>OZ023338.1:910029-998298 GCA_964007535.1 Brachyptera risi
ACAAAAGAGAGATATTTTATAGTGTTGTAACATCATTTGGAAGGAAATTAGTTCAGTTTAGCTCAAATCTCCAATCAGGACGTTGGGAAACGTTCGAATTTCAAATTCTATAGATTTAAAAAAAGTTCTTTTTTTGAATATTACGAGTGATTGTTAAATTGCGAGAGAAGTGGTATCTAGCGTGTGAACAGTGTACTACAGGTAAGTAATAAATGTAATTACGTACTTAGTATTAAAATGTGCGTCATTAACTCGCAGTTAATGCGCGATTGATGTGTTTTAATTGGTAATTAAGCCAGTTTTATTGGGTTACGATCGGTATAGCATGCGAGGTTCGAAGGCGATGGAAATAGCTGCATTACGTAACGGACGTGTTAGAACGTTGTTGGTATTCTATTAGTTCTTTTCTCGGTATTCTGTAACTCTTGTCTATCAGACGCGATGAAGGCATAATAGTTGTTAACACTCGGAAGAGGCACTTGAAAGTCAGTTCCACAGAAAACATTCCAATGGTCTATTTCTGTTGATTGCTTAACCATCCCACCAACAGCTGGGGTATACGGGGGTACGAATGAGCTTAACCATCCCACCAATAGCTGGAGTAGACGGGGGTACGAATGAGCTCAACCACCCTACCAATAGCTGGGTTAAATGGGGTTACGAAAGAGCTTATCGACCCTATCAATCGCTGGGATATACGACAAGAATGAGCAACAATGACAAAGAATGACAAGCAACGACCCCATCAATAGCTAAGTTAAACGGGGACAAGAATACGGGTTATACGGGGGTAATAATGAACTCAACGACTTCGTGTCATTTGTTAGCTGAACTTTCACCTATATACACTCCTGAGGATGAAGGGTGAAACTCCGTCTAAACGTCGCTATACGAAAATACTCAAGTACGTGGTTTCACCGTACAAATTAGCTTACCATATATATATATATATATATATATATATATATATATATATATATATATATATATATATATATATATATATATATATATATATATATATATATACATATATATATATATATATATATATAAAACTTCAATAGATAGAAACATAGTGTTGGCCTATCCATAGAGAGGACCGTGATGTTTGTTATCTCGCATCGGCTTTGGTTTCCATGGAAATAAATCTCAATTAACGAAATCGAAACTGATATGGATTATTTGCTGTGAGAGTTCGGGAATCTATTTCAAAATTCGAACATGAACCTTTCCTGTTCGGCTTAAGAGTCCACGGGAGTCGATTCAGCGATATATTAGTTGTGTGGTGATAACTTTCGAAAGGTATGAGATATCAACATTCTAATACGGAGTAAACTAAGACATTTTCTGATACCTTCAAGTTGGTATAAAATTACACTATATAAATCATGTCGCATAGCTGTCAAGCGTATACAACTGAAAAAATACATTTCAAACCATTTTAAAATAATTTTTTTTTTTAATTTTTAATTTTTTTTTTTTTTTTTTTTTTTTAATTGTTTTATTGTAAAATTGTCATATACCGCATCAAGGCCAATTTCCACTTTTTCATCCTTAAATTGGTGTCTTCTGAAAGATCTTGATTAGATCTATTCAGAAAAACCACCGCACACTAGGAATTAATAAGATATAATTGTTAAAAACTTACTCAAAAGTCAAATGTGACGAAATTCCTATACCTACAAGCTGCGCCATTGTTTATGGTTCAAGTATATACGCTCTGTTATTTGGACACCAACCCAACCCAATAACCTAACTTACTGTCCACCTTCACAAGGGAGATCACAAAAGTGAGAAAATTGGACAGTAGGTTAGGTTATTGGGTTGGGTTGGTGTCCAAATAACAGAGCGTATATACTTGAACAAACAATGGCGAAGCTTGTGGTTATAGGAATTTCGTCACATTTGAATAAGTTTTTACAATTATATCTTATTAATTCCTTGTGTGCGGTGGTTTTTATGAATAGATCTAATCAACATCTGTTAAAAAACACAACAATTTGGGGAAAAAAGTGGAAATTGGCCTTGATGCGGTATATGACAATTTTACCCACATTTCTTAGCTGTACTACTTTTTTCCAAGAAGTTTCTTCATTGAGATAAGAACATATATGAGTACATATAATACACGCGCAGTCAGAATATACCCCGGTGAAAATGTTGCATTTCAAGGACAATCATTTTATTTTATAATTTTTAATAATAATTAATTTATAATTAGTTGATAAATTAATAAATTATCAAACAGTTTATTCAAATAAATTCATAATAAATACGATGATCCACAATGATATGTATTTAAAATGTTTACCACAGATTAAAAACATAATTGTAAAGTTTTACACGAATGTGACCAGCTGCTTTGAAGGGATGAATTATTATTATTATTATTTTTTTTTTTAATATAAACCTATCAAGGAGAGCAACAAATGAAACCAATTAGAGCGTGAAACGATCACTCCAAAAATAGAGGTCCATCAATGACTGTCATTTAAACAGAAGACCGTGCCTCGATAGTTTCAAAACCATGCGTACCGGTATATATCTTTCGAGTAATGTTCGACCAAGTAGGCCTGTATCGCTCACAGTACAACGCAAATGCTGTGTTTTCCTAGTATATATTCAATCATTTTACAAAAATCCATAATAAATAATAATTTAATAATTTATTAATTTATATCTCTGTAATCTGTGACTAATATTCCTGTATCCCCAGTATAAGAATCTCGATATCTCATATCATTCAATGTGTTATCACTGAGAGACGATATTTCGCTAAATCGACTCCCGTGGACTCTTAAGCATGTCAATCTCTCGGTCTAGTTGGGGTAGACGCTGTGTAGAGCGCGCTCGCGTCGTCTAATGGCGGACAAAACCTGACCTGGCGACACAAGAAGGAGCTATCTGCACGCGGGGTGGCCGCATTCAAATGAAATGAAACGCCTTAACCAGGTGAAAATACACTTTACTTTACTTTACTTTACTTTACTTTACTTGACTTTACTTTACTTTACTTTACATTACTTGACTTTACTTTACTTTACTTTACATTACTTTACTTTACTTTACTTTACTTTACTTTACTTTACTTTACTTTACTTTACTTTACTTTACTTTACTTTACTTTACTTTACTTTACTTTACTTTACTTTACTTTACTTTACTTTACTTTACTTTACTTTACTTTACTTTACTTTACTTTACTTTACTTTACTTTACTTTACTTTACTTTACTTTACTTTACTTTACTTTACTTTACTTTACTTTACTTTACTTCACTTTACTTTACTTTACTTTACTTTACATTACTTTACTTTACTTTACTTCACTTTACTTTACTTTACTTTACTTTACTTTACTTTACTTTACTTTACTTTACTTTACTTTACTTTACTTTACTCACCACGTTAAAAACATTACCATCATAGTAAGTTAATAGAAGATCCTAAAAATACCTTTCACCTTTCAATGTATTCTCCCTCCTCACTCTTACTTGTATTTTCTTTTACTATTTAATAATTGTATAGTTTACCGAATTGACCAAAATAGGGCTGATCTGTTTAGTGAACAGCCCTATTTAGTCTTTTGGAAGGCGGGAAGGAAGCGGTCTTAAGGAACAGTCCCTGTATTGACTCTAACGACTGAGGGAAACCACGATGCACCTCAGTCAAAATTGTCGACCATGGCGGGAATCGAACCCCGAACGGTTAGCAACTGATCCACCAGCCTCAGTAACTTGAACATTATTTATGAATCAAATTCCTAGAATTCACCTCGCGTATAAATGAAAGCCTTAACCAGTAAGTTAAAACACTCTCATCCTTCACCTTCCCTCCTTTCTCCTCTACCTCTCCACTCTTCCTTTCCCTTCCTTCCTTTCTCTCTTCCACTCTTCCTAGTAAACAACCTGGTTAATGGAACCTCACTTGTGCCTCTGCCGCCGCCGGGTCGACACCCCCGGTCGGTGCTGCTGGGAGATAGGGGGGACGGTCGCTCGGAGCAGCCACTACTTGTTGCCGGCTGGCTGATGGCCAGGTCGCCTGTGATTGGTTGATTGGCTGTGCGTGGGCTGGGATTGGCTGATAGCCAGCACGGAAATAACATATGTTATTGTGGGATGTTGTCTGGCAAGGCAGTGTCACACGAGGTGAGGTTGGAACATGTGTGGGGGGCTGGGGGGGCTGGGGGGGCTGGGAGGGCTGGGGGGATAATCCGGTATTTATGACTACAAGTGACATATTTCCTATAATAAATCAGGGATAAAAAAAGAATGAATTTTTAAAGGACATTTATTAATTTCATTTATTTTATTCAATGTTGATGCTTGATATACATCAATTATTTGCAGATAAAATGATTAAGGAAATAATAATTAGATTTCATATATATTATATAATTTATATAATATATATTTATATATATATATAATGTATATATGATATATATATATATATATATATATATATATATATATAAATATATATATATATATATATATATAAATATATATATATATATATATATATATATATATATATATATATTTATATATATATATATATATGTATATATATATATATATATATATATATATATATATATATATATATATGTATATATATATACATATATATATATATAAATATATATATATATATATATATATATATATATATATATATATATATATATATATATATATATATATATATATATGTGTGTGTTTCCTCGGTTTTATATTTCAATACATTTCTCTTCGCTGGTCCATATCAAGTTTCCCCAATAACCCATCTCCTCCTCCCCTCTTATCTCGAACACAACCCCCCTCCTCTTATCTCAAAGATCCCCCCCCCCCCCCCTTACAAGATACGAGGGGGATTGTTGTGTGAACGGTCAGCCTACACGTTAGACAACCCCCAGCGCAGAGTATCAATGTGTCCCGCGTTAAGCCTGGCAGGGTAGGCAACACGGCGTATCCGGTCTAGGGGGGATCTAGGAGGCTTAGGGCTGATTCTAGGCCAACTGACTCCAATGAAGAATGTGTTTTGTAGCTACGGAAATGTCAGCTGATGTCGGGGTGGCTATTAGTCCGGAAGAAGGTTTTAGATTGGTTCGAGTTTAATTAGTTTAGGAGGTCTGTCTGGTTAGGTCAGTTAGTTTAGGTTGGTGTCAGTTAGTTCATTTTTATTAAAAGCCGGTTATATAAATAGTTAGTTAGTGGATTAAGCAATAGTTAACAGATTTCCCTGTTATAACCCTAGGTTACTTATGATATTTATATAAAATGTGTTGTATGTTGTGTATAAATGTTTTTTTCTGTGTTTTTCAGTTAAGATCTATTTGATGCTGATTTTATGTTTATTTTTGGCGTACCATATCATGATAATCATGAACTATTATCATATAATATCATATAATATTATATATATATATATATATATATATATATATATATATATATATATATATATATATATATATATATATATATATATATATATATATATATATACATATATATATATATATATATATATTATCACATATCATCATATAATGATAATATCTTGAGCTATTTTTAGAATATGAAAACCAACTTGGCAAATGAAGCATTGAATTGAATGGAAATATTATCAATTATATAATAAATATTATAATAATTTATTATTATATAATTATATAATGGTCTGATATATCAATATGTTTACAATCTTTTGAATGAGTTCTTTTACGCCCATCATTTCAATGCGGCGGTTAGATCGACCTTGTGGTATAAGATCGACCTTGTGGTATAAGATCGACCTTGTGGTATAAGATCGACCTTGTGGTATAAGATCGACCTTGTGGTATAAGATCGACCTTGTGGTATAAGATCGACCTTGTGGTATAAGATCGACCTTGTGGTATAAGATCGACCTTGTGGTATAAGATCGACCTTGTGGTATAAGATCGACCTTGTGGTATAAGATCGACCTTGTCGTGCTTCGACCGAAAAATCCTGACTTATTTCATGACTTTTTTTTATTTGTAACTGGAGGAAAATGATTTTACGTCTTCGGTGTTAATTCTAAACAATTAGTTGCATTAACCATGCCCTGTACTGACCGTCTAACGTTAGACAGTGTGACGTCACCCCCCCCCCCCCTCATGAGGTCAATAGAGGGGTGGAGGGGGGATAAGACAATCCCCCCTCCTGTTTGTTCCGCAGCTGGATATCCTGGAAACGTCTCTCACTAACGTCTTAATTAACAGGGAGCAAACAACAGGAGTCAACAGGAGGAAGTCCTTCCTTCCCGTCACATCCTGGCTGCTCCCTGCTCCCTGCTCGCTGCAGGACAGCGTGTTTAGGGAGGAATTAATGGGGTTGCAAGCAAGCAAGGTGCTTATAAAAATACAGACATTCATCTTCACTCTATTTTTCCATGTTTACGAAAATAATTCAAGATAATGCTAATTAAGATAATTTTATGATTAGCATTATTTCATCCATGTTTACGAAAATAATTCAAGATAATGCTAATTAAGATAATTTTATGATTAGCATTATTTCATCATTATTTTATGTTATCATCATTTTATAATTTTAAAATTTCATATAATTTTATGATTAGTTTAATAAAGGAAAAGAGAGGGGGAAAAAAAGAGAAAGAGAGAAAAAAAGAGAAAGAAAAAAGAAATAAGAAGAAGAAAAAAAAACATATATATCAAACACAACAAGAAGAGAAGAAAAGAAGAGAAGAAGTTGGAAGAAAAAGCTCAAGACCAACAAACACCTTTTTTTTTTATCCATCCTGACGTGGTTTTTCGTGGTTTCCCACAGTCCTCGAAGCAAATGCTTGGATGAAGTACTAATTGGCCCACGACCATTAATTAGTAGAGCGATAGGCCTAATTATAACATTATAGGCCTTATCACTAATTTAATTTGTGCTTTTTGTATAATGATCAATTTTTACATCTGCTGTCAAGGGAAAGAAGTAATTAATCATTGCCCAAGAGACTTAGTTCAAAGTGGAAGATATCAACATTCGTGTGTTTATACTGAAAGACTTTTATCTACTGCGAAAAATTATGGGTCACAGACAGCGCAGTCCTGGTGTTGAAGGACCATTAGTTTTAAATAATCAAAATGGGGTGGTAAGATCGCACCTTGTGGTGCCCCGTCCAAACGATCCTATCTTTCATCCATAGCTCTTAATTGGGGAACAATGATTTTGTATCAAGTTTCGATGTTATTAAAAAAAAAAAAAAAAAGTTTAAGATAATTGTATGCTCTTTAATTCAATTTCCTTCAATTTTCGAAGTTTACAAGACATAAAATAAAACTGAAATAAACTGAATGTCACCTCTCCAATACCCATATGATTCACTCTTGAAGTCAATTCAAAGCAAACTCTCGTATTGAAAATGTTGAAAGAAACGAATTGACTTTTTTGTTTGTTTTTGATAACCATATAAAATGATTAAAGTTTGCGTGAATGCTCAGCAAATTCATTTATATCGTCAATCTTATATCCATCAATCATCTCTTCAATTTCCATACGATTCACTCCTAAATGTTTCATTGTATATTGTCAAACCACTTGGAGGAAAATAAAAATGAATAAATACCAAATGAATTCTTATTGAATTCACAATAATATAATGTCATATTGGTAAAAGAACATAAAATTATCTCAGAGTTGGTATATATATACTTTTCATTCAATAACATTGTTTCATGAACATAGAAAAATAGAATGAAGATGAATTTCCGTATTTGTATTAGAGCACCGTGCTTGCACTCCCTCAAGACGAGGCTGGTCTAGCATGTCGCTAGGGGTGGAGAGGGGGAGAGGGGGAGGGGGGGGAGGGGGGGGGGGGGGTTAGGGTTGATGTGTATCAGTGATAGATAGAGATATATAGCCATTAGAGTCCATGGAAGTAGAAACAGTGGAATATCAGTTTGTTGGTAGTATAACTTCTGAACGGTATGAGATATCAGGATTCTAATACAAGGAAAACACAGATATATTCAATACCTTCATGATGGTATAAGTTATAAACTATTCAATACATATATATATATATATATTATATATATATATATATATATATATATATATATATATATATATATCTTTTATATATATATATATATATATATATATTATATATATATAAATATATATATATATATATATATATATACTATATATATATATATAAAATATATATATATATATAAATATATGTATATTATATATATATATATATACTATATATATATATATATATATATAAATATATATATGAATATTATATATATATATATATATATATACTATACTATACATATATATATATATATAAATATATATATATATATATATATATATATATATATATATATATATATATATATATATATATATAAATACATAACAAATTTCAGGCTATTCAAGTCTAACTTCTCATCCTATAAAATCTAATCGATAAATTAATTATGCCTACTTTATAGAGTCAAAAGAACACAGTTGAAATTAAGTTAAACTAATATTTTCTATTCCCATTTTTACGACGAATTCAGTTTTCCCCCTCATCGTAAGTACCAACCACAAACCAATGGTCTTGAAACTTGGAACTGTTTATTTATCTTCCTTATATCGTCATAGCAGCCCGAGTGATCACACATTGAGGGCTCGATCGCCCGTCTCGCCCTATAACGTGACATTGGCACGCGGTGGTTCCGAGCCACGACCACAGTACAACAGGTGGGTCCACTCTGCTCTTCAAGCCTCAACACTTGGCTATACAAGAGCTGAGGGGCAGGTTAGGCAGCCACTTGTACACAGTACACAGATGATGTTCAAATACACATTTTATCATCTTCTTGTTTTAATATTCTAAAAATAATAGAAGAAATATATAAATGAGTTTTCCGTCATTTAAAATCATGGTAAAACGTTTGAATGAATGCACGAATGAATAAATTAATCAATTAATTAGGGAGATATATTAATAAGTGGATACAAACATGAATTGAATGATGAATTTAGTAATCAATTGAAGAATTTGTTTAAAAATTTACTTTAGAAAAACATGAGAATTTTGAAATGAAGTAATAGACGAACAAAGATCAAGAAAATTGTAACAATACCTGGGAGTAAAAAAGAAAGAAATATTTGGAATAAGAAAAGTCAGGAAGTGATGTGGATTTACTATCAATAGTTTGTTGAATGAATTACATTATATGATTAATTATTCTCTTCGAGGTGGTAAGATCACCCTTGTGATGGCCCGTCTGAACGATCCTACACAGTCATCTTTCATCTTGATTGGATAACAAGGACTTCGTGCCGAGTTGTACACGGTAATGAGAGAAATGCAGAAAAAATACGATCACCATCTATCAGCTCAATCGTACCCTGCATAGCCTCATTGTTGGTGGGGTCATAAAGCAAACAATAATCATCTAAAAACAAACCGAAGTGAGATTATTCCAACCATTCTGAATTCTATATTACCATATCGATGACTAGAACCTCTGATTGGAAATACCACAAAAACATTTCCATTTGTACCATGTACGAAAACATTGTACGGTTGTCATTTCATGGTTCTTACAGATCACCGCTCCTTCGACCGTATCTCAATGACGTAACACATCGGGGCGTACGCGGTAGAGTCGATGACGCCACACTAGTCCCGTAACGTGACGCGTCGTTGATGGCACCGGGCGCGTCGCGAGCGTCGTCCACAATGTTGCGGGCCAGGCGCCGCGACGCCAACATCAAGCCGAACCGGCGGCTCGACAAGAAGTCGTCACGTGGCATGCTCTACGAGAACGAGGAGCTGCGCATGCGTACGATCACCATCAACGAGGAGGTCGAGAAAGGTAGGAAGACTGTTCGACCGAACATAGATACATATTACCTTACCGAGATACGTTACTCCTGCAGCCGGTAACGACATATGCTCGTTCCAATCCCTGATACCACAACAACAAACCAACAACAACGAACAGTTGGTGGAAACCTGTTGAATACAATTGAAGTATATAATATAACATGATAATAAGTGTATAAGTTCACTGTAACGTACAATAATATGAATCATTCGTGCTTGATAGCATTGGCTGAATACAAGTTTCAAACACGCTTATCAATATACCGCTTTACTTCAAACGTCGTCGCTAGATGGCTCTTTCACTTCTAAGAGGCCGCAGGCGCTCTACACGGGCTCGTTGTCCGCTCGCTTCAGACTCGAGTTTAACATGCATCGTGTGCTAGGCGCAACCCGTAGACTAGCCCGCCGAATTCATATTCACATAAACGCCGTTAATCCCCCAGCTAACACTTTTGATATATTTCACATTTTATATTTTTTTCAGGATTCAAAAATATGTATCCAAGCTTTCGCCAAAACGAAATTTTTTCATTTTACATTTGAAGAATTTGAAAAATTACAATTTTTTTGTTCAGAATTCTGTAAATGCGTTAATCTCCCTTTTTCAATTATTAACAGAATGCAAAAACAAACATAACGATATCTCAAAAATGACGGCCGTGAGAGTTTGCGGCGTGAAATACGAGCGCCTGTGGCCTCTCAAGGGAGTCTATTCTAGAACAGTGTCGAGTACGAGGTGGTGTTTGCAGGTCAGAACGACATCAAGAAGCTGCGCAGAGAGAACGAGCAACTGCGCAAGGAGATCTGGGGCTTGAGGGACGAGTACGACAGGCTGGAGGAGATCGTCGAGGACCTCAAGGACGAGACTGACACAGAGGTAATCACGTGGTCATGGTGTTGCCATGGTAACCAGATAATTTGGTGAGCATCAACAAGGCAAAGGTCTTTAGTGATGCAGAGATAATCAACTGCTCATGGTGTTGCCATGGTAACCAGCAGAGGTAACCAAGTGCTCATTCCTTGGACGTGTTATGTCCTCCTTAGTGAGAGTCAGGCGAAGCCAGATTCGACAATATTTTGAATGGTTCAAAAGGTAATTGGGTCCTGAATTTGTATTTAAAATAGTAGTAAACCAAATATTTTGGATAGATAACTAAGTCGTCATTTGGTGTTAACAAAAAGCCCTGCCGTACACCACAACATGACCAACTGTTGGCTTTACTACATGTTAGCTTAGTTTTAGGTGAGATTCTGTTCGGTTTGGGTTACGTTGGTTGGGATACTCTAGATTAAGTTGAGTCAGGCTGATCATAGAAAGAGTGTTGCTCGTAACAACGGAAACGCCTCTAAGGGGTTAACAGATTGTAGATAACCAGGTATAACAGCAAAAGAATTGCCAATTGATGATAATGTCATCTACGTATCAGTGACAAAATCAAATTGTAAGACTTGCTGTAAATCCAAAAGCATCCCCTTGCTCACCCAACCTCTAATTCCTGTTATTCCCTCAGGATGAGTCTGAATGCGACGACGAGGACGACGACGAGCAGCAGGACGAGAATCCTGAGAACCTGGAGAACGCCGAGAAGGAGCAGCAGGCGTCCAACGCGCACGCGTCGAGTGCGCAGTCGACCAGTGCGCAGCAGCAACAAGTGCTGAACCGTGGCAACTCGATCAAGATGGAGTTCGACGGGTTGAGTATCGTCGACGAGGAGACGGACGACAATCAGACGCCGTCGAATGACGTCAGCGTGGAGACGTTAGGTTGGTAATAATGGCAACAGTTGGTAAGACGAGTGGAGACGTTAGGTTGGTAATAATGGCAACAGTTGGTAAGACGAGTGGAGGCGTTGGGTTGGTAATAATGGCAACAGTTGGTAAGACGAGTGGAGACGTTGGGTTGGTAATAATGGCAACAGTTGGTAAGACGAGTGGAGGCGTTGGGTTGGTAATAATGGCAACAGTTGGTAAGACGAGTGGAGACGTTGGGTTGGTAATAATGGCAACAGTTGGTAAGACGAGTGGAGGCGTTAGGTTGGTAATAATGGCAACAGTTGGTAAGACGAGTGGAGGCGTTGGGTTGGTAATAATGGCAACAGTTGGTAAGACGAGTGGAGGCGTTGGGTTGGTAATAATGGCAACAGTTGGTAAGACGAGTGGAGACGTTGGGTTGGTAATAATGGCAACAGTTGGTAAGACGAGTGGAGGCGTTAGGTTGGTAATAATGGCAACAGTTGATGATACAAAAATCAAGGTGAACCGATGATTCATGACGAGTTATGTATTAATGTTTATGTCATGAGTTTTATTTCAACTCGACTTTGGATGTGCATATATATATATATATATATATATATATATATATATATATATATATATATATATATATATATATATATATATATATATATTCGTTCTATAGATATTTTGAAGATTATACATGTGTGTAGGTATATCGAACAGTTTCCTGGGCATTGTCATGGTATCAGTTACCAACTAGACCAAGTGTACTTGTCATAAGATAAATAATACACACGTGGAAGAGTAAGTAGTAAGTAGTACGAACATTATTGAATTATAAAGAGAGGCAATTCAAAATGAATTAAAATGCGTGGAGACGAGTGTTATTGTGGAGTGTTCTATTATCGGAGTCTTCGTATCTTTATTATTCCAGTGCAGCTGAAATATAAATCATTCAAATGTAGATGCAAATGTAAGTAGGTACTCAATATGACACTTGATTATAGCACATGCGCGTACTATGGTGATAAAATCAGAGTAGGTGAGGAGAGGAGAGGAGAGGAGCGGGGGATAGGCTGAGTGGAAGTGGGATGGGAGAGTTGAAAGATTGACACACCTTGGTTAGAAGCTGGTATATAGGGTAGGCGTACGAACATGGACTTCACACTCACATGGAACGAAGCATAGCTTAGATTTGAAATGTATTTACAGACACGGTCGTAAAAAAGTAGCACGTGCTACAAATAAAACTGTTAACAAATATGAAAAAGTATTGACTGACGCTTTGTTTCCGTAGGTCGTTTCAACACAGGGTTGCCAAGTCCGTCTCGTATCGGCTGGAAATACGGGAATCCGGCAAATCAACAAGGACCTCCCGGCTGGAAATTCGGCAACAACACAATCAATCAATTCCAATTTCCATCGCCGAACAAACAACCTCAATCCAGCGCCGAGACACAACAAAATCATCAACATACCCAATCCGAACAACATCATCAACGTATCCAACCCGAGACAAATCTTCAAGGTAGATTCTTCGCGAGAATGCCAAGTCAAATAGACGAACCACAACCTGATTTACCGACTGAACCATGTAACTACGGAGCTGCGTACCAAACCGGCGCAGATAACGCTTTCTGTGGGACTATTATACTACCGAACGGTCGCGAAGGTGTTTATTACAGTGACGCCACATCACCGGACGGGGATTGTATTCAAGATGGCGGATACACAGACAGTCAAGGTTGGGAGGACAACGCATGGGGCGGTGGGGACCCGATGTTGCCGAAAGGACAATGTATAAGAGTGTTACCAGACAAAAGTGCAACCAAAGGTAGAATCGGTTACGCGTATTCCTATTACGGTAATCGAGGATCGCAATTACCGAAATACGTGAACGGTAAATCGATCAATTCGATCTACGATATCGCGACTCCCCCCGAGTCGGACAACGAAGTGTTCCTCGATTGTTACGACCAGAGATGTGGACCCGATCTGGTGACGTCGAACATATACCCCGTTGCCAAATCACCAGCGTTCAGTGGTGACGGTAACGTGACCAGCGAGGTGAATTGCAACGTCGCGGGGTTAGTTGATGGTTGCCCCGATAGGAGCGCTGCTGCTGCTGCATCGAACCAGGAAAAGAACGTGAGTTGAACAATGGATACAAGTAGTGTTCTATTTTTGAAAATAATGGAATTTAATTGCATTTTCTGTGCATGTTCAGTAGACGTTCAGGTAGTTAAAATAGTGCGTAAAAAGAGTGCATCGGTTGAGTAGTCGAGGGCGATAAAAGAGAGATTGAAAAGCGCTTAACAAAGTGTATTCTTGGCACTTGCGTGTTTACGAGTCGATTGTGTTTGATGCTATGGTGTGTGCACTGCTATACTAACTGAACCGAATACATCGCTTTGTGTTGGTCAACTCAGTTTGAACTGAAGGTCAACTCAGTTTGCACTGAAGGTCAACTCAGTTTGTACTGAAGGTGAACTCAGTTTGAACTGAAGGTGAACTCAGTTCGCACTGAAGGTGAACTCAGTTTGAACTGAAGGTGAACTCAGTTCGCACTGAAGGTGAACTCAGTTTGAACTGAAGGTGAACTCAGTTCGCACTGAAGGTGAACTCAGTTTGCACTAAAGGTGAACTCAGTTCGCACTGAAGGTCAGCTCAGTTTGCACTAAAGGTGAACTCAGTTTGCACCGAAGGTGAACTCAGTTCGCACTGAAGCTGAACTCAGTTTGCACTGAAGGTCAACTCAGTTCGCACTGAAGGTGAACTCAGTTTGCACTGAAGGTGAACTCAGTTTGCACTGAAGGTGAACTCAGTTTGCACTGAAGGTGAACTCAGTTTGAACTGAAGATCAACTCAGTTTGCACTGAAGGTGAACTCAGTTTGTACTGAAAGTGAACTCAGTTCGCACTGAAGGTCAACTCAGTTCGCACTGAAGATCAACTCAGTTCGCACTGAAGGTAAATATTAACACGAGACGCTAACGCAAATTACAGTGAATTGGTCAACTAAACTAAAAATCAACTCTAGACCTACTAAGAACCAACTAACTTAGAATAATCATCAACTGTAATAAAATTCAACTGTACTAAAAACTGTTACCTGTTACCAATTAAACTGAATCTCAAAAGTTTGATGACGAGATAGTGGAATGTGATAAAAATCAACTTCGCGGCTTGATAACAATATTCCTGTGAAAATGTGGTCAAGAAACATACAAATGGAGAAATATTGATATTTGAAGAGAGCTTTTTTACTTCTTCATAACTAGCCTACATCAGGCTATTAGAACACTCAAGTGGACAAAATATATATATATTTTTTTTTAATAACATCGAAACTTGATACAAAATCATTGTTCCCCAATTAAGGCTATGGATGAAAGGTAGGATCGTTTGGACGGGGAACCACAAGGGCGATCTTACCACCACATATTGATTATTTAAAACTAATGAACTTCAACACCAGGACTGCGCTGTCTGTAACCTTCATTTTTCGCCGTAGATAAAAGTATTTCAATAGAAACACACGAATGTTGATATCTTCCACTTTGAACCAAGTCTCTTCGGCAATAATCACTTCTTTCCATTGACAGCACAATATTATTCAAGGATAAAATATTGAAGGACAAAACATGGACGACATCAATACCATAAACAACAAAGTCCATGAACTCTTGCCTGCATGGACGATATAAAGCGACTCTAATCAGTGGTTTAAGGGCTCAAGCACTATTATGACGCTGTCCAGTTGAAATAATACGTCTATTATATCATGAATAAACAATCATTGAGCCGAATAAATCACTGTCAATGCGCCTTAAAACACTCAAATTCATTCATGAAGAAAATTAATTGTAAATAGAACGCTGTCCAAACGCGCATGCGTCGAATCACTGCCATCTCGCGGTAAACCATCGAACTATTCGCAGTCGTGACGTAAACGCTCAAACTCACAACATACTTCTTTACCGGCTCGAAATAGAATCGCATATTATTAATATATTGCTGAACAAATAATCAATGAGATATAAACATGCGTTTCGGGATATGAGTTAACTTAATGCTCACATATGTGGGGTATTTACTGATGGAAATACATTAGTCTAAAAGCTATTATGTTTACTTGTGATACAGTTAGCTAGTGTTATCAAATGGTTCAATTAATTTCTCATCATACAAGAGAGAATGTTCATAATGTTCATATATATATGTATATATATATATATATATATATATATATATATATATATATATATATATATATATATATATATGTATACATATATATATATATATATATATATATATATATATATATATATATATATATATATATATATACATATATATATATATATATATATATATATATATATATATATATATATATATATATATATTTATATATATATATATATATATATATGAATGCTTCTCAATATGTTTCTGAGATCACGCTAATTTGTTTTGTAATCTAAACATAATGGTTCTAATTTTGTTCGTGTTCAAGCAACAAGTGGAAAGGGGTAGTTTTGAGAGAAACATAAAGAGAATTGATTTCTTTCTTATTGAACATTCATCATTATAACAAAACATTTTTAACAGAATTATAAATAATAACCAAACTAAACATGACATATTTTTCAATTATTACATTTTTACACTCGATTGAAATGAGAAATATAAATGGAAATAATGAAAAATAATAAGTTGTAATAATGAGAGTGAAATGAGTTGGTTATTTGATCGTTCGGTTTGAAATGAATGGATTAAAAATTTTCATTCATTTTATTTGAATGACTGCTTAAAAACGCTTCAACCAAGAGGCAGGTTATACGGGTATGCGAAAGAGCAGGTGATTATGAAACGATGAAGTGATATATATATATATATATATATATATATATATATATATATATATATATATATATATATATATATATATATATGTATATATTCATATATATATATATATATATATATATATATATATATATATATATATATATATATATATATATATCTATATAAATACATATAAATATATATATATATATATATATATATATATATATATGTACATATATATATATATATATATATATATATATATATATATATATATATATATATATATATATATATATATATATATATATATATATACACACACCTTGAGATCAAAACAATTACGTCTCTGCCCTCCTATTTCTTTATTGATTTCTATAATGATAAAGGAGGCCTTGTTTTAATCGTTTCCTATCAATTGGTGACACTTGTTGCTTGGATTTAATTGGTATCTTAATAGCTTTGAGTGATTCAAAAACATTTTATTATATATTTTTTCACATTAAAATTTAATTTTAAATATTATTATCAACACATTTTTTGTATTATCAGTCACATAATTACTTTCTATCTTTGAATATTGTTTCATCATCTTTTATTTTAATTTAAAATAATTATATCATCAATTGAATAATGTTTCATCATTCTATATAGTGGCAACTTGGCAGCAAAACTTTATATTTCCACAGAACATTTCTCAACGCTTTATATCCACGCGTGTTTTATTATCGCTCGGTTGGCTACACGATGCACCGGCCAGTGTTGCTAGCTTGACGTCGGTCTCTACCTCGTGTGTACCACGTGACGTGGAGAGCCTTGGGGCCGCGTTAAAACGTCGATAAAACGCGTTAACGATCATTGTAAACACATATTAACTGTTGATCATCTGAAACAACATGCGACAAGCGGTCAAGGGTGAGTAGGCTGGTGAAATATCCGGCTCGGAGAGATCGGATCCGTGGACCAATCAGAACACAGTATCGCAGGTGGTAAACAAATCCACGTGGTTCTATTAATTAGATGAGCGAATGCGGAGACTTCCATCCTACTCTTATGGACTTTGACTGTGTTTTTTTTTTTTCGGAAAAAAACTTTTCAAGGCACCAACGGGCACTAACGAATGATAGAATAATATTTTCATATTTTGACATGAAAGCGGCCAACTTCAAAGACGTCAAATCTTCTTTACTGATAAAATCATGAGAGGGAGAATTTGTATGTTCGTAGCGTGTGTGCGTACCTGTGTTCGTACCTGCGTGCGTACGTCCGCTATACGAAATGCCTGGTAGGGCGGTGGTTTCGGGTGCTGTAAGCGGATGGTTGTGTTGGCTAGGGGAAAACGGGGAGGTGAGGAAAACGTCAAGCGGGGTCCGCGCGAGGGTTTCGGCTCGGGGGGTTATCCCATTGACGCATTAAATCCCGTAGAATACAAGAAAAGAAAGAGTTACACATTATATAACTTTTGCAACCCATATTATTCATTTTTTCACGATATTATTCATATTTTCTTATTATTCACGATTATGTAATATTATAAAACAAAATGGTTTCATTGAAAATGAAGATTGAATGAAATTTATTCTTGAGAGGAAGAATAGTTGACTTTTCACCAAAATATGGAAATGGGAATACAGCATGGGCCCCCCCTGAGACCATGGGCCCCGCTGCCCCTGCGGTAGTTGCGCCACTGGGCTACACGTAGTAGTAGTAGTAATAACAGTGTTTATTCCTTCAACCCTCTCTTGAGGAAATCGGTACACAATTCACATATTTTACAATATAACTTATGAATAGCATTACAATTGAGTATGTCAGTAAGCCATCATTCATGATTTATCAACGAATTAGTAATTATAGTATATCAAACAAATAATACAACAAATAATGATACATTACAAGATTTCAGATTGATTGATACGGAATTACCATGATTCAATAGATCTTGTATATGTAAACACTCTGATACATAGATATACATAGCTAGATAATGTGGATAATCAGTTGAATTATATTTTAAAAAAAACGAATTACCGAATATGTCAATACACAGACAAGTAACATTAATAAGTATTATGAATGTACGGAAATCCAGCATCAAAGAACTCTTGCACAGAATAGAAACTATTAATTGTGAGGTGCTCCTTGAGGAGTGATTCAAATTGATTCAATGGCAGAATGTTAATACTTATTGGCGCACATGTGATTGTACGCAGTACCAATACTCGTTACACGCGGGGCGTCAATAGAACATACGAACAAGTTCAAAGCAAGTTAGTAACAGTACTCGATTGTCCGTCAATATTTACAAAATACTTAGAATATTTCTTCATCTCTTCCAAGATTTACTGTCGATAGCTTCAAGGTTTACAGAGGAATAATGTAAATATAAACCTGCCATTACCCATAATAACCTGGCTGTTGACGGGGTCGTTTATCTACATTGGAAAATATAACAATCCACACTCAAAATATCTGTATTCATAAAGTGGTTCTGTAGGTCATACTCAATTATGAATATATATATATATATATATATATATATATATATATATATATATATATATATATATATATATATATATAAATATATATATATATATATATATATATATATATATATATATATATATATATATTGACACCGTAAGTTCATAGTTTTCGGATTGTTTTTGTGTGTGAAATAGTTTAAAAATAAAAGTTTAAAAAAATAATATTGAAAGTTAATATATAAAATAAGAATATATAAAAGTTAATTTTAAAATCGAAGAATCAAATCAAAAAATAACAATCCGAAAACTATGAATTTATCAAGATATAATATTTGTGAAAGCTTACATATATGAAAAAAAAATTTTAAATATATATATATATATATATATAAAATTAAATACATATATATATATATATATATATATATATATATATATATATATATATATATATATATATATATATTTAATATTATATAATAGTATGCACGAGTAATTGAATAATTGATCATTGAATGATCGCTGATTACTGACGACTGAGGGAAACCAGGCGAAACTCAGATCAGGATACTCGACCATGTCGGGCATCGAACCCCGATACCCCGTAGCGACTTATAATAGACGATGTCTAGAGGCGCCATGCAAAAAGTATCTGTCTTTGTTTTTTCAACAATTAGTCTAGTCATTCTATTCCTATTCTTAAACGATGTCAGAAACACTTTCAATATCGAAACCTCCTAAAGACAATTCTATACGATAGGAGAGACCCTCGCTCGTAACCTTCGGTCTCAGCTGTTGAAGGTAGTATTTATTTATGTGTGAGGTGTGTACAGCGAGCGAGAGAGAGAGAGAGAGAGTGAGAGGGAGAGGGAGAGAGAGAGTGAGAGAGAGAGGGAGAGACGGTCGATAAAGGTGGATATTCATGTCAATGCTGTTATGTCGCGACGTTTGCTGATGCAAATTACGAGGCAACGACTGTATGATAACATTAAAATAAACGGTCGTTTTTATTACATATATATTTTATATATATATATATATATATATATATATATATATATATATATATATATATATATATATATATATATATATATATATATATATATATAACATATAATATATATAATATATATAATATATATATATAATAACAGAATAGATATCAGTAAACACTCATGCATAAACCG
Source organism: Brachyptera risi (assembly GCA_964007535.1). Classification (NCBI taxonomy): domain Eukaryota; kingdom Metazoa; phylum Arthropoda; class Insecta; order Plecoptera; family Taeniopterygidae; genus Brachyptera; species Brachyptera risi. The sequence continues at coordinate 930,198 of OZ023338.1, forward strand.
GCTACAGAATTCATTCAACTCTATTTCTCACCTTAACACTAGCTTAGACCTGCATTTCAATAATCTCTCACAATTCAAATCCATTTTAAGATGTATAACAGATAGGCCAACTTAGTGTACTACTTCACGCTTCACGTTCAATTATTTAATTATTGTACCTATGTTTATGTTTATGTTTGTGTTATGTTTGTGTTTATTGTTTGTGTTCATGTATGTGTTGTCCATTTATTAAATTAGCACTAGTGGAAATGTATTTTTCTGTTGCTAATAAATACTAAATCAAATCTAAATCAATCAAATCATATATATATATATTATATATAGTTTTCGTGTTTTAAATCCTGGCAGTTGGTCAACCTGTATGTGTGTGATATTCAGGGTTGCCAATTTTGTGAGAAGCGATTACTAAAATGCAGTCAGAAAAGACAAATGATGATGACAATATTATTGTTTGGTGTTGTGGTGGGGACGATCGTCTGTTTTTTGTATAGATAAGCAACGACGGCAGGAAGTGTCGATCAGTCGGCTAGAGTTGGACGAAGTAATAAACTGTGTAGCAACAATAAAAGGCACTTAAAGTCTTGAAAGATTCGAGTTGGTGTGATAAATAAATACTTGAATCAATCTAAATTATATATTTCGAGCTCCAGTGTATATAGGCTTCTGTCAAGTAACAAATAACAAACAATCGTTACCATAGCAACACAGCAGCGAACTGGAAAACTATCAAGTATTCTGATTGGTCAATTCCAACTGGTGGACATTGTTGCCTGTCTCTTGCAACAATGGGTGACGTCGCTTGACAGAAGCCCATAGGTACCATAGCAATAACGCGAACTGAAGAACTATCAAATATTCTGATTGGTCAATTCCAACTGATTGACATTGTTGTCTGTCTTTTCCAACAATGTGTGACGTCACTTGACAGAAGCCTAATGGAACTGAGAGAACACCACCCCCTCTATCATCACCCCACCTCCGGACTGGTCGAGTCGGCTACTTTGTGATGTAACTGCTTGGAATTATATATTTTTCGATAGGCACAAGAACGCACCCCTGAGGAGAGTTTCTTTTTTTTTACGAAAATATTTTGACAATATTGAAAGTTGATATTTTGTAATACAATGCGGGTATATCCATAGGAAAACAAGAGAGAACAATAATTATTTTCATTTTTTCCTATGAGGCATATTGCACTACGTCACTCGTGACCTAAAATTATTCGAAAACGTGAAATTTGATGTTTTCTGGGAAGAATAGCAGAGGATTAATATAAACGTCCACTGATGAAATAAGGTGCTCAAAATACGTCTACATTTTTAACTGCACACTCACAAAATTTGCAGTTGTACAAATTTTCGAATTTATTGCGTGCAAGTTGAAAGTGTCCACGTCGTAATATTCCGCAGCTAATAATCCCTGTTAACAGCTCATAAAAGTCGACTTTGTGAAATGCCAGGCTTTTGGTGATAGCTGAGTCACGCTGTGAGACATCAAAAGTCTAATGGAACAGAGACACAGATTTCTTCAATAATTCCAAGACGATACGTAATAACTATTCTACTTGGAAGAGTCATCATCAAAAAACTGATATAAGTTGAATCGACAGCCAAGGGCCTCAAACTGTGCATTAATAACTGTAGTCAATTGATGTTTTAAACCGTTTTGAAATCAAAAATAATGTTCAAGTGAAATAAACTTGTCATCTAAATTACTCAAATTAATTCAACACATACAGTGAATAAAGTTCTCGACGATTTGCTCGACAGATCGCTTTAATTTCAGATTTATTGTTCTATTCAATTCCTCAATTGCAGCAATTGGTTTTGAAAGAATGGAGCATTGTATATGTACTAGTAAAATTATTGACTATAACCTCATTTGGAATACAATGATTTAGTATCAAGTTTCGATGGATAATTGATTTTTTTTATTTTTCAATAACATCGAAACTTGATACAAAATCATTGTTCCCCAATTAAGGCTATGGATGAAAGATGGGATCATTTGAACGGAGCACCACAAGGGCAATCTTATCACCCCAAAATTGAAAAAAAAATCAAAAAATTGATTCAATTAATTAATTAATTAATCGAGAAATTTTGAAAAAAGTGAAATTGGATGTTTGGAGATCGTCTGAATTTATAGCTGCAAACACAAAATTTGCACTTTCAGAAATGTCCAACATCAACTTCACGACTGTCAAAATCTATTGAGATCTCTGAGAGATTTATTACCGGAAAATTGCAAGTGTTTACGTCACAATACTTGGCAGGCCACAGGACCTTGTAAACCGCCCGCTAAACGCTCTGCCTCCTAATGACACTATTCCGACAAATAGCGGCCGACTAACTGGCGGATTACTCGCCTATTGACCTTGAAAGCTACAACTCATCTCGAGTTAGCATCGTGACAAAAGCATTGTTATAATTAGACCGGGAGATGTCACCGTCAGGGGTGCCAATAAACCAGCGTGCTGTCGAGGCTGTTGCACATAGCAGCACGCGTCGAGGACACAAACAAGATTTTGAGGCATAGAAACTTTTTTTTTTTAATTTACATCGAAACTTGATACAAAATCATTGTTCCCCAATTAAGGCTAAGGATGGAAGGTAGAATCGTTTGGACGGGGCACCACAAGGGCGATCTTACCACCACATTTTGATTATTTATAGCCAGTGAACTTCAACACCAGGACTGCGCTGTCTGTGACCATAATTTTCTGCCGCAGATAAAAGTCTTTCAGTTTCTGAAAGTCCGGAACACATTATAAGTAGAAACTGTTTCTGTGATATATATCCGGACATTACCAGCATTGGTATTGAGAGTAAACAAAACACACGAATGTTGATATCTTCCACTTTGAACCAAGTCTCTTGGGTAATTATCATGGCATCGAAACTGGTGAAATAGAATGATTAATTATAAAAATCAGAATCATCCTGCAATAATTTGCGTTACTTTTTTTTTTCAATTGAAATAGCAATATTTTATTTATTCAAGTACTAAAATTAAATTGAAAATTTATATTGTTTTTTCAAAACGAGCGAATGTTTTCTGAACTTGCTTTGGAATTGATAACGCTATTTCAAAATAATACTCTACAATCTGCGACAGTGAAATTATCAACTGATGATAATATAACTATCAGCGTAATCAAAATTGAAATCTATTAAATATATAGTATATTAATAATAAATTAAATATATATTTGAAATATATAAATTTAACAAAATTGAAAATATATATCAAGTAATACGAGAGTCAATTAATAATTCAATATTAATTGAATATTAAAAATGGAATTATAAATTATCAATAAACGGCTTCAAATAACTAGAACATTAAAATACTGATACCGTAATAATTATGTTTATAATCAAATGAAGCACAGCATCAATCAAACGTCGACTCAAGTTCAAAGTATTAATAGCAAAAATCTGCACGCTTGCCACTTCTCGTTGTACTTGAACCTTAGCACTGCACTTTTTACCCACCCCTCAGCTGCACTCATCTCCCCCGCTTGCCCCCCCCCCTTCCCCACCCCACCTGTTTCTATTGGCACGCCGCCCGCATCGACTGTTCCCGTCTTCTCCGTTCTTCACTGTTATTTCTGTTTTCTCCCCATCTATGGCCGACCTAGCTGGCTCAACATCAGACGCCGGTGCTCGGGTCAAGACTCACCGCCGCGACGCTCTCAGTCGCGTCCAGACCGCACGCCGGCGAGCCGCACCACACGCCGCAACACGCCGCCGCACCGAGCTGGACAGATTACGAGCGTGTCGTCAACGTAAACAATCCGTCCGATTACGAAATCAGCCAGTATAAAAGGGAAAATTCGATCTCAAGGTTACCTTACATTGAGTTTCCGGAGAATAGTCTCGAATCCGTACCGGATTTGAAAAATCTATCGATTATCCATCTTGATACTTCCATAGAGACTGAAGCTCCGCCGGTAAATTTCCCAAATTCGAGTGAAAATCCTTTTTCAATATCTAATTACGATATCAATTCTTCGGGATTAATTCACGACCGTGGCAATTCCACCAATGACAGCGGGGAAGATCACAACGAACTCCTTCCTTTAGTCGAGTTTCCCGAGCCCGACTCACGAGTGCCCAACAATAACAGTGTGACAGTTCTCGGTCCGGACGATCATAAAGTAGACCTACGTAAATACAGTGCGATCTTGAACAGGCAACACTCTGTGACCAGCTCGAATGAGGTGCAACCGTATTACCACTCTGACACGTCGAGCGGCGGCGGCGGTGGCGGCGTATCGATACGCAATCGCCAGCAGTCGATCATCTCGACGACCATATCGACCACCGTGCACCGCGACGAGCAGAGAGTCGATACGCTGACTTCGATATACGAGCAGGAGTGTTCGAGTTATCGACAGCCGCCACCTTTCATACGGTTGAATAGCATTCGGCCGCACACGCTTGTGTTTGCTTCGGCTTTCCCGGATCTGACGGTAGGTTGAGCGTGGACTTGATGCTGATTGAGAATGTTTGTTGTATGTGTTGAAAGTCGAGGATCACAAAGAAGGTCATTACGGTGGGAATTCTTCTTGTCAGTGTAACAAATATCCAGTGGGCAGTGAATCATCAAATTTGGGTAATCATCTAGAAACTTAGAATGACTATAAACAAACGTCTAAGAGTTCACTCCTTCTGAATTATGAATAATTCCTTCTGAATTTTGTTGGAAAGGAAAAAAATTATAGAAATGAATGAAAATAAATGAACCTGAATTAATTAATAGTAAACCAGTCATGAGAATCTCTTAATTTTGTTTCCCGAGGTCAACTGAATTGACTCGATCGGTTCGTGGTGACCCAGATGTCGACGCGCCGTATTCGTTCATTCATTGGGTGAACATTGCTTAGTGACCTTGAGAAAACGACCAATAGTTGACTTTCAGTATCACCTGAACTCATTGTTTTGATTATCTAGACCGCAGTGCGTATTCGTGAAATCCACCCTCCAACTGGCACAAATACGAAATACATTGTGATAATTATTAGCAAACTGATTGTATATTTCACACACATATTTATATATATATATATATATATATATATATATATATATATATATATATATATATATATATATATATATATATATATATATATATATATATATATTCATAAGATTATGTCGTACAATAAGATTTTTGAAACACAGGATATAAATCAATTGATTAAAATTTTAAAAAAATATTATCAATAATACAATAATATAATAAGAAAATAAGAAAATAAGAATAAGGCGAGAAACAAAATACGAATTGATTGAATCCAGGAATAGTTGTGATAATAATAATAATGATGATGAAATAATAATAATAATAATAATGATAACTAATGAAACGAAAAGAAAATGTGTAGATCAATACAGCTTCGAATGTTTGAATAAGAAAACAATGAAATGATAACCAAATCACAGAAAACATATCACAACGATAGCTCGTAAACAATGTATTGTATAATAATATTGTACTATAATATTGTATATCTTAAACACCATTACAATGATAGCTCGATTAGATCGAACGTCAATAAACAAACGGATATTTTATGTTTTATTCCAAGACCCCACCAACAGATAGTTTATACGGGGGTACGAATGAGCAGGCGATATTGAAACTGTTGAAAAGTGAAAAGACGCTCACAGAAACCTATTCTACACGTTATGCGGGACTCGAACCCACGAACCAACAGTCTTGACCTTGAAAGCTCGTTTTTTATGAATCCAGGTTACCCCTGAATCTATCGAAGTAATTTCCATGAAACTTTTACAATACCTTGATTCATCGTGTATCTATACAAGCCTTTAGGATCTTTTATATGGTTTCAATAATAAGTGTGTTATGTTCATGAAAGTGCTTGAAAATAGTGTCAGAATAAATCTCAAAATTTACTCAAGGTAGAAAAATCATCAAATAACACTTTCAAAAAAAAACACGAACATACAATAAAAACATAACACATTCGAAATTCATTTTTCAATTGGTCAAATTGGTCGAATTTGGTCAAATGTTCATGTTTTATCTTCATACACAGGTCTCCTTGAGTGTGTATTTCCACCATAAATGATTTCCAGAAACTTGTGTACGTCATTTAAATGTTTCTCTGGCTCTACAACACCGAGCCGGGAATAATGACGTAGCAAATGGCGCCCAACGTGGCGAACGTGCTTATTTCAAGTGACAGTCGCGGTAAGGGCCCCGAGCTCCAAAAGATTGAAAAATATCATTTTTGTAAGAACAATAATGACGAGTTTAATTCATAAATTCTATGAAAAAAAAAACCAGGAAATGATAAATTCCAGTAAGGTCCCATTTTACGAATAATGAATTTGTTGATTGAGGATGATTAGTGAATTACCCTTGGTTACCAATAGTATTTTTGTACCCAATTAATAATTAGTCTAATTAACACATTTTTATTAATAATAATATGGGGGCTTGATAAATAAATTGAATACATAAATTCCAATAAATTCTATAGGAAGGTTTCGGAGAAAACATTGATATCGACTCGTTCGGTTCTGGCTCACCCCTCAACATGACCCTCTAGAGCGTCTTCTCGTATTGATTGATGCGTTCTATTAGCGATCACCGTCAAAGAGATTCGCACTCCATAGATTAACCGTTCCACGTAGATTAACACTTCATGTGAAACAGAGCTACGAGGCTATTCCAGGCGCGCTACCCACGTGCTTCTCGGGGTACTTGTCGAGTGTAATTATAGCTCTTGCGCCGTGCGATTGGTGCATCCTTGCGTGTCTACGTCACACTGGTTGCTAGCGTTACTAACTTGCAGACCACGGGTGTTACTAGCTCACATAATGCTGGCTCGGTTTGAAATGACAAAATCTGATGGGGAAAAAGTACAATTTTGTAATTTTTTGTCACGTGGATTTTTGTAATCTGCGCAATATATTTCTGTTGGTTTTTTAAATGACATCGAAACTTGGTACAAAATCATTGTTCCCCAATTGAGGCTGAGGGTGAGAGGTAGGATCGTTCGGACGGGGCACCACAAGGGCGATCTTACCACCCCAGTACTATACTTTACTAGATCATATAACGAAATATCACATATTTTGTCACTACAGAGTCTTATTTGTAATACATAGAATTGAGTACATTTTTGTCAAGTTGAAAGTCTAGGAGATTGAAAATTTTAAATTACAGTTTTTCAGAAATGATAAAATTTAAATATATATATTCTTTTGTACTGTCATCAATTTTTTACATAAATTATAAAGACACTGAACAGTCAAATGAAATTCTTTAAGTCTCCAGTGAAGACATGACTGTGGGAGAAAAAAAAAATTATAGTCTGTATATTTTTAGTTTTACATTTTATATATTGATTCATGTAAGGCGATTGAGAAAAGGTAAATACGGGCCTAATTGATAATTGAGTGGTAATTAATTAACATAAAAGTAGATATTTTGTCAAATTTGCGTGGAAATATTTCAGAGTGGTCGATTTTGAATCTCGCACCCTCGAGTAGCCTATGTTTCAGCCCCTATGAAAGCAGTTGAGAAAAAACAAAAATAATTTTATTTAAATTATTATCATCATTAATTTAGACTTTAAATCAGATCCCGTACCTTCAAAATTATTTATTTTTCAATTAGCACTTATTCAATCAATTTTTCGATCCATCATATTCATTTCCAAATTTTTATTTGTACTTTCCGCGTTACTTTTAACGTTTTAACGTTTTTTTACGTAGCGTTTTTTTGTTTGTTTTGTAAGACTTTTATCTGCGGCGGAAAATTATGGTCACAGACAGCGCAGTCCCGGTGTTGAAGTTCATTGGTTTCAAATAATCAAAATGAAGTGGTAAGATCGCCCTTGTGGTGCCCCGTCCAAACGATCCTATCTTTCATTATAGTCCTTATTGAGGAACAATGATTTTGTATCAAGTAACGATGTTATTAAAAAAAAAAAAAAATGGTAATACCGACGTCATGTTCCATGGTCTCTGGAGGACACAAAAATTAATTCCAGTTATCAGCTGTGACAGTCTTATCAATGAAGGATACAGTCGTACAAAAGCACGTGTTTTATTCCAATCAACAGGTTTTCAATGATTTACATTTTTTGATGACATTTTTTTATCCTGTAGTTAATTGTTGAAGCTATTTTGGCTTCTGTTTTATTCCCTTGAAAATGTCATTCGTTTGTTGCATCAGGATCTAAAATAAAGAGCGAGAGCGAGAGAGAGAGAGTGAGAGAGAGAGAGAGAGAGAGTGAGAGAGAGAGAGAGAGAGAGAGAGAGAGAGATGGAGACAAAGAGAGAGAGAAAAAAGGTATTTTCTTTTTTGGCACAAACCAAGGAATTTCTTTATTACAGTACGGTGTTTCGCATCGGCAAAGTTTTACCGTTTTCTGGATATCTTGCGATTGCCAGTTGCGATCGACCGTCTCTCGCATCACCCAGCCTAGTCGACCGGCAGTTCCGAGCCGCTCGGTGCACGTGCACCGGGTGTAAATAGTGGATCGAGGTTTTTGAGGTTATGTTCGCCGGGAAGCGACGGGTTTATGGGAAGCATTCCTGGCCGCGGGACGGGAACAGGGAGTTGCAACAGGTCTTGCAGCACTGCGTTATTAACACAGGCGTGGGTCTTAGAGGCAACCTCACAACTTCCAGCAAAACACGAGTAAAATAACCTCTCATCTCATCTCGTTAACCGGCACATGCAGCTGAGTGGTTAACACACACTCGCTTCATGTGATTCGGGAGGTAGTGGGCATATCGGACCCGGTTCGATCCCCGCTACCGTCCATCTTTACAGGGGTGCATCGTGGTTTCCCTCTGTAGTCTAGGCTAATGCCGGGATGGTTCCCACAATATAGGCCACGACCGCTTCCTTCCCACTATCCTTCCAATTACCCATGAAAACCTTCATCTCATCATCGCAACATCTCATTAATTATCCATCCGACGCCAATAGATCTTATTCATGATTACAGCACGTCGTTGAACCCAATATGAGAAAAAAAAAAAAAAAATTAAGAATAAAAATAAAATAAAACTGAATTTCCACTAAATCACCACCCTCGGTAGCTCGGTCAGCTGAGGCACCGCTTCAGAAACTGATGTCACCGCTGGGCGTGGGTTCGAGTCCCGCATAAGGCATGGGTTTTTGTATACGTCATTTCACTTATCATCACTTCATAGTTTCATAAGCACCTGCTCATTCGTACCCCCGTATAACCCAGCTGTTGGTGGGGTCGTTAAGCAAACAATGATCATCATCCACTAAATCGACTCCTGTGTGCTCTTAAAGCCCGCAGATCCAGATAAAAGTTCTTGTCTTGTTAACACAGCTCCGAACAGAAGTTATATAAACAAACAATGTTTTCCGCGAATAAAATACCAAATAAACAAACTCAAACACAATCTTTCCTTTTATTGATGCTCGAGACGTTCGATCGCTAGTGGTTAGTAATAGGGCAGAACGCCAGTTCGTCCTGCCATCTGGATCTGTTGATTGGTGTGCCAATCAGCGGGGCGGTGAGAGATTCATGATCGAGACGAGAAATAGAATCGAGATATCGAGGTATCGATGTATCGATGTGTGAAGTGATTCGACACTTGGCTCTCGAACTAGCTGTGTAGACATATTGGTGTGCAAGTGTGGTAGACCCACTATGCGTTTGCAGTCAATTATATTCATTTATTTATTCAATTATTCCTTTAACCCTCTTCCGAGAAAATCGGAATGGTTAGCAGTTTACAATTATCAGCTTACTAACTTATAAATGTGGCTTATAACATTATGATATTAATGTATTAATAAATCTATTAATGAATTATATCTATAAATAAATCTAGTAAATCTATCAATAAATTATATCTTTCAATAAATCTAGTAAATCTATCAATAAATTATATCTTTTAATAAATCTAGTAGGCCTGAATATATCAATAAATTATATCTATTAATAAATCTAGTAAATCTAATAATAAATTATATCTATTAATGAATCTAGTAAATCTATTAATAAATTATATTTACTGATAAATCTAGTAGATCTATTAATAAATAGGGCCTAATGATAACGATAATGATAATAATATTTTAAATAATAATACAGAATGAAAATGAGTCCAAATAGTTTTGAGCTTTAATTTTCAGATGATTTTAGCTTTTCAACTAACCCTGAAGTTAAATTTGGAAATAAACTATTTTTTTAAACTAATTATAATTAGGACCATCAAATAATTTAGATTTTTTCAATCAATCTCATTTGTCAAGATAAAATATACCTCTCGGATATTCTATGTGGAAATGTACAAGTGTTACAAATATAAATGGAAAATGAACGAATGTTACATACATTTTGAATTTTAAAACAGAAATTATACTGATTTCGAAAAAATTAAAAGAATTGAATGAATGTTTTCACACGAGAGAACAGATCGTAAATCGATACAAACAAACACAAATGAAGTTTTTTCAATTATTCTTACCAATATTTTAAAATTAAATTTATTATATCAATTTCGAATATAATTGAATTTCAATTATTTTAATTTCAATTATATGTATTATATTAAATTTATTATATTGAATTATGATACCTATTGATTTCAAACCTCATAAAAAAATAAAAATGATGATTCTGGATTTTTGAGGAATGAAAAATGCAACTACGTCTTTGAAAATGGTTGAATTCTGAAGTTGTAGCGGAATGATGTGACTATACTCATTAGATATTTACAACTTTTGAACGTCTCTCCTAGATCCTGAACACTAACAATATATGTATCTATTCGAGGTCCAGTTAAATACGAACTGACTGTCAGTGAATCTACTTGTCATCACCCTTAGTTACATATGTTATTCAGTAAGGCCCAGTATTACCAAGTCCAGTTAGTATTTATCTGAGAGTTGGTGAAAACAAATACCATAGGTAACCATGGTGATAACAAGTTTGAACTGCCAGATAAAGGCTAACTGAACTTGGTAATACCGGGCCTAACTTGACTAATAACTAGTGGATTAGTACTTGATAGCGATAAATAAAACAAGGTTTTCAGTACAGTTCGTACTTTCTCCGATCGTCTTTTTCAGAATACGAACAATATATTTTTGGGGTGGTGTGATCGCTCTTGTGGTGACCCGTCCAAACGATCCCATCTTTCATCCATAGCCTTGATTGGGGAACAATGATTTTGTATCAAGTTTCGATGTTATTGAAAAAAAAATATTTAGGCTTATGTAACTTAAATGAACTATAGTTATTCAACTACTTGGTTATTTATAGCTCTAACAGCTTATTTGTGTAGCTGTATTTATGGTAACATATCCAACCAACTATTTATGAATTTAAACAGAATGTTTTGGTTCTATTGTCCCTTTGATTAATGACAGGTCCAAGAGGTGATCGACGCCCTCGACGCCCAGATCGCCACCGACCTGTCCGCCGCCGTGTGCGGCGTCCGCGTCGTCAACCGCCACTGCTACATCTGCCTCGCCCGCCAGGACAACGTCGCGGCGCTGCTGGCGTCGGGCCTCTCGCTGCGCGGCCGTGACCTTGACCTGCACGATGCGTCGTGTGGGTCGCGCGTCGTGGCACTGTCCGGCGTGCCGCATCACGTGACCGACTCGGCCGTCGCGGTCATCATGTCCAACTTCGGCACGATCATAGGTGAGCACTGGGCGGGCACATCGGGACAGTTCGGGTAGCATCGGTCAGTTCGGGTAGCAAAGGCTTAGTTCGGGTGGCATCGGGTCACTTCGGGTAACATCGTGTAGTTTCGGGTAACATCTGATCGGCTCGGATAACAATAGGGTGGTGTGGAATAGGATCGGGAGCTGTAACATAGGATCAAGTATACGTTAGGAACGGCGGGAATAAATGGCGTGATATGTAATTTTTTTAAAAGCTCTGATATTATCTTTCAAACTCATTCGTCATCTTGAGCCTATGATTGATTGACTAATAATGCAATTAGAGAGGTTATTTGATGGTACGAGAGAGCTATTGATATACGCATGGTGCTTACAAAAACCCGTGCCTTAAGCGGGAATAGAACCCACACCCCATTTGATGGTACGAGAGAGCTATTGATATACGCATGATACTTATAAAAACCCATGCCTTAAGCGGGAATAGAACCCACACACGACTTGACTCAAATTTCCAAAGCATAGGACGCCGCAACAACTCGGGCGGCTGCGTCAACATCCCCCCTCACCCTGCGTCAACGTCACCCCTCGCCCTGCATGTGCATCGTAATGTCCTCATCACGCCGTAGAACCAACAAAGCTCGTCGCTTTCATCAACAGATTAAACTCCATCAGCGTCTGATCTCCTGATCCCATCTAATCCCACATCAGGTATTTTCCACACCCGTAGACGAGACATTGTCCACACGCGTATAATGTACTGTGCTTGAGAGACTGCCTACTCCTTGCTGGATGCCTGATACACTAAGCGAGGAACTGAATGCTGGGGCACGAGACTAATCACTGAGATAAGCCTCTTTGCTAACGAGATAAGTCGGGGGAGGGGGGGGGGAGCGCAGAGCGGAGTAGCGAGCGAGAAGAGCGGGGTAGCGAGCGAGACGGAGGATACGGACGATGATAGAATCATAACCCGGCGGCGTGATGGCCTGTTGGGGGTTGTGTAGAAGTGATATGTCGAGAGAAACGTTACAGCTGGCGGGGTAGTTTATATGTATATGACATTGTCGAGAATATATCTTCGTCTCAAAGAATAAAATTAGATTCAACACTCCGTCGCTCATACCTTTGAATTGTAATAAAAAGCCAATAGATACTCATCATGCAAAATATGTAAGATCAAATAAAGTATATAACTAAATATTAAATTACCGTCACGCTGGAGGATTCCATTCGATTCACTCCCATTTCTTGTTTGTAAGATTCAGTAGAAACTCACCTGAAATTGAAACAAAAAACATGTATTAAAGTTAGGCAACGATACGGAGTTCAAGAAATAATTTAAATGGTGAACATATTTACTGGCAATGAAATCGAGACATGTTTATTGATGTAAAATGATGATTGTTTGCTCAACGATCCCACCGACCGCTGAGTTATTTGGGGGTACAAGTGAGTGGATGGGTGCTCACATTAGCCCATGCCTTATGCGGGATCGAACTGACGTCCGACTTGACTTCAGCTTACAAAGCAGTGCCTTCCTCGCCTGACTTGATTTACTTGTGAATGGTCATCAGTCGGTGGTGAATCAATACAATGAAAGGCGCAAGATAAACTTAGTTCGTTCAAAAACAAATCGGAGCGTAAATATTGCTATAAATTAAGCCAGAGAATCTTATTCTAGGGAGTTATTAGTCAATTTGGAATGTTTTCAAGGTTGATTTGCGTCCAAGTTTGTGTACAAATTATTTAATAATCCAACATTTTATTGAAAAACAATAATGTCGTCCATCTTTTTACTCTCGAATTGTGGTGGGTGCTGTTACAAAGGCCTACTGGATACAGATGATTCTACTGGCAAGTAGAACAAAGTACCTCAAGTAGGGCCAGTATGTTTCGAAACGCACCCATATAACGACGCGTCACTGACGTGGTGAATCTAACGACGTGTGATTGTGTTAAGGCGAGGTCGAACGCCGGCTGTACAAGGGCGTGGACACGGGCGAGCGGCTGCTGCGCATCAAGCCCGGCGCACACGCGTCACAGCAGATGCCGCCGACTCTCTCGGTAGCCGGCGCTCAGGTCACCATCACGCTGCTGCCGCAACACGAGGTGGACCGTCTTGGCGGCGTAGGCGCGAGGGACAACACAGGTACAACGAGCAATACGTTGAAGGACCGTTTTCATGGCATGCGGCTGGTGTTTTTTTTTCTGGCAAATCAGAAGGCTGTAAATTCTGACGCCAGAGATAAAATGAATTCATCTTTGGAAATGGAACGTCGCGGTTAAATTCCCTCACCCATGCAAGAAGTGAGGTTATGTCGAAATATTACCTCTAAATCAGTACTTTTCAAATATTCATTGTTTTCGTACTTGCGTGCCACATAATACGATGCTGAAAATTACTTCAGCACCTGAATTGAACTCGATTTACATATTTGAATTATTGAAGCAAATCTCGGCGTGGATGCGAAGAAACTCTGAACAGCGTAGGCGTTAAGCGACTGTTTTTGACCACCTCCGCCTGCCGCGAGCAATGAAGACTGGCCTCAAGTGAGTGAAAGCAAGGTGCTTAAATAGAGATTTTCATCTTTACTGGGTTTTTTCCATGTTCACGAACCAATGTCATTGAATATGAAAAAGTATATCAACTCCAAGCTAATTGTATGCTCTTTGATGAATCGCTTTTAGAATAATACATGAATGAATTTCATCACATTATTGGTATTCATTGACGCATTATCTTAAAACTAATTGAATTCAAAAAAAATGGAATATCATTATGATTTGAAAGCATGAAATTATATTGGGGGTGATACACTTTTGGTTCAATAACACTGCATGACTCGCGAACACAGAAAAAAATGGTAGAGATGAATTTCTCCATTTTAATAAGCAACGTGCTTGTTCCCTCTTGATGCATGAACCAATAGTTTGAATTTGGAACGTAATAGTGATACAGTTCAAGAGAGCAAGGGTCAGTCTGTTGGCAGCTCTTAAAATGGTTGAAATAGAAGGATAATTTGACCGACTTTTTCCCACTATCCAATCACACCAAAAAAAAAGTAACATTTCATCCCATCATACCACCCTCTCATGTATCATTCACCGACGCCAATATATCGTAGTCATCAGTACAGTATACAGTGCATAATTGAACCCAATTAAATTGAACATACACATATATATACATATATATATATATATATATATATATATATATATATATATATATATATATATATATATATATATATATATATATATATATATATATATATATATATATATACATACACATACATGTAAATATGAATCCATGATTTCTTCAGGGAATGTTCATCAGTGTATCAACATGAATTTAATTCGATAACTGATTAGTTGAAGATAAACGAACGATTCACTCCTGTCCGTGAGTACACATCCTGGATCTTGTTCGAATTAAACATTCGAATGAATCTAAAATATAAAGACCATGTCTACGAAGAAAATTAATAGAAAAGATTAAATTCCAGAGATCTGTAACTGTGGAAATGAATGTATTTTGAAGCTCTGTTTTCATTACCAGCGAACAAGGTATTCACATTCTTCAATCCCGACGAATTCCGTGACTTTTGCAAGAATTCCAGGTTCCCTATTCCTGTAGGAACCCATCAGTGAACACGCACAAGTAGAGTGATAAACAAGAGAGTGTCAACAATGACGGCGATTTATCGACATACAATTAACAGCTGTGAGCCGTGATTGAGGTTGAGGTAGATCGTTTGCTAAACAAGGCATGCAAGAGAGAGTACATGTAAAACACTTAGGAGAGTCGAGTTGACAAATTTCGACGATTAAGAGTGTATGGGAGTCGATCTAATAAGATAACAGTTTTTTGGTAATAACTTTTGAACGGTATGGAAAATAACTAGGAAAACGCTATATACGCGTTGTTAGACGAGCGTAAAGTAATAGTATGTCGACTTCTTTGTCAAACTTCTGCCTAAATTCGCCAATTGGGTGACATTCAAGTTATAAATGGGTAAAAACGGCTTCGAGTGGTACCAATTTAGCACATTTTTTTTTTCATAATGACTGACCCAATCAAGCTGAGAATTTCCAGAAATGTGTGTCAAGGTAAACTACAACTTCACACAGAATATCATTTTTTTTTTAAATAAAAATATTGTTATTTTTTCCGCCGTGTTATTCTAATGGGTATTTTTGAAATTTCTAAAATTCATAAAAATAACAGTTACCACCCGATGATGCCACAAAACTATACAGATCTAAGTTAGATGAGGAACCGTGATGAAAAAAAGTTTGAAGTTGATAGCTGTAGCCGTTTGACCTGTGGAGAACCGACAAAAAAACATTTAAAAAAAAAACATAAAAACGAACACCAATTTTTTTAAGTATGTCAAATTGAATTCTCGCTAAAGTTCGTCTAATTATTTCAATTCATATTGATAACAGAACCGGTTCACAATTATCACAATTCTTATACGGAAAGAAAATATTTTTTCAATATTTTCACGATGGTATGACTGAATTTTACGTATCTTATATTGCATAACTGTCAAACATACATAAAAATTACACAATTGACAGAAATAAATTTAAAAAAAAAAATAAGAATGATTCGTATTATTTTTATTGATTTATATTGGGTCCAACGAACTACTGTACTGATTACAACGATATATTGGCATCGGTGAATGATATATAAGATGATGGGATGGTGAGATGAGAGGTTTTTCATTACGTGTTTTTGGATAACGAAAAGGAGTCGGTCGTGGCCTGTTGTCAAGGAACAATTCCAGCATTGACCTGCACAACAGAGGAAAACCACGAAAGCAAACTCTGTCACGATGGACGACCATGGGAATCGAACCTCGGTCTTCTGGATGACAGTTCAATGTGTTAGCCACTCGACTCAGTGATAAGAATTTCAATGGACTTGTGAAGTCAAAGAGTTTATAACATTTCAGAAATCAACTTCAATACAAAGAAAAAACAATTTTGTGTAACAACAGAATAGTTTTGATTATGCCTTATGATTTTGTCTTACCAAATAGTCTATCAAACCCTGAACCTCTTGTTTGTCACCAGTCTACGACGATACCAGCCATGACTACAGCGCGCCTACCGGGCGGGACCATGAACCAGCCGACCACCATCACGTGACGGCAGCCTCATTGGACAACTCCATCGACCGCTTCAAGACACAACTCCACGTGCGGCTGAAAACCCCCGAGGAGCGCTTCAACGAGCACAAACTGAGCGCTGCGGACCACAGGACACACTATCCCCGATCACAAACCCTTCCGAACAATAAGTCACCGCCACAGACCGACAACCTCGTGTATCCCTCTTCCCCGATTCCCAACAGCGGGAATTACGTCCCGAACCATATCGGGAATAATCCTTTCTCCCACCACCACACTCTCCCGAATCACGTGTCTCTCCCCCAATATCCCCATCCTCCTTGTCCTCAGAACGTACATGGAAGTAACCCGTTCAGTCCTCAGTATAATCCTACAGCTAATGAGCATATAAACCCGACTTTTAATACATATTCTCCTAAAAATTCTCCCGTTCTCGGTCCAAAATTCTCGGGTACAAACATGCAATTCGTGGAGACTCCCAATATGGCGACATCTCCGGTGATTCCGAGGAGGAATGTCGCCGTTCATAGCGATCACGAAGTTCAAAAGACTTTCTCTCCCAATTCCTCGTATCTCCACGGCAACGTGAACGGCCTGCCTCAAGCAAGCACCTCCCAGTTCAACACCAGCAGCCAGAACATCCAACAGAACCAGACTAATACCGCTAAGAGCAATCTAGCGGACAGTCAGCTGGACGTGCCCGTGCTGGTCAACAGTGCACCGAACTCGCCGATGAGTCAGCGACGTCAACGACCCGGCAAGAAGCACAGCGGTGTGACGCGTCAGAGGAGCTCCGACGAACTGGTCCAGAATCAGCTGAGTGTAGGCGGAACGACGCGTCAACAGACGGCGCCGAATTCCCCGTCGGTGCCTCGTAAATCCCATCGGGTGTCCCGCAAGATGAGTTACCAATCGAATACCAGTAATAATGTCGACAACGACACCGATAGATCGATGCCGAACGCGACCTCCTCGCCGCTCGTCAAGCATAAAGGTAACCGGAAACTCAGCGTCAGCATCAACGAGGGTCAGCACCAGGGCACGAACATTGTCGACGTCAGCCGATCCTCGTCTTCGGGTCAAGATTCCCCGACGAAAGTCGAGCGACGCCGCCGCGTGTCGATCTACTTCAACAATAAGAAGTCGTCGCGACGCGGCTCGGCGGCGCTGCAGGGGAATGGGTTGCTGAGGAGCGTGAGCCTGGACCCGCTGCGGGGAAGATACGGGAACAGTCTGGACGGAGGGAACAACGAGCAGACGACCACGTGCAGTGAGCGGGAGAGGACAAACAGTGTCAGCTCGAGGGGTAGTAGTATTGGCGGGGGCAAGAGGAAGCAGCGGAGGGCGAGTTTGAGGACGTTGGAGGGGGCGGATGAGGGGAAACTGCCGTGGTGTGGTTGCTGGGGGAACGGGTGTATCTGAAGGACAATGATTGACATTTGGAAGATGTTGAATCCACAGGTTATGAATGTGTCCTAATTCCTAGAGTAGAGTCAAAGTCGATTCAAAGAGTTATAACACATGATTTAGTCTCGGTTTTAGTCCTAATTCATTTTCGGATATCGAAAATAGGCGTCACAGTTCACAAGAGGAGGTACCAACTGTACTAAAAACAAACTGTACTGAGAATAAACCGTCTTAAGAATCAGGAATTTAATTCGACACAAACCTCATCAACCTAACCTCAACCATCACTAGAAGACCTGTGAAACATTTGGTGGATGGTAAAAATTTGCGAAGAGAAGCTAAACCCCTCTTTCTACTTCTTAAAGGTTGTTCAAAAAGAATAAAAATTTAGGCCACTTGGTTTCTAGTCCAGTTGATCGTTTTTTCAGGTCGGTTGGTTATTAGTACAGTTGATTTTAATACAGTTGACCAATCTCTATTCACAACTGTCCTAATTTGTATTTTAGTCTGAAGCTCGTACCAAACGACTGGAACGAGGTATGTGCCAGGATTAATGAAATGCGGGAACCGGAACTGGTTCTGGGAGATATTGACGCACTCTGTCGGAAGCTCCGAGAAGTTGCGACTTGATCCTCAACCAGGATAATGATAAACGCGTTAGGACTGAAACTTGAACTGATGCACCATTAAAACTGTTGTCAATCGACTTTCAATCTACATATTATCTCATATTGTCTCGTCTTGAATGTAAGTTTAAAATATTTTATTGTATGTAAACTATTATATTACGAATAAAGCTACATTACTCGAAGTTTTCATATGAAATTACTCGATACGCTCAAGTCTACAGTGTCCTTCACTACTACTCAAACACTATACTACTACTACTGCTGCTACTACTACTACTACTACTACTGCTGCTACTACTAGTAGTAGTAGTTGCGGGTCTATAGTATTTTAATATATGTATTTTTGATAATAAAAAACCTTGCTAAGAAAAAAATCAAAAAATATTTCTACTACTACTACTAATTTTCAATTTTTCATCCACATAATATTTGTTTTAGACGTGTAATTATTTTCGTTTCGTTTTGTTCTGACCTTGAATGCCTTTCTATATTCTAAATTATTCTCTTAGTATCACTTCAAATCTAAACACCCTACTTTTTGGACACTAAATATATTTCTTTCTCACATCTTAGTCTGAACTTTACATATAATATATTTCTGTTATTTTTAACCCACAGAAAAAAAATAAAAATTTCACTACCACTTTGCGTTTCGACTTTGCGAGTCTATAGTATTTTAATATATGTATTTGTTTGATAATAAAAAAACCTTGCTAAAAAAAAAAAAAAACTGCCACTACTACTGATACTACTTCTTCATTAAGGCGTCCCTAGTCTCCATAGGGCAAAAACTTTCCACCAGGGTGATGGTTTGTGCATATATTGTGAGTGATTATTAAATATATATATATATATATATATATATATATATATATATATATATATATATATATATATATATATATATATATATATATATATATATATATAGAGAGAGAGAGAGAGAGAGAGAGAGAGAGAGATTATGAAATATCAGAATAATTCATCACAATATCACTTCCTTGACAAACTGTGAATATTCCATTGATAAGGAATGAAAAAATAATTTTGTGTTTTTGTTGTAAATGTCATTTAATTGTGCAATTACATGGATATATTATTATGTATAACACTCAACATATGTAATTGATTACTTTTATATTGATTACAAGTAGAGTATATCACTGAAAGCTGAAAAGTGAAAACTTGGTTAACGTGAAGTCATTAATTTCAAGTGCTTGATAATCTGCCAACGGACAAACAATGTGAACAAAAGAAACGAATTCGTTAATTTTGAAACTCAAGAGACATAGATCACTCTTTCACAGGAAAAAGTCAGGAAAAACAATCTACTAATACGAAAACGTCAACAAAGTATTCCCAACTTGATAAAACTTCGAACCGCTAAACACGTTTCTCGAAACAATGATGTATGGGTTGGCATTACTGGAATGTTTGAAATTCGAACGGCAAACTTTCAACTCGAATGTTAAGGGGACATGTGAGGCGACCAAGATGTTATGAAAAGTTCCGATGGAGCGTTCAGAAGACTCATTACTGTATGTTGTGAGTGACCACTTAACTGCCTCAGCTTCGAGACCCTGGAGCCTTATTCTTGTACATTTTGACGAGGGGTTAACAACTCCTGAAATCTGGTGTACACTTGTCATGAAATCTTCGTGCAATCCCTTGAAATCTTTCCGAAATCCCTTGAACCTTTTTGAAATCCCTTGAAACCTTCTCTAAATCCCTTGATATCTTCTTGAAACCCCTTAAAACCTTCTTAAAATCCCGTGAAATCACCATTAGATCCCTTGAAATCTCTCTAAAAACCCTTGGAATCCTTCTGAAATCCCTTGAAATCTGAAATCAGGTGTACACCAGTTCAACTAGTTGTTTACCCCTCGAGTTTTGATTGTCGTAAGTGATCAATCACACGACCCGACTTTCTCATGTTACATACATGGATAAATAGGAGGTGGAATTAAGGTTATAGTGTTCATAGGAGTACTTTCATTCGACGTAACATTGAAACTTTATACAGGAGCTGAAAGACCTCGCTGTCGATGCGCTTTGAAACCCTATTATTCATATTCATGCATTGAAGATTAAAACAAGTCATAAAGTAACAAATATGAGACAACATAAGATTGATTTTTGTACAATGGTTTTGGTGAAAAAAAAATTGAATCATGCTATACTTTATCATTCTGTAATTTGGGTAATTTTCCGCATCTTCTGTTACTAATATAATGCAGGTGTCATTTCACATTGAAAATCCACAAATTATAATTTATTTCAACACCATACTGAGGATCTTCTTTTTCATCTTCTTCTTTTTCTTCTTCTCTTCCATTATATGATTAAATTGGCCTTGACTTGTAAATCCAAAAAACCCTTGACTCTTCTAAATGGCACGTTTTATTTATATACTGACGTGATTTTGTTAGAGGAACTCATCAATTGTTTTGAAAATGTTGTACTCATTATTTTACTTTGAGATATTGTTTGAAGTGTTTATAAGTTGAGGGACTTTATACTTTATTGAAACATTAGGAAATAAATCTATGGAGAAGAATTGAGAACACTAAATTAATATGAAGGATGAAACACAACAACACCACGCAGAAACAAAACTGAGAGATTCAAAGATCATTCATCATCCCAATGATCAGAAATCAAACTCTGGAGATACTTCGAATGAGAGCTGTGGATTTCTCTCTCTAACAGTATATGGATCAGTTGAAAGACATTCAAAATTCCTTTCAGATATAATAGAGACCTATGATGCGGTGCCAAACATTGAACCAGATTAAACTGTACTTTCCTCGACACTCTCGACTTTTTTGACCGGTCGTGCCACTCTTCGGCTCTTCGCTTTGTGCACCGTGAGTTTGATGGTCTTGGCGCTTTTAGACGACTCTGAGTAGAACGTCTGCTGTTGCACACCCTTCTTGCAGCTCGACCATCGAACGATCAACTCATACCACTTCCCTCTGACATTGTCATCGAATAGGACGAAGAACACCGACAACATGATGATTTGGGTGGTGCCCGTTATCAAGAATATATACTCAAAGATGAAATCATTTACAATCACACCCTCCTCTGAGAGAAAATGCAACGTCCAAGTGAAACCAAACAGGAAGAAAATGAACAGACTAGTACCCAATTTACGTAACTGCACTTTACGCTCATTCAAACCGTGTCTTTGTAAGTTCTTTGTCTCACCCCAGCCACACCAGTTATGAATGCGGGCAACAATAGCTAAGAAGATGAACCCATTGATAACAAGTATAAGAGCGGCTGGTGCCTGGACAGTTACTGTGAACGCCCATCCTTCAGGATAACAGAATCCTCGACTGGATAGGACGGCCACGTATGATCCAGAACGTACAGCAAGGAGGAGACAGATCGGTATCAGAGGAACTCCCCAAGCAAACAAAGAGACTTTCAGGAGTAAATGTTCGGTCGTGGCAGATCCCAACATGGTGAGCAGCCGCTTCAATTGTAGGCCCGATAGGACAAACATCCAGCAGAACATTGCCAAGAAGGAATAATGTCTTAGGATCCCGACCATCACACAAGCCAAACTTCCGGTATCTATGACGATGAAGTTGGTGACGAAAGTTATTACAAGATTCAGAGCTAATGAAGTGACCATATGTAGGAGAATCTGGTGTCCAGGATCCTTCCTCCATTCTTCGAACAGCACTGCTGTCATGGTTATAAGAACTATGGAGAGCATGCATAAAATGCATTCGATAGCCAACAAGGCCATAATTTTGGAATCGTTGAAAATGAATGCTGCAAACGAAGACATTTCAAATAGCAAGAATCGTCCTAAAGACATGTTGTCATTGAGGGATGTGGACTTACAACGACACACTGTCATATTGTTCCTAGTTTCCCGTAGCCGAGAACAATCCTTGATATTCCAGGTATTAGAAATTTTGACCCAGGATGCGCAAGACATTTTACTATTGAATAAAGGATTGATTAGTTCTCTGTAAGTAATATCAATGAACCCGTTTTCGATTATTTTACCATCTGTAGGCACTTCATCAAGTATTACTTGTAAAGCTATGGACTGGAAATTATTAAAATCCTGTGGCGAATTCCAGAATAACGAGCTAAGAGCAGAGACAGCGATGGCTAAGCGTTTATGTCCATACAGTAGCTTATCAGTCAAGGTCACGGTGAAAAGAGTACTGAATTCAGGATCATCAAATCCCTGAGACATATTACCTTGTAAATTCGATGGTCTGATTGGTTCCATGTAATAATAACCACTACTGATCTTGTCACCAATCAGAGATATTCCTACTACAGGATCTGGACCAATCGAATCCGACACGAAAAGTTTATTCAAAGGTGTGTCCACGTTCGATGTCGCGTAATCTTCACCTGTTGTTATGTTCATTTTCCGCAAAATTGCTTCGTAATAACAAGGAATACAGACTGATAAATTGAGACGAGCAATAGCCTCGAATTCATCGAGTTGCTTGATGTATTTCGTAAGTTTAAGGTCCAACTCGTCCAAGCTATCACTGTCTATGTAGTTTTCAGAGAGATTCTTCATGTAATTCAAGCTCATTATGGTGGTGATGAGCTTCTCCCCGGTGCTCTTTAGTGTGTAGTACAGGTTCTCTTCTTCGGTATCGTTGCATGGTGTCCAGGATATATTCCAGTACATCGGTTCTGACCAGGTAGCTTTGTGCAATTTTCCAGAGACATTCCAGTTGCATTCCTGCGAAGAGAACGTCACCCAATTCCACGCGTTGTTCACTGCAACCGTACCTGGAGAATAATTAAAGACATTGGTAAGAAATTGTGACAAATCGTCATTCGTTTTGACAATTATATGGAAATGCTGTTGCCATAGCAACTGTGCCCCTTGGAGAACATCAGCCAACCAAAGATCTAATTCAATGTAGGTTCAGAAACTCTAGTGGTTATTATGGTATGGCCAGTGGTGAGCTCGGGCGGAGACTTGGTAACATTTTGTACATGTCACATGACCTAATAGTTCTGTCGTATGAGTGACAGACATGAAGAATAGATTCATTTTCTACATCCTCGATTGGAAAATTATGCAACCTGCGATTCAATTACACGATTAACAATTGAATGATTTTTGCATGGTCAAGTGAATTATATCATGATAGTTGGATGAAATTTCATATTCTTCCAAGACTCGAAATTTCGACCCGCAAGGCAGTTGAACCCTTTTCACCACTGCCCTCACCCCCTAATTGAGAGGTTTGAACATTTCATCATATCAGATCGAATAGTCATGAGGTTTAATGAGGGTCCTGATCGATGACGTGTACCCGGATCATGAGCCATTCATGAAGACGATCAACAACTCACCGGTAGATATATCGTCTTTCCATTGCGACTTGCACCACTCCGCTCTGACGAAATCAACAAGCGTGTGGCCGCCATCGAGGAGTTGAGGAAGTGACACAGGATTAGCTAACAACAGCCGCGTGCTGAAAATTCGACAGTAAAAGTCATCGCGTCCTTTACCAATAACTTTACCAATTTGAAACACCAAATGTGTTTCATTTATCTGCTCGTGGTTCAATATGATTACGTTGTGAATGTCAGCGGTTACATTCAAGAGCTTGTATATTGCTCCAGATATATAGCTGACTGTTTCAGCAGAGACGTTTCCTGGGATTGACACATTGGTCTGGATAGTCAACTCGGACAAGCAATAGTATCCGATATCCTTGACATATGCCCTCTTTGTCCTCGAATTCGACTCGATGTAGTTGTTGGTTTCGCCATCTCCCCTCTCTGTCTTTATATTTGAGCCAGGATAGAAGGCGTACTCCACATCTTCCCTCTTTGTCCTTGAGTCTGAGCCAATGTAGCTGTTGGTTTCGACATCCTCCCTCTTCTTCCTCGAGAGCGACTCGTCGTTGCGTGAGTCTGGGTAGACCCCTTGTGAGAGAATGCTTCGCGGAGCCATCTCGCAGAGGGCGCAGGTGAAAGGTTGTTCGTCGTCCACAAAACTCATTGTTTCATTCTTCAAGTTGACAGCACTATTCGCGCCCTCGTTAAATATTATTTTGAAGGTCATTTCTGACTCAGTCACATTCTGTCGGGAAAAATGAAAAGATTTTAATTGTATATAAGGTGTGGTTACTCGTCGGACCTACGGTATATGTCACCTCACGCGACGTCGTCGTTGTTGTTGTTGTTGTTGCGCTCCCTGAATTGAATTATTCCAATGCAATCATATAATATCTGGTTTGGTTTATACATCATGTCACAAACAAAGTCTTAAGAGGCCGTAGGCGTTCGTATTTCACGCCGCAAACTCTCACGGCCGTAATTTTTGAGATATCAATATGAATAATTTTGCATTCTGTTAATAATTGAAAAACGGAGGTTATCGAATTTAAAGAATTCTGAACAAAGAATTTGTAACTTTTCAAATTCTTCAAATGGAAAATGAAAAATTTCTAGTTTACGAAAACCTAGATACATATTTTTGAATAACAAAAAAAAAATATACACTGTGAAATATATCAAAAGTGTGAGTAAAGGAATTAGCGGCGTTCACGTGAATACAAGTTTGGCGGGCTAGTCTATGGGTTGCGCCTAGCACACGATGCGCATGTTAAACTCGAGTCTGAAGCGAGCGAACAACGAGCCCGTGTAGAGCGCCTGCGGCCTCTCAAGGGGTGGACCTATGTATGAAGATATAACATGAACATTTGACCAAGTTTGGGAACATATTGTACCGGATCTCGACGATATGTTTTAATGTGTTTCTTGTATGTTATACCTCACAGTGTTATTAATGTGATCCTCCAGGATAATTTCAATTGTTTTCATATTCAGATTATGATGTCTTTTTCACTGTAGATGAATTTCAACATGTATTTTATCAACATGCTCAAATACTGTCATGACCATGACATACTTATTATTGAAATAATATCAAGGATCCTAAAGGATTATATAGATACAAGATGGATGAAAGTGACGTAGGAATTTCATGAGAATTGCTCCAATAGGTCTGAGATTCGTCTACCTGCCCAGTAAACACGGGAGTACTCGGAGAGGAGTTTATTTTGGTCACAGTTCTCACAAAGTGCTACCCGTCAAATGTGACTAGATTGTGAGCATTTCGGGAGAGAATTTCATCAACTCTTGAAAAGCAGTCACCACTGAGACAAATCAGATAGCTCTTGGAGATCACATATCGTGACAAAACAAATTGGTCCCAAATGTGATGTCTCGGAGTTCACTCCAAAACTGAAATTTGTGACTAGATTTTATATTCAAGAAGTCCAGTTGGTTTTTCACTCACAAACTACTTCAAAAGACCACTCACATGTGAGCTGTTTCATATGAAAATAGTTGTCACACCAGAGTTCACTTTTGTAGCAGTTTGTGAGATTACCAAATTTTCTGCCTCCAGTGTTTTATCTCACTGGTACAACTTGGAGTACACTCTGATTGCCAACAATGAGACTGATTTTTACTGTATCGAATTGAGCTCTCCGACTGCTCTCCGAGTTGTCACGGATGTGATAACAATTCTACTGTATCGAAGTGACCTCTCCGATTACTCTCCGAGTTGTCACTTTTGTGATAACAATTTTACTGTATCGAAGTGAGTTCTCTGACTGCTCTCCGAGTTGTCACTATTGTGATAACAAAATGATTGTATCGAAGTGAGCTCTCCGACTGCTCTCCGAGTTGTCACGGATGTGATAACAATTCTACTGTATCGAAGTGAGCTCTCCGACTGCTCTCCGAGTTGTCACGGATGTGATAACAATTCTACTGTATCGAAGTGAGCTCTCTGACTGCTCTCCGAGTTGTCACTATTGTGATAATAATTTTACTGTATCGAAGTGAGCTCTCCGACTGCTCTCCGAGTTGTCACTATTGTGATAACAAAATGATTGTATCGAAGTGAGCTCTCCGACTGCTCTCCGAGTTGTCGCGGATGTGATAACAATTCTACTGTATCGAAGTGAGCTCTCTGACTGCTCTCAGAGTTGTCACGGATGTGATAACAATTCTACTGTATCGAAGTGACCTCTCCGACAACTCTCCGAGTTGTCACTATTGTGATAACAATTTTACTGTATCGAAGTGAGCTCTCTGACTGCTCTCCGAGTTGTCACGGATGTGATAACAATTTCATTGTATATCGAAGTGAGCTCTCTGACTGCTCTCCGAGTTGTCACTAATGTGATAACAATTTTACTGTATCGAAGTGAGCTCTCCGACTGCTCTCCGAGTTGTCACTATTGTGATAACAAAATGATCGTATCGAAGTGAGCTCTCCGACTGCTCTCCGAGTTGTCACGGATGTGATAACAATTCTACTGTATCGAAGTGACCTCTCCGATTACTCTCCGAGTTGTCACTATTGTGATAACAATTTCATTGTATCGAAGTGAGCTCTCCGACTACTCTCCGAGTTGTCACGGATGTGATAACAATTCTACTGTATCGAAGTGAGCTCTCTGACTGCTCTCCGAGTTGTCACGGATGTGATAACAATTCTACTGTATCGAAGTGAGCTCTCTGACTGCTCTCAGAGTTGTCACGGATGTGATAACAATTTTACTGTATCGAAGTGAGCTCTCCGACTGCTCTCCGAGTTGTCACGGATGTGATAACAATTTTACTGTATCGAAGTGAGCTCTCCGACTGCTCTCCGAGTTGTCACGGATGTGATAACAATTCTACTGTATCGAAGTGAGCTCTCCGACTGCTCTCCGAGTTGTCACGGATGTGATAACAATTTTACTGTATCGAAGTGAGCTCTCCGACTGCTCTCCGAGTTGTCACGGATGTGATAACAATTCTACTGTATCGAAGTGAGCTCTCCGACTGCTCTCCGAGTTGTCACGGATGTGATAACAATTTTACTGTATCGAAGTGAGCTCTCCGACTGCTCTCCGAGTTGTCACGGATGTGATAACAATTCTACTGTATCGAAGTGAGCTCTCTGACTGCTCTCCGAGTTGTCACAGATGTGATAACAATTCTACTGTATCGAAGTGAGCTCTCCGACTACTCTCCGAGTTGTCACGGATGTGATAACAATTCTACTGTATCGAAGTGACCTCTCCGATTACTCTCCGAGTTGTCACTATTGTGATAACAATTTCACTGTATCGAAGTGAGCTCTCCGACTGCTCTCCGAGTTGTCACTATTGTGATAACAATTTTTTTGTATCGAAGTGAGCTCTCCGACTACTCTCCGAGTTGTCACTATTGTGATAACAATTTTACTGTATCGAAGTGAGCTCTCCGACTGCTCTCCGAGCTGTCACTATTGTGATAACAATTTCATTGTATCGAAGTGAGCTCTCCGACTGCTCTCCGAGTTGTCACGGATGTGATATCAATTTCATTGTATCGAAGTGAGCTCTCCGACTGCTCTCCGAGTTGTCACTATTGTGATAACAATTTTACTGTATCGAAGTGAGCTCTCCGACTGCTCTCCGAGTTGTCACGGATGTGATAACAATTTCATTGTATATCGAAGTGAGCTCTCCGACTGCTCTCCGAGTTGTCACTATTGTGATAACAATTTTTTTGTATCGAAGTGAGCTCTCCGACTACTCTCCGAGTTGTCACTATTGTGATAACAATTTTACTGTATCGAAGTGAGCTCTCCGACTGCTCTCCGAGTTGTCACGGATGTGATAACAATTTCATTGTATCGAAGTGAGCTCTCCGACTGCTCTCCGAGTTGTCACGGATGTGATATAATTTTATTGTATCGAAGTGAGCTCTCCGACTGCTCTCCGAGTTGTCGCCAAATTTTCAATACACCACATCTTAATAACAATTTTTCAAATAAAATCCGTACATTGAATTTTGATGAAAATTGATACACGTATATGTACTAGCATTAATAATCACCTGTTCAAATTCCTCAGTGATCCGGCCCTAAACATAGCAGCAATTTAGATTTCAAGATTTAAGAAATTGTCATAAAACAAGAGGACAAAGTAGACATCAGACTTTAACAAATCACCCCTACTTATAGGTTTAGATCAGGTTTTTTTTTTGAAAATTCGAAACCGTTGCCAATATAGATTCAAATATGGTTAGAGAACTTTGAGAATATTTAAAATACGTGAAAAAAACTCTGCAATTTAAATAAATTATGAAAAACAGATTTGAATTTTTTGGCGGCAATTTTTTTTTTTCAGGTTGTGATAACGAAATTTCTACCAAATATGAATACAAATGAATCAACCACAAATCCGAAGTCAGATCAAATTCGGATTGATGGTTATGGTTTAAATAATTCTTGTATTTTCAACAAACACGCGCCAAAATGAGCCAACAAATCTTGAGCGGCTCAGAAAAACGAGCCAAGGAAAGTGAATGTAAGCACATTTATATTCTTTTACTCAATTACATAGATGTCAGGTGGTTCAATCTGAAATTCATACAACTATAACCCGAACTTCAAATTTTATTTTCATAGATTGCAAAAACTTTACACTACCGGTAAAGTAAGGGATATTCGTTTTCGTACTTATGTATTGCGAGTTTAGGCCTACATCTGTGTTTTAATTCAAAGATTTCATTTTTTACACATAAATTTGCTTGTAAGATATAAATGCAGTGAGAGGTTGAAATTTTCATTTTTTTGAAGAGTGGTTTGCAGTGAGCCCCTCTATTTACTTCAATAATAATTCGAATTGCACGACATGCATTTAAAAAAAACTGTACCACAGTAAATGATCACATATATAGGGTACATCCACTCGTAAGTAGATCACGACAGTTTCCAATCCACCGCCAAACCTGTTGTAATTATTATAATATCATTGCGATGTGGAATTTGAGAATATAAAATTAGGGGATTTTTTCTTTTATATTCAAAACAAAAACCTTTGACCCTGACAACTTTTAGGTCCAGAAGTCTCAAAACCAAAATATTGAACGTATCAAACAGAAGTTATTTTACGTAGACTGAAAATTCTTATTACCGGTACCATAAAGCCCGATAGGCTTCTGTGCATTGAAGTCTATATCCAAATAGTCATCTATCCCATATAATTATACAAGCAAAGAGAAGATTCAAAGTGAGCGCCGTGCAGAGGTAACCGAGTGCTGTGGACGTTGCGAGTGCGAGTTATTTGCGAGATGTTTGGCGTGATCGCCACGACGACGTATCATACACGCGCAAAGGTGCCATTGTTGGGAAGATTTTCGAACGTTGTGTATTGTGTATAAAGTTTCAACAAACAACGCGTAGGCTACACCAAGTCACCGTCAAGTTTGGAGATCAAGTTATAGGCAAAGGTAAGTGAATCGCTCCCATTAATTCTGATTTAATAACATTTATGATTGCATAAGCGTAGGCCTAGGCCTATTCTGTACAAGAAAGCAAGGTAAGCATGCCGAATGTGTAGGCCCAGGCCTAGGCCTAACCGGTATGTTTTAGGTTTATGCAGCCTATGCATTGAGTATGGACTCCATAGGCCTACTCAATGGTGGTAGATGATGGTCCAGTTTTTGTTTCGTTTAATGTTTTGTAGCTATTAGGTTGTTTAGTGATGCTTAGGTTTAGGTAGGGTGAGGTTTTGTGCTGAATGGACTCAACATAACTCTACAGACTGGTTACACATACAGCATATTACCGAATGCAATACAATATGCAATAAAGGCAATGTTCTAAGTTTTTGCCAACAATAGGACCATAGAATATGATAGGACTTAGGCCTAGAAGGGCTATAGACAGCAAAATGAGTTAGCCTAAGCCCTAGCTCGAATAGGCCTATTCTGCCCTCTTCCAAACTTTCTAGAATAGGTAGGCCCTGGTTGAGTATAGCATTAACCACAATTACCCACTTGGTGACGTCAAATATCAGAGTCACATTGAATTTTAAGATTCTTCAATGTGAATTTTAATGACATATTGTAATCAAGAAGACTGTTTTCGGACATTTTCTTGTCCGAATGTGTCTAAAAATAGAATTGTGGTTAATGCTATTACCACTGCGGTATTGGTAAAGACTGGTTCACAATTGATATATGGAGTAGTCATTATCAAATAGTAATAATGTTATAGTGTTGCCGCCCTCAGTAGCTCGGTCAGCTGAGGCACGTCGCTTCAGAAACTGAAGTCACAGTTGAGTGTGGGTTCGAATCCTGCATAAGGCATGGGTTGCGAGTGTAGGCCTACACACGTTTTTGGAAATGATTCGCCCGGCCTCTCATTGGTTAGCAAAAACACGCCCTCACAGGTGAAGGCATAGACAAAATATACTTGTGTCTCAACTGGTACGATTCCCAACTCGCACGATTCTCATCTCGCATCATTGTATACGCTCTTGCTATTTCAATGTCGTCTCAACTGGTACGATTCTCAACTCGCACGATTCTTGTCTCGCAACATTTTAGGCTCAAGCTATTTCAACGTCGTCTCAACTGGTACGATTCTCATCTCGCATCATTGTATAGGCTCCTGCTATTTCAACGTCGTCTCAACTGGTACGATTCTCAACTCGCACAATTCTCATCTCGCAACATTTTAGGCTCATGCTATTTCAACGTCGTCTCAACTGGTACGATTCTCATCTGGTACGATTCTCATCTCGCATCATTGTATAGGCTCCTGTTATTTCAACGTCGTCTCATCTGGTACGATTCTCATCTCGCATCATTGTATAGGCTCCTGCTATTTCAACGTCGTCTCAACTGGTACGATTCTCAACTCGCACAATTCTCATCTCGCAACATTTTAGGCTCATGCTATTTCAACGTCGTCTCAACTGGTACGATTCTCAACTCGCACAATTCTCATCTCGCAACATTTTAGGCTCATGCTATTTCAACGTCGTCTCAACTCGTACGATTCTCAATTCGTACGAATCTCAACTCGCCTCATTTTAGGCTAGATATGCATTTCAATGGTTGTTGCGAAATGAGAATCGTACCAGTTAAGACGTAGCCATTCGCGCGTATCAGTTGCTCACTGGTGGGTCATTCCATGAAAAATCACCCAATGCTGGGTGCCGTTCACACTATGCTCACTAACTGCTGTTAAGCTAACTGCAGTTAGCTCCAGAGCAAAACATCATGGGTGATTTTGTCTCGGTTAAGCTCTAACTGCGTTCACAGAACGTAGTTACGGGGATTTTGATGTCGGTTAGTGCTAACTGCGTTCCGTTCACACTCCGTTCACACTATACTAACTCGACCGAATCTTAACTCGACCGATTCCTAACTCGACCGAACCTTAACGTGACTGATTTTACAAGCCATTAGTAGAGCCCACAATACAGCAGTCTTAACTCGTCCGATTCCTAACTCGACCGAATCTCAACTATTCCGTTCTAGGCCTACCATTTTACCAACTTCAGTCGAGTTTGGAAGTAGCCCATAAATTCCATAGAAGTGAATATACCATTGAATAAAATGTAAGTTTTGTCATTTGTCAAGAGGAATTTGTAATATTTTTGGGTTCCTTGAAAATTTGTGTTTTCATTCATTTCAGCGGCAGTGAAGTCAAAAAAGGCTCATGAGGGTAGCACCGCGAAGATGTTGGAGGAGAAAGTGATTTATTGGATCACTCATAGTAAGCAGAGGCTTGAAAGGTCACTAATGAAGAAGCGGCAGACAATTGGAGATGTGATTCCCGACCATTAAATTTTTCTTTGCCTCCCCCCTGTCTTCGACATATCTATTGTTATGTCTTCATATCTATTAGTCTTCGCGACTATTAGTCTTATTAAGTAGGTATTTTTTATTATTTTTCCTCTAATAATTATCGATCGATCAATCATTATTTCAGTTTTAGTATATATATATATACTCATTATCAAGTATGCTTCATTATGTATTGTTATGTTATCATTAAATATTCTTATATCATATACTTTGGGTTTAGTTTGTTAACATTTTGTCAATACCTTTCTCTTGTCTGTTTTTATTCCAAGTTTTTGTTAATCAGTTCCCCATTATATTGTTTTGTTCCTAGATCAATTTTGTTCAGGTTGCAGATTTTATACGTATGGTTTAATATTGTGTTGGGATTTTTGATTTAGAAATCATGCATATACTTTGTTTGCTAATTCTCTGAATTAAGGATTTACTAATGAAAACATTTTTCTCGTCTGACAAGCATCAAAAGTAACTAGGCTACAGTGGTACCTAATTAGTATCTTTTTCAGGGGGCCAGATAAAAAAATGTATTGATGTGAAAAACCCATTACTGAAACTATTCATCATGGGCAGCACATGGGTGGAATAAAGAATAACATATAAAAGAGAATTTATGAATGAGATTCTATTCTAGGCCTATGTAAATGATATACTTAGTTCATACCAGTACTACGGATAACAAACTTGAGATTTAATTTCATAATTGAAATGAATATAGCCGATTTATAATGTGTAAGCCTGCACAAAAGTTTTGTAATTGATATGCCTACATTTTTATTATTTGGAATTATTACTCTTTAGAAGCACAGATCTATGCTTTGATGATTCTAAAAGTGCAGTCCGTTTGCACTCGATGAATGTTATTTGAGATAATTTTATGCGGAAACATATTGAAATGATTGTTATTAATTGGGAGCACTATTCTTTGCTTCAATAATGCTGTATAGTGTTGTGGGTCAATATCAACATGATTTTAGCTATTTTTAAAATTAAATCACAATTTATTAAATCCTGTGATTTGAAGATGGAATAAATTGTAATATTTCGATTTGAAAAATATATAAGAATTGGCATAGGCTACTACTAATTACAGCATTGTTGTTTAATACTCCAAATTAATAATAATCAATTTAATATGCTACAGCATTAAATTAGCTAGAATAACACTCATAGAGTGCGAACAGAGAGCAGAGAGAGAATACAAGCAGAGAGCACTCACAGTGTGCGAGCAGAGAGCTATCACAGAGTAGGAGCAGAGAGCTATCACAGAGTAGGAGCAGAGATCACTCACAAAGTAGGAGCAGAGAGCACTCACAGAGTGTAAGCAGAGAGCTGTCACAGAGTAGGAGCAGAGAGCTATCACAGAGCAGGAGCAGAGAGCTATC
The DNA here is from genome assembly GCA_964007535.1 of Brachyptera risi. NCBI lineage: Eukaryota > Metazoa > Arthropoda > Insecta > Plecoptera > Taeniopterygidae > Brachyptera > Brachyptera risi. The sequence goes on from OZ023338.1 coordinate 964,086, forward strand.
ACAGATTGCGAGCAGAGAGCACTCACAGAGTGTAAGCAGAGAGCTCTCACAGAGTGTAAGCAGAGAGCTCTCACAGAGTGCAAGCAGAGAGCACTCACAGAGTAGGAGCAGAGAGCACTCACAGAGTGTAAGCAGAGAGCTCTCACAGAGTGCAAGCAGAGAGCTATCACAGAGCAGGAGCAGAGAGCTATCACAGATTGCGAGCAGAGAGCACTCACAGAGTGTAAGCAGAGAGCTCTCACAGAGTGCAAGCAGAGAGCTATCACAGAGTAGGAGCAGAGAGCTATCACAGAGTAGGAGCAGAGAGCGAGCAGAGAGCACTCACAGAGTTGGAGCAGAGAGCTATCACAGAGTGCGAGCAGAGAGCACTCACAGAGTAGGAGCAGAGAGCACTCACAGAGTAGGAGCAGAGGGCACTCACAGAGTGCGAGCAGAGAGCTGTCACAGAGTAGGAACAGAGAGCACTCACAGAGTGCAAGCAGAGAGCTATCACAGATTGCGAGCAGAGAGCACTCACAGAGTAACAGCAGAGAGCTATCACAGAGCGCGAGCAGAGAGCTCTCACAGAGTGCAAGCAGAGAGCTCTCACAGAGTGCGAGCAGAGAGCACTCATAGGAGTACACTCGGAGAGCGCTTCTATGATAACACTTTAACTACAACCCAGAGCCGACTTTGTGAGCACTTTGAGTACTCTCAAAGAGCGCTCAGATAGTGGTTTGAGAGCACTCGGAAAAGAGTTACCAGAGACAAATCAGAGTGCTATCAAGTTTTGGTCACAGGGTAGTAGTTTGCAGGGACATTTTCACGTTTCGGAGAGTTGTTTGATGGACTATCAGAGAGCAAACGAGCACTGAAAAGTCTTCTCACAGATAGTACTCCTTTTCTACTCTGTGTTTACTGGGTAAAAAAAATATAGACTGTGAAATATATCAAAAGTGTGAGTAAAGGAATTAGCGGCGTTCACGTGAATACAAGTTTGGCGGGCTAGTCTATGGGTTGCGCCTAGCACACGATGCGCATGTTAAACTCGAGTCTGAAGCGAGCGAACAACGAGCCCGTGTAGAGCGCCTGCGGCCTCTCAAGGGGTGGACCTATGTATGAAGATATAACATGAACATTTGACCAAGTTTGGGAACATATTGTACCGGATCTCGACGATATGTTTTAATGTGTTTCTTGTATGTTATACCTCACAGTGTTATTAATGTGATCCTCCAGGATAATTTCAATTGTTTTCATATTCAGATTATGATGTCTTTTTCACTGTAGATGAATTTCAACATGTATTTTATCAACATGCTCAAATACTGTCATGACCATGACATACTTATTATTGAAATAATATCAAGGATCCTAAAGGATTATATAGATACAAGATGGATGAAAGTGACGTAGGAATTTCATGAGAATTGCTCCAATAGGTCTGAGATTCGTCTACCTGGTAACAAAAATAATAGCATTTATAAATAGCGAGCTCGAAAATTCAAAATTGGTTCAACGTGTTGTTTGAAAACGGGTGTTGTTTGGACTGGGAGATGCAAGTGGATTTCAAAGATCTCAATCGTGCGGGAGGAATTGGAATATTTATTTCAAGATCTAAACAATGTGATAATATTGTGGGTGAGTGTATTTATATTCTCAGCATATCGAATAAAACTGATTCTTTTTCATACAATTGTCCCGCTAATGAATACGAAAGTAGATAGTATAATCATTCCTTTCAAATAGAAATAAATTATCAACTCACATGGTTTATATGATAATTCGGTCCACGGATCCATACCAGGTTATCCTCAGCGGTTACGTACATCCCAACCGGAACCAGTTCATCACCACACAAAGCCTTTTCAGCCTCGTTCAACTTATCAAAGCTTTTCCTCAAGATACTGTAACCAGGGTATTCAAGTTGACATTCTGCTTTCATATCGTCCCAAACCAATCCTTCCTCGGAAACGACACTTTTGATTGGTGCGTTGACAGAAGTGTAGTGATCTATGCAGATATTACAGAAGGCTCTGGCGCATAACAAAAGAAACACGAGTAACTGGCTCATTGTTGCGGGTTGAATAAAATACAACGATATTCGAATTTCGAACTCTCTTCGTTCGAAGAAAGTTACAATTGATTTTTAAGCTTCTATCAAGTGTCGTCACTCATTGTGGAGAGAGGAAGACAACAATATCGACAAATTGACAATAACCAATCACCATCTGAATTTATCCACCAGTTCACTGTGTTACTGTGGTAACAATTGTTTTCCACGTTACTTGAAAGTAGCCAATAATTGAAGTAGAAATGTATATCGAGTGCTTACAGTCATATTATCTAAGAAATGGCCGTCGGCCAATATATAATGCCCATTAATTACATGAATAAGGCTCGGAGATAATGCTATCGTGAAGCAAGGCGAAGTTCTAGGTACGCCTAAACAAGAAAACGAACAGTATGTACTTATAAGATGTTAACGATAGTGAAAAGTTGAAGAGTTGTGTACGTCAGAGACGGGTAAAGAAACACATCGTTTTTGAAGGAATGCATATCAGTTTTGTATGTAATGACCAATAATTAAATGTATGATGTTTCAAAAGGAGTGTTATTGTTCGGCGAAGCGTAGTGCATGGTAAACGATTATGATAAATACGTACATGAAATGACGTGCTTCAATTTAATTGCCATCAGATACGGAGAATCATTACAAGCTATTTATATAACAATATCAAAATTATAATCATGCACATGTAATTTCAAGAATGAAATTCGGAGTTACGGAAAATCGAATGTTTATTTGTGTTTTCACGTGGCTGTGGTATAACATTGAGCAGCTTAATTTTCTGCACAATGTTCACTACAAATTCGAAACTAAATTGAACAGAGATAATTCAGGAGGCATTCCTCATTTCATTTTAGTCAATAATGCTCACATGATCGACATGTAATATCATGAATGTCCTTGATGAGGGATGAAGTATCAAGGTGTTCCGAGTACAGAAACGAGCGGTAAGTTTGGTGTTGGAGATGAGCCCAAGGGAACTCTGTACACATCAACAATCAAGGAGATAAATATTGTTCCACTACTCTGTCCTAGCTCACAAACAATACGCGACTTCACCAAGAATAATGCAGCTGTGTTTTATATCAACTCTCACAATCTTTACAATACCAAGAATGCACATTTTATAACGATACGGCTATAGTGAATAGTAGAGGGTACAATTTAACATTTCTTCGTGATCAACTAAATCAAGAGACAAACGTGAAAGACAGATTAAACTGTACTTTCCTCGACACTCTCGACTTTTTTGACCGGTCGTGCCACTCTTCGGCTCTTCGCTTTGTGCACCGTGAGTTTGATGGTCTTGGCGCTTTTAGACGACTCTGAGTAGAACGTCTGCTGTTGCACACCCTTCTTGCAGCTCGACCATCGAACGATCAACTCATACCACTTCCCTCTGACATTGTCATCGAATAGGACGAAGAACACCGACAACATGATGATTTGAGTGGTGCCCGTTATCAAGAATATATACTCAAAGATGAAATCATTTACAATCACACCCTCCTCTGAGAGAAAATGCAACGTCCAAGTGAAACCAAACAGGAAGAAAATGAACAAACTAGTACCCAATTTACGTAACTGCACTTTACGCTCATTCAAACCGTGTCTTTGTAAGTTCTTTGTCTCACCCCAGCCACACCAGTTATGAATGCGGGCAACAATAGCTACGAAGATGAACCCATTGATGACAAGTATAAGAGCGGCTGGTGCCTGGACAGTTACTGTGAATGCCCGTCCTTCAGGATAACAGAATCCTCGACTGGATAGGACGGCCACGTATGATCCAGAACGTACAGCAAGGAGGAGACAGATCGGTATTAGAGGAACTCCCCAAGCAAACAAAGAGACTTTCAGGAGTAAATGTTCGGTCGTGGCAGATCCCAACATGGTGAGCAGCCGCTTCAATTGTAGGCCTGAGAGGACAAACATCCAGCAGAACATTGCCAAGAAGGAATAATGTCTCAGGATCCCGACCATCACACAAGCCAAACTTCCGGTATCTATGACGATGAAGTTGGTGACGAAAGTTATTACAAGATTCAGAGCTAATGAAGTGACCATATGTAGGAGAATCTGGTGTCCAGGATCCTTCCTCCATTCTTCGAACAGCACTGCTGTCATGGTTATAAGAACTATGGAGAAAATACATAATATGCATTCGATAGCCAACAAAGCCATGATTTTAGAATCATTAGTAATGAATGCTGCGAACGAAGACATTTGATATAGCATGATACGTGCCAAAGACATGTTGTCATTGAGGGATGAGGACTTACAACGACATACCGTCATCCCGCGTTTAGGTTCCCGAAGGCGAGAACAATCCTTAATATTCCAGGTATCAGAAACCCGTTTCCAAGAAGCGCAAGACATTTCACCATAGTATGTTAGATTGAGTTGTTTGATAAAAGCAACATCAATGAATCCGTTTTCAATTATTTTACCATCTGTAGGAACTTCATCCAGTATTACTTGTACAATTGTGTTCATGAAGAAAGATTTTTGTCCTACTGATGCCCAGAATAACGTACTAACAGCAGAGACAGCGATGGCTAAACGTTTATGTCGATCCAGTAGCTTATCAGTCAAGGTCACAGTGACTAAATCCTGACTCTTATCCTCCTCCTGAGATACATTAGCGTCTAGATACGATCTCCTCAATGGTTTTACGTACTTATAGCCACGTGTGAGCTTTTCACCAATCAAAGACATCCCAACTACAGAATCTGCGCCAATCAAATCTGACACGAAAAGTTTGTTATGGACGGAAGTAACATTCGATGAAGCGAAATCGCTACCCGATGTTATGTTAATTCTCCGCAGAATTGCTTCGTAATAACAAGGAATACAAACTGATAAATTGAGCTGAGCAATTGTCATTGTCAATTCCATATTTGTCGTGTATTTGTGTAGTTTACTTTGTAACTCGTCGAATACATCAGTCTCAACGTAACTTTGGGAAAGATTTCTGAGATGATTCAAGCTCATTTCCATGACAATGAATTTCTCATCGAAGCTAGTTATTGACAGATCCAAATAATCTTCATCTTCCTCTGTGCACGTCGTCCAGGATATATTCCAGCGTGTCGGTTCCGACCAAGTGGTTCTGTGCCACTTTCCAGAAGTATTCCAGACGCATTCCTGTGCGACAAACGTCGTCCAGTTCCAAGTGTTTTCAATTGTCACGAAACCTGAAATGTAATTGAATCAATTCAATTCAATCTGATATCATTTTATTCCACATTAGTATTACAGCAGTATGAACATCAAACATGTTGAAACGTGCAATATATATATATATATATATATATATATATATATATATATATATATATATATATATATATATATAAATATAATTATTATATATATATATATATATATATATATATATATTCATATATATATATATATATATATATATATATATATATATATATATATATATATATATATATATATATATATATATTTATATATATATTTATATAAATATATATATATATATATATTTATATATATATATATATATATATATATATATATATATATATATATATATATATATATATATGAATATATATATTTATATATGTATATATATATATAAATATATATATATATATATATATATATATATATATATATATATATATATATATATGACTCCAAAAATCCTGAAATTCTCAGTAATTACCAGAAATAATACGACTTAACGTCCTCTCTGATTGAAAAAGATATACGTGTACGGTATTTGATGTTTTTTCGTGAGAAGATAATGATAATAGTTACATCTTTGAACAACAATCATCATTTGCTCAATGCTACTTCATGTGTATTGGAAATGTAAATTTTTACTATTTCGACGTTTCATGTCGGAATTATGATTCCAGCCCGCCTATATGTGTTCTTGTTTCGCCACTTGACCACTTACCCGTCTGTAATTGAACCTGCAGTTTCTCTGATGGGCACACCTCCACGTTGACAACGGAGACCAGCGTGTAGCCACCGTCGAGAGCAACCGGAAGCTCGATGTCACCATCAATCAGGTATGTCTGCATGCAGAAGATGAAGGAATCATGTTTCAGACCACCGATTCTACCAACTTGATAAACCAAATGTGTTCCATTTATCTCATAGTGGTCCAGGATGATTGTCTTGTTATTGTCAGCGGTCACATTTAGATACTTGTATATTGCTCCAGATATATAGTTCACTGTTTCTTCGGAGACATTTCCTGGCATTGATACATTGCTCTGGATCGTCAACTCAAACGAACAATAGTATCCGATGTCTTTGACAAAGCCTCTCTTTGTCCTTGTATTTGAAATGCTATTGCGGACATACTCCACATGTTTCCTCTTTATCCTGGTATTTGAACTGGTGTTACGGGAATGATCCACACCTTCCCTCTTTGTCCTGATATTTGGACCAATATAACGGGAATGATCCACATCCCCCCTCTCTGCCCTAATATTCGACCTGATGTAGCGGGCGTGCTCGGAATATTCCCTCTTCGATCTGACGTTTGAGCCGATATACCGGATGTCTGGGTAGACAGGCTTCGAGAGGACGCTTCGCCGTGCCATCTCACAGATGGCGCAGGTGAAACGGAGTTCCTCCCCAACCAGTTTCCAAGTATTGTCGACAAAGTTGAGGACACCATTCCAGCCGTCGCTGATCGACGCGGCTTTGAAAGTGATCACCGTCACGTTCTGTAAATGTTCATTCCAGAGACCATGGTGCATTTAGTACACACATCTGTCTCAATGATTGGAACAGGGAGTAGTGAACAGTGACTGGTTATTGGAGACCTGTGATTGGATATAAGGGAAAGCACTTCGGGCAAATGAATGTAACTAACATGAACTATTTCAATGAAGCCCATGAAGCCCATGAGATTGTCCGACTTATCACCAACAGTTGTGCCCTTACCAGACCGAATTTATTTGGGCCTGAGCCAGAAAGGACAAATTTGATTATTCGTCATTGATTTCATTGTCTATATTATCTGGAACCAAAGTGAAGAAATTCTTCGACATTTCCGCTATATTTCCGCTCTACATGATGAACCCGTCCCAAATTCACCACCCAAAATGAAATAATCAATAAGACTGTGACTCGTTTGAAAGGAAGTGAAAGGTCAATTATCTAGTCAATGAATATGTACTGGTTTGTAATGGCAATAATGGCATTAATTGAGGATAATAAGTGACAATTATAAATGTATTAAAATTTGTTCTCACCGCGAATGTGTAATACAACGGTCCAGCATTCCACCGCAGGTTCCCATCATCAGCTACAAACACCCCAAACGGTACCAGTTTATTACCACACAACGCCCTTTCAGCCTTGGTCAACTTGTCATAGCTCTGCCCGAGCACACTGTAACCAGGGTGTTCAGATTCACATTTCTCCACCATGTCGTCCCAAATTAAACCTCTCTTAGAAGTGACTGTTTTCATTGTTGCGTTGATTGGGCTGTAGTAATCTATGCAGATGTTACAGAAGGCTCTGGCGAGTAACAAAAGAAACATGAATAACTTGTTCATTGTTGCAGCTTGAATAAAATGGAACGATGTTTGAATTTCGAACTCTTTTCGTTGAAAGGAAGTTACAGTTATTTATCATGCGTCTTTCAAATGTCGTCAGTCATTGTTGGAAGAGAAAGACAACAATATCAAGAAATTAACAATAGCCGATCACAATCTGTATTTATCCACCAGTTTCCAGTGTAACTGTGGTAACAAAATGTTATCCACGATATTTAACAATAGCCAATGGAGACAGTTGACTTGGAAATGTATATCAAGTGTCACAATCATCCTACCTAAGAAATGGTTGTCGGTCAATATATAATGACTAATAATAACATGAATAAGTTTCGAAGATAATGTTATCGTCCAGCAGGGCGTACTTCTGGGTATACAAGAAAATGTGAGTATGTAGTTATCAAGATATGACCATGACGTACTTCACAGTCATTAAAATTGAACATGCGGAAACTTTTCAAGGTTCGGTTGATTCCGTCGCGTCTCGTGAGATGGATTATTTCTCTTCGCTTCGGCCTCCAGTCGAGACCATTCTCCAAAGCAAACACTCTTCACTAATCCACGATCCAGTGATACCAACAGAAGTCAACATAATATGAAGAAGGTGTACCCCAAGGTCCCAAATCTTCTATTTCACAAACGAGGCTACCGTACCTTCTCACTATTGAGCTACCGGTGTCGCAAGGACCGTCAACCACCGTGTTCTGATACCCCGGTATTCAAGCCCTGTAGTTGGAAACCACTCAGGTGATTGATCCCAAGTTTACCTACAGGGATCCTATACCCCTAATCAAGACCTGTTTTCTGTAACAGGAAGGTATTAGAACCCCAGTGGTGATTCACGTCATACCCACTAGATAGATCCATCATATAAAACATGACCGAATATGAATAAGATTTCTTGGTTCACTCGCTCATTCGTACCCCCGTATAACCCAAATCTCGGTGAGGTTGAATACCTAAAATTATACACATTTCGAATCAACTAATCAAAAGAGACATTGTCTCATACATTTCTAAATACAATGCTAGTATGACATGGAATATCACTAATGAATATCCGTGACTAGGAATGAAGCAACAAGATGTTCCGAGCGTAGAATCGAGTGGTACGTTGATGTTGTGAATGACGTTAAGAAAATCCTGGAGATTAATTCATATTCAACGATCTGAATATTCTTCCACTACCATGGCGATACATACCTTCACTGGGAATAATGCAGCACTATTGACTGTCTACTCTCAGCTCTCAATGCCAGAAGTGAACCTCACATTGCCCACGAGACCTGCACGATGAAACTAACAACTAACGACGTCTTGCACTCATGCAGAACATTATCTACCCACCTACTGGACAAGATGACTCTATATTCAGCACAATAAAATTGCTAATTCCATTTTTATTGTATTTAGGCCCGGTATTACCAAGTCCAGTTAGCAGTTATCTGAGAGTTGGTGAAAACAAATATACCATGTAACCATGGTGATAACAACTTTTATCTGCCAGTTGGAGCTACTCCCATGTTGGTAATACCGAGCCTTAGACAATTTTTTTTATTCACTCCAATCATAATACATTACATAATGATAACAACAAGTTATTGGTACATAATGAAACATAATAAAACATAGGTAAATGAAACAGAATTTATATAAATGGAGAGAAGCCCGCATAAGAGTAATAACTTCTTGTGTGCAGGCTATCTCCAAAAATAAGCTTTTGACGGTCAGTTGAATCAAATAATCAAGATAAGTATTAGCTCTCTTGGACAAAAATTACATTATGATGCCAATTACTTGGAAAATTTAAATTAGAACAATAATGAAACGATATAAGGATATATATTCGAACATGAACATAAACATGAACATAGATACATATACACATACATACACATAAATATACATACATATATGAATATATATACATATCCACATACATATATGCATATGTATGTATGTGTACATATATAATTAATATATGTATATATATATATATATATATATATATATATATATATATATATATATATATATATATATATATATATATATACATACACATAAATATACATACATATATGAATATATATACATATCCACATACATATATGCATATGTATGTATGTGTACATATATAATTAATATATGTATATATATATATATATATATATATATATATATATATATATATATATATACATACACATAAATATACATACATATATGAATATATATACATATCCACATACATATATGCATATGTATGTATGTGTACATATATAATTAATATATGTATATATATATATATATATATATATATATATATATATATATATATATATATATATACATACACATAAATATACATACATATATGAATATATATACATTTCCACATACATATATGTATGTATATATATATATATATATATATATATATATATATATATACATACACATATGAATATATATACATATCCACATACATATATGCATATGTATGTATGTGTACATATATAATTAATATATGTATATATATATATATATATATATATATATATATATATATATATATATATATATATTATATTCGGTGGTGGAAGCGACTTCATTTCTAAAGGCAAAGAATTGTAAGTCCTTGGACACATGAAATCTAAATGTTGTTGACCTCTCAGTTTCGTCCAACGAATTTTTAATATATTTTTGGAGCTCCATTTCTTGAACAAAACTCACTAGAAAGTTATAGATCATCCAAACTGTTGAATTCAATTTCACTATTTATCGCGATTTGAATTGAACTAGGTTCATTTATGTGTATTACGTATCCCATGAAAAATGAATAAAATTATTGGAAATATCTAGATTGAAATACTTGAACATGGAGACACTTATTGTCTCAAATTTTGATATTCATTTTTCTTCCCGCAGGATTATTGATCATATTTCACTGGAAAAACTTGGATAGAATGTGTGAGGCCTAGGTCTATACACATTCTTTAGTCCTGTAAAAAGATAATGACACCTGATATTTCAGTGGTGCAAGAAACTATACTAAAAAAATGTGAAATGTGCAATTCTAACAATAACAGTATAGTGAATAGGAGAGTGTCCTTCTGAAGTTTCATTTGATCAAAAGTCAGACGTGCGAGCAGGATTAAACTGTACTTTCCACGACACTAGCATCGCTTGTTACCGGTCGTGCCACTCTTCGGCTCTTTGCTTTGTGCACCGTGAGTTTGATGGTCTTGGCGCTTTTGGACGACTCCGAGTAGAACGTCTGCTGTTGCACACCCTTCTTGCAGCTCGACCATCGAACGATCAACTCATACCACTTCCCTCTGACATTGTCATCGAATAGAACGAAGAACACCGACAACATGATGATTTGAGTGGTGCCCGTTATCAAGAATATATACTCAAAGATGAAATCATTCACAATCACACCCTCCTCTGAGAGAAAATGCAACGTCCAAGTGAAACCAAACAGGAAGAAAATGAACAAACTAGTACCCAATTTACGTAACTGCACTTTACGCTCATTCAGACCGTGTCTTTGTAAGTTCTTTGTCTCACCCCAGCCACACCAGTTATGAATACGGGCAACAATAGCTAAGAAGATGAACCCATTGATGACAAGTATAAGAGCGGCTGGTGCCTGGACAGTTACTGTGAACGCCCATCCTTCAGGATAACAGAATCCTCGACTGGATAGGACGGCCACGTATGATCCAGAACGTACAGCAAGGAGGAGACAGATCGGTATCAGAGGAACTCCCCAAGCAAACAAAGAGACTTTCAGGAGTAAATGTTCGGTCGTGGCAGATCCCAACATGGTGAGCAGCCGCTTCAACTGTAGGCCTGAGAGGACAAACATCCAGCAGAACATTGCCAAGAAGGAATAATGTCTTAGGATCCCGACCATCACACAAGCCAAACTTCCGGTATCTATGACGACAAAGTTGGTGACGAAAGTTATTACAAGATTCAGAGCTAATGAAGTGACCATATGTAGGAGAATCTGGTGTCCAGGATCCTTCCTCCATTCTTCGAACAACACTGCTGTCATGGTTATAAGAACTATAGAGAAAATACATAAAATGCATTCGATAGCCAACAAGGCTATGACTTTGGAATCGTTGAAAATGAATGCTGCAAACGAAGACATTTCAAATAGCAAGAATCGTCCTAAAGACATGTTATCATTGAGGGATGAGGACTTACAACGACATACTGTCAAATTGTTCCTAGTTTCCCGTAGCCGAGAACAATCTTTGATATTCCAGGTATTAGAAATCTTATTCCAGGATGCGCAAGACATTTTACTATTGAATAAAGCACTAATTAGTTCTCTGTAAGTAATATCAATGAACCCGTTTTCGATTATTTTACCATCTGTAGGCACTTCATCAAGTATCACCTGTATAGCTATGGACCTGAAATTTTCAAAATTCTGTGGCGAATCCCAGAATAACGAGCTAAGAGCAGAGACAGCGATGGCCAAGCGTTTATGTCCATACAGTAGCTTATCAGTCAAGGTTACGGTGAAAAGAGTAGTTATTTCATAATCATCCAATACCTTGGACATATTACCTTGTAAATTCGATGGTCTGATTGGTTCCATGTAATAATAACCACTGGTTAACTTGTCACCAATCAAAGACATCCCTACTACAGGATCTGGACCAATCGAATCCGACACGAAAAGTTTATTCAAAGGTGTGTCCACTTCCGATATCGCGAAATCTTCCCCTGATGTTATGTTCATTTTCCGCAGAATTGCTTCGTAATAACAAGGAATACAGACTGATAAATTGAGACGTGCAATAGCCTCAAATTCATCGATTTGCTTGATGTATTTCGTAAGTTTAAGGTCCAACTCGTCCAAGCTATCACTGTCTATGTAGCTTTCAGAGAGATTCTTCATGTAATTCAAGCTCATTATGGTGGTAATGAGCTTCTCCCCGGTGCTCTTTAGTGTGTAGTACAGGTTCTCTTCTTCGGTATCGTTGCATGGTGTCCAGGATATATTCCAGTACATCGGTTTTGACCAGGTAGCTTTGTGCAATCTTCCAGAGGTATTCCAGTTGCATTCCTGCGAAGCAAACGTCACCCAATTCCACGCGTTGCTCACTATAACCGTACCTGGAGAATAATTAAACACATTGGTAAGAAATTGTGACAAATCGTCATTCGTTTTGTCAATTATATGGAAATACTCTTGCCATAGCAACTGTTTCCCTTGGAGAACATCAGCCAACCAAAGTTCTAGTTCAATGTAGGTTCAGAAACTCTAGTGGTTATTATGGTATGGCCAGTGGTAAGCTCGGGCGGAGACTTGGTAACATTTTGTACATGTCACGTGACCTAATAGTTCTGTCGTATGAGTGACAGACATGAAGAATGGATTCATTTTCCATATCTTCAATTGAAAAATCATGCAAACTGCAGAGTAATTATACGATGAATAATTGAATACTTCTCAACCCCCGCCCCTTTCTTCTTCCCCTCATCGAGAGGTTTATATATTTGAATTTGAGAGAGTTCGAAGTTAACCATCCCGGATAGGATATCTGTGAGGGTTGAAGAGATTCCTGATCGATGACGTGTACCCGGATCATGCGTCATTCATGAAGACGATCAACAACTCACCGGTAACTATATCGTCTTTCCATTGCGACGTGCACCACTCCGCCCTGATGAAACCAACAAGCGTGTGGCCGCCGTCGAGGAGTCGAGGAAGTGACACAGCATCAGCAAACAGCCGGTTGCTGTGAAATTGACACAGAAAGTTATCGCGTCTTTTACCAGAAACTTTACCAATTTGAAACACCAAATGTGTTTCATTAATCTGCTCGTGGTTCAATATGATCACGTTGTGAATGTCAGCGGTTACATTCAAGAGCTTGTATATTGCTCCAGATATATAGCTGACTGTTTCAGCAGAGACGTTTCCTGGCATTGGCACATTGGTCTGGATAGTCAACTCGGACAAGCAATAGTATCCGATATCCTTGACATATGCCCTCTTTGTCCTCGAATTCGACTCGATGTAGTTGTTGGTTTCGATATCTTCCCTCTTTGTTTTTGTATTTGAGCCAGGGTAGAAGGCGTACTCCACATCTTCCCTCTCTGTTTTTGTATTTGAGCCAGGATAGAAGGCGTACTCCACATCTTCCCTCTCTGTCCTTGAGTCTGAGCCAATGTAGCTGTTGGTTTCGCCATCTCCCCTCTCTGTCTTTGTATTTGAGCCAGGATAGAAGGCGTACTCCACATCTTCCCTCTCTGTCCTTGGGTCTGAGTCAATGTAGCTGTTGGTTTCGACATCCTCCCTCTTCTTCCTCGAGAGCGACTCGTCGTTGCGTGAGTCTGGGTAGACCCCTTGTGAGAGAATGCTTCGCGGAGCCATCTCGCAGAGAGCGCAGGTGAAAAGTTGATCTTCCTCAACAAAACTCATTGTTTTATTCTTCAAGTTGGCAGCACTTCTCGCCCCGTCGTACAATATTAGTGGAAAAGTCATTTCTGACTGTGTCACAAGCTGTCGGAAAAAATGAAAACATTTTAATTCTATAGAAAGTGTGAATGTTCGTCGGACGTATGGTATTTGTCACCTCACGCCACGTCGTTGTTGTTGTTGTTGCGCCATTTGAATTGAATTAATCCAATGCAATCATATATCTGGTTCAGTTTATAAATTATGTCGCAAACAACGTCTCAATGGGACCTATGTATGAGGATAAAACATGAACATTCGACCAAGTTTTGTAACAAATTGTGCCAAATCTTGATGATATGTATCAATGAATTTCTTGTATGTTATACCTCACAGTGTTATCCATGTGATCCTCCAGGATAATTTTCATTGTGTTAATATTTAGTGAATAATGTCTTTTTCACTGTAGATAAATTTCAACTTGTATTTTAACAATATTTTTAGATACTATCATAAATATGTGATACTTATTATTGAAATAATATTAAGGATCCTACAGGATTATATAGATACACGATCAATGAAAGAGAAGTGAGAATTCCGTGGAAATTGAGATATGTTTACCTAGCTGCAAAAATAATAACATTCATAAATTACGAGCTCGAAAGTTAAAAATGAATTCATCGGTGTTGTTTGGAATGGAAGATACAAATGACTATCAAAGTTCTCAATCGTATGAGAGGAATTGGAATATTTATTTCAAGATCTGAACGATGTGATAGTATTGAGTGTGAGTGTATTTATACTCTCGGCATATCAAAAAAAAAAATGATCCTTTTTTTATGCACTGATCCTCCTAACGAATATGGAAGTAGATGATATTAATTCCATTACCAGAAATAAATTACCGTCTCACCTCGCTCGTATGATAATTCGGTCCACGGATCCATACCAGGGTCGCATCAGGGGTTATGAACATCCCAACCGGAATCAGCTCATCACCACACAGAGCCTTTTCAGCCTCGTTCAACTTATCAAAGCTTTTCCTCAAGATACTGTAACCAGGGTGTGTAAGTTCACATTCTGCTTTCATATCGTCCCAAACCAATCCTTCCTCGGAAACGACACTTTTGATTGGTTCGTTGACAGAAGTGTAGTGGTCTATGCAGATATTACAGAAGGCTCTGGCGCATAACAAAAGAAACACGAGTAACTGGCTCATTGTTGCGGGTTGGATAAAATAGAACGATATTTGAATTTCGAACACTCTTCGTTCGAAACATGCACCAATTGATTTTCAAGCTTCTGTCAAGTGTTGCCGGTCATCGTTGGAAGAGGAAGACAACTATGTTCACCAGCTGATATTAACCAATCACAATCTGAATTTGTCCGCCAGTTCAATGTGTTACTGTGGTAACAATTGTTATCCACGTTATTCGACAGTAGCCAATAATTGAAGTATGAATGTATATCAAGTGCTAACAGTCATCTTATCTAAGAAATGGCCGTCGGTCAAACTATAATGACCGTTAATTACATGAATAAGGCTCGGAGATAATGCTATCGTAAAGCAAGGCGAAGTTCTAGGTAAACAAGAAACATGGGCGTATGTACTTTTAAAATGTGAACGATAATGAGAAGTTGAAACGTTGTGTACGTCAGAGACGGTTAAAGTGAAATGTATAATCTATACTGACGAAATCATATCGTTTATGGGAAATACATAACAGTTCAATATGTAATGACGAATAAATATATGGATGAAGTTTCATGGACAGAGTTATTGTCCGGCGAAGTGGATTTCATGGTGAACAATACGGGTATAGTGAATAGTAGAGGGTACAATTTAACATTTCTTCGTGTTCCGTTAAATCAAGAGACAAACGTGCAAGCAAAATTAGACTGTACTTTCCACGACACTAGCGTCGCTTGTTACCGGTCGTGCCACTCTTCGGCTCTTCGCTTTGTGCACCGTGAGTTTGATGGTCTTGGCGCTTTTAGACGACTCTGAGTAGAACGTCTGCTGTTGCACACCCTTCTTGCAGCTCGACCATCGAACGATCAACTCATACCACTTCCCTCTGACATTGTCATCAAATAGGACGAAGAACACCGACAACATGATGATTTGAGTGGTGCCCGTTATCAAGAATATATACTCAAAGATGAAATCATTTACAATCACACCCTCCTCTGAGAGAAAATGCAACGTCCAAGTGAAACCAAACAGGAAGAAAATGAACAGACTAGTACCCAATTTACGTAACTGCACTTTACGCTCATTCAAACCGTGTCTTTGTAGGTTCTTTGTCTCACCCCAGCCACACCAGTTATGAATACGGGCAACAATAGCTAAGAAGATGAACCCATTGATGACAAGTATAAGAGCGGCTGGTGCCTGGACAGTTACTGTGAACGCCCATCCTTCAGGATAACAGAATCCTCGACTGGATAGGACGGCCACGTATGATCCAGAACGTACAGCAAGGAGGAGACAGATCGGTATTAGAGGAACTCCCCAAGCAAACAAAGAGACTTTCAGGAGTAAATGTTCGGTCGTGGCAGATCCCAACATGGTGAGCAGCCGCTTCAACTGAAGGCCCGATAGGACAAACATCCAGCAGAACATTGCCAAGAAGGAATAATGTCTTAGGATCCCGACCATCACACAAGCCAAACTTCCGGTATCTATGACGACAAAGTTGGTGACGAAAGTTATTACAAGATTCAGAGCTAATGAAGTGACCATATGTAGGAGAATCTGGTGTCCAGGATCCTTCCTCCATTCTTCGAACAGCACTGCTGTCATGGTTATAAGAACTATGGAGAGCATGCATAAAATGCATTCGATAGCCAAAAAGGCCATAATTTTAGAATCATTAGTAATGAATGCTGCGAATGAAGACATTTGATATAGCATGATACGTGCCAAAGACATGTTGTCATTGAGGGATGTGGACTTACAACGACATACCGTCATCTCGCGTTTAGGTTCCCGAAGGCGAGAACAATCCTTAATATTCCAGGCATCAGAAATCCGATTCCAAGAAGCGCAAGATACTGCACCATGATAGAATGGATTGAGTTCTTTAATAAAAGCAACATCAATGAATCCGTTTTCAATCATTCTACTATCTGTAGGAACTTCATCCAGTATCACTTGTATAACTGTGTTCATAAATGTTGATTTTTCTCCTACTGATGCCCAGAATAACGTACTAACAGCAGAGACGGCGATGGCTAAACGTCTATGTCGATCCAGTAGCTTATCAGTCAATGTCACAGTGATTAGATCCATGCTCTTATCCTGCTCCCGGGATATATTAGCGTCTAGATACGATCTCCTCATTGGTTTCACGTATTCATAGCCACGTGTAAGCTTTTCACCGGTTAATGACATCCCTACTACAGGATCTGGACCAATCAAATCTGACACGAAAAGTTTATTCAAATAGGTTTCCACGTTCGAGGTCGCAAAATCTTCACCTGATGTTATATTAATTCTCCGCAGAATCGCTTCGTAATAACAAGGAATACAGACTGATATATTGAGATGAACTATGGCCAACGACAGAGCTAATTTCACGACATATTTATCTAGTTTATTATCCAACTCGTCCAAGATATTACTCTCGACGTAGCTTTCCGAGAGATTCTGGAGGTAATGCAAGCTCATCACAACGGTGGTGAGTTGCTCGCCGATGCTCGACAGTTTTCTGAACAGCTGGTCTTCCTCGGTGTCGTTGCATGGTGTCCAGAATATATTCCAGTGCATCGGTTCTGACCAGGTAGCCTTGTGCAATCTTCCAGAGGTATTCCAGGTGCATTCCTGCGAAGCGAACGTCTCCCAATTCCACGCGTTTCTCACTTTGACGTAACCTGGATAATAATTGAACGTCTTGGTGAGGAATCTTTGGATGAGAGAAGCGAAGACTCGATTTCAACGTACTCTAAGAAAATTGTTGACCTTTCGAGATCCACAGGTCAAACGAAAGTACTACGAATTCGGTTGGAGCTTGGCATACATAAATGTCTTCATCTAATTCGACACTATAAAATTTTGAGGTCCAATGGGTCTCACTCCTGAGAAAACTCATTCCGTAGATTTTTCCGAAAATAATCGGAAAAAATATTTCCTTCGAATAATTTCAAATGTGCATGGAATTTTAAAATCATATTGATACAAATATCATTCCAGGGATTTTTTCAACTTTTTCACGAGTAACCTGAAATTATTTTTTTTTGCTCATCCAATTACATAATTCGAAGATTTTGTCATCAACACATTAGAAATACATTCATTTTCAACTTCTCTAATCATGAGAACTGCAATCCATTGAAACAATTAATAAACGAATAATTTAAAATAGATTGAATACGATAACTTTGCATTTATTTATATATATATATATATATATATATATATATATATATATATATATATATATATATATATCCACGGCTCGAAATTTTGAACATTGAGGCAATTGAACTAAACCCTCACCCCCTCCTAATCATCTTGATCGAGGTGTGTTGAATATTTTCATAATTTCAGACAAAATGGACCAAACGTAAATAAGAGTCCTGCTCAATGAAGTGTACCCGGATCTTTCCTAGAGCCGATCAACAACTTACCCACTGTCAGCACGTCATTTTCATCCGCCTGACAATACCCCGCCTTCGCAACAGCCACGAGCGCAAAGCCGCCCTCAAGGACACGAGGGAGTGACATGGGTATATCCAACAGGTCTGTGAATACACAGTCCAGGCTATCGTATTCAGTACTTTCGAATTTGCCAACTTGGAACACCAAATGAGTATCATTTATCTGGTCGTGGTCCAAAATGATTGTGCCGCGAATATCAGCGGTCACATTTAGATACTTGTATATTTCTCCAGATATATAGTTCACTGTTTCTTCGGAGACATTTCCTGGTATTGTCACATTGCTCTGGATCGTCAACTCAAACGAGCAATAGTACCCGACAAATTCCCTCTTTGTCCTTGTGTTTGAAGTGATGTAACGGGCATGATCCACATCTTCCCTCTTTTCCCTGCTGTCTCGGGAGTCCGTGTTGACACGCTTCGAGAGGACGCTTCGTCGTGCCATCTCACAGATGGCGCAGGTGAAACGGAGATCGTCGCCGACGAGTTTCCAAGTATTGTCGACAAAGTTGAGGACACCATTCCAGCCGTCGCTGATCGACACGTCTTTGAAAGTGATCACTGTGGCGTTCTGTTGGGGCAAATGTTAATTAGATGAGCGTTAGTGAAGATTCCCTCCCACTCTTATAGGGCTTTGTCTGTGTGTGTTTGTGGGCACTCCACAGGTCGCAGGGTTCGACTGATTGGCATGAAACTTTTTTTGTACACGCAAACTTATCCAACGTAGAACTGTATAGTTTTTGAGATGAATCGGTTGTGAGAAATATCATCTCAAAGTTTCTAAAAACCTCATAAGATTAGGCTGGGCAAGACAATTTGAAGAAATAAAATCTATCCAAATGAAATTTAAAAAAAAAATTGAATGTGTACACCTGAATGATACACATTATCACGATTTTGTATGCAATTCGAATCAGCCGTCTTCAAGAAAATGATTAAGGCCCGGTATTACCAAGTCCAATTAGTCTTTATCTGACAGTTCAAACTTGTTATCACCATGGTTACACATGCTATTTGTTTTCACCAACTCTCAGATAAATACTAACTGGCTTTGGTAATACTGGGCCTAAATTGACTTTTTTTATTCATCAAATATATTATGGAAACAAATAAAGATTTAGGTTGCCGAGATTCACTGATTTCTAGATTCGATATTTGCCCAACAATGAAGGATTTTCTTCATACGTCCAGGTGTGTGGAGAATATCAGAATCGATAAAGTAGCAAGGGTATGAACTACGCTAACGCTTGTTAACCTTATTCAGATATCTCGCTCATCTTACAACGCATATGTTGCGTTTGACTAGTTTTAGAGAAAATTTGTGCATTCATTCCACATATCTCACTGAATGATTGGAACAGGGAGTAGTGAGCTTCAGACCGGTTATTAGAGTGATTGGTTATAAGGGAAAACTCCTGGCAAACGAATATAACTAACTTGAACTAATTCAACAAAGCCCAATACTAATATTGTTGAACGGTGAGTGTTCTGACATAACTAGGCCAAATATATTATTCGGGCCTAGGCACGCCTAATAATTTTACACAATTTCGAATTTGAAATACGCAGGAAGGAATTTAATTATACGTCATTGATTCTATTTTGTATAAGTGGATTCAAAACGATAAAGTTCGTCCATCTTTCAGCTATATTTTCGCTCTACACGAAAAGCTCCCCAAATGAAATAAGTTATTACAATGTGACTTATTTAGATGCAAATTATTGAGTCAATAGATATGTACTGGTGTATTTCACACTTGTAAACAACTGGAATAATGTCATGAATGAAGGATAATAACTATTTAATAACTAATGTATTTCAGAACTTTCTTACCGTGTATATATCATACAAAGGACCAGGATTCCACCGCAGATCTTCATTCTCATCTAGAAACACCCCAAACGGTACCAGTTTATTACCACACAACGCCCTTTCAGCCTTGGTCAACTTGTCATAGCTCTGGCCGAGCACACTGTAACCAGGGTGTTCAGATTCACATTTCTCCACCATGTCGTCCCAAACCAAACCTCTCTTAGAAGTGACTGTTTTCATTGTTGCGTTGATTGGGCTGTAGTAATCTATGCAGATGTTACAGAAGGCTCTGGCGAGTAACAAAAGAAACATGAATAACTTGTTCATTGTTGCAGCTTGAATAAAATGGAACGATGTTTGAATTTCGAACTCTTCTCGTTGAAAGGAAGCTACAACTGTTTATCAAGCTTCTGTCACGTGTCGTCAGTCATTGTTGGAAGAGAAAGACAACAATAACGACAATTTGACAATAACCAATCACAATCTGCTTTAGTCCACCAGTTCACTGTTTTGCTGTATTGACGATTGTTAGGCACTTGTTAACAGCCAATAATTGAAGTAGAAATGTTTATCAAGTGCCTTCAATCATCTTATCTAAGAAATGGTCGTCGGTCAATATGTAATGACCAATAATCACATGAATAAAGCTCGGAGATAATGCTATCGTTCAGCAAGGCTTACTAGAAACAAACAAGTATGTACTTACAAGATGTGACGTATTTCACAGTCATTAGAAGTCAGAATGAAGCTCTCGGAAATGTTTCAAGGTTCGGGTGATTCCGTCGCGTCTCGTGAGAACGAACTATTTCCAGGGTCAGAATCTGCGACCACGGTCCCACTTTCCTGTAGCGCAACTATCGCTTTCATATTACACCATACACGCCACAGTAGATAATTATGTTAGCAATGGCATTTGTTTTGAAGTTCAACAATGCCACCGACGTAGCCATTCTAATATACGTTCAGTTCACGAGTGAATCCTCTAAATCGCGACAGGCAATCAGGACCCTTACCTGATAAACGTCAAAGGGGGCGGAGACTGCGAGTCGTCAATTACGATATTTATTTCTCTAATTTTAGAGAACACTAGAAATCATCATTTTAATACAAGGAATTATGATCAATGTTTTGTCCTCCAGAGACCATGAGTCATGACGTAGGCATAACCGGTCATGTATAGAAACATGAACAATATCGAGTAATGTCTACGTCACGACTCAGAAAAAGACCCGGTCCTGGAGGATAAAAAATTTAATTATAATTTTCTGAATTTGGATGGTGATTTCCAGTTTTCTCTGAAATGATCTAGTTTCAAGGTCGTGATGTTGATGTCATTAACTAATCGAATGATGTTAGAACCAATCGTCAATAGTCTAGCTTCAGTGCTTGCAATCCACGTTCATGTGCGCTCTACACGGGCTCGTTGTTCGCTCGCTTCAGACTCGAGTTGAACATGCAACGTGTGCTAGGCGCTCTACACGGGCTCGTTGTTCGCTCGCTTCAGACTCGAGTTGAACATGCAACGTGTGCTAGGCGCAACCCGTACACTAGCCCGCCAAACTCATATTCACATGAACTCCTTCGATTCCCTAGCTCACACTTTTGGCATATTTCACATTTTGTATTTTTTTCTGGTATTCAAAAATATGTGTGTAGGTTTTCGTCATCATGAAATTTTTTTATTTTCTATTTAAGGAATTTGAGAAATCCCCTATTTTTTGTTCAAAATTCTGTAAATACAATAACCTCCGTGAATGAATGAATATTAGGGTTTTGAGGCGCATCGACAGCGAGGTCATTTAGCGCGCAACCTCCGTTTTTTAATTATCAACAGAATGCAGAAACAATTAAATTACAATTACTTAAATGCAAAAATTACTGCCGCGAGAGTTTGCGGCGTGAAATACGAGCGCCTTCTGCCTCTCAACATGATAAGAGGGTAAAACTATTGTTGTAGTATTCAGCGCCTGAATTACCAACGTGAAAGTAACTCTAACTGGCAGTTATAAGTCTTATCACCATGGTTACCAATGCTATTTGTTTCCACTGACTCTCAGAATAGGTTAACTGGACTTGATCCGGGCATTAGCAGGGTAATTTTATTGAACATAAAATCCAGTAACGTAAATTTTACGACATTTTTTACGACATTTAGTTCAAGTGATCATTTTCGACGGTCACCGAAAAGCAATGAGGCCCCCAGATTTACTTCATCATCCGCTGATCCGTACTCTCAAATGACCTGGCTTTCGGTGGGGTTTAGAAAGCAATAATAATCTTGACAAGAAATAATAGCATGTCGAACATAAGCAACAACACGAAGGAAGGGTTATGGTGGCAAAGGGGTAAGAGGGGATGTTAATAAATACATCGAGTGTTCTATTTCACTGTTGGCTCAACACACTTCCTACTTCCTGCCATGCGCACAAGTGCACCAAAATGCAACATTCTATTTTGAAAAAAAAAAAAATCCTTTTAGTCGGAAGCTAAACGATTTATGACGTATCGTGTTTGAACTCAAAGGAGAAGTAATATATAAAAAAAAAGTTGGAATATTTTTTATTTCGACTGTTCAGTATGAATGCTTTTTACTCACCCACTCTACCGTGGTTTGCTTTGAAAGCGTTCTCTTTTTTTCTCGACTAGTCTCGCCGACAAAAAGGCACGACATCTCGAACACGTGTTTCGAAATTCGAACGTATTTCGATATATGAAAGTGAATAGAAAAAAGCACGGCCCCCTCGGTGAGGAAAATAGAAGTGTTATGCGGGTGCCGTAGATTGACACGTTTGTGAGACAGATGTACGACGTTGGGGTAGAAAGAAATACAGGAAGTTGAAAGATTTTCAAAGGATTTTCGGTCTCGATTTCCGTTTTGCAGGCTAATTTGAAAATGGAATGAGATCTCGTAGAACTAGAAGAGTGGAAATCCTTGAATGGTTTATACTTTTCCATTCATCAAATGATTATTTTTTTTATATTGGGACGCACTGTAATGATTACTAAGATCTATTGGCGTCAATGATTCATTATTTGGTGTGTGGTGAGCTAGTCCTTGTGGTGCGCCGTCCCAACGATCCTACCCTTTTTTCATCTGTAGCCTTGATAAGGTTACAATTTATGTCAAGTTTCGAGTGCATATAAAAATATACTGAGAAAAGTATAATTACAGTATATATATATATATATATATATATATATATATATATATATATATATATAAATATAAATATATATATATGTATATATATATATATATATATATATATATATATATATATATATATATATATATCACTATCACTATTAAAATCATGGGAGAGAGAATCTGTGTGTTCGTAGCGTGCGTACCTGCGTGCGTACGTCCGTTATATGAAATGCCTGGTAGGGCGGGGGTTTCGGGTAGTGTGAACGGGCGGTAGTGTCGAATAGGAGAAACAGCCGAGCTCGGGTTTTTCTGTGACGCGCAATCGTGCCTAGGGGGGAGGGTAGGGGATGAAGGCACACCATTTACTTCATAATCATGGCACGTCGTATACGACGGGCACAATCTGCTAGTATATATTATATATATATATATATATATATATATATATATATATATATATATATATATAAATATACATATATATATATATATATGTATATATATATATATATATATATATATATATATATATATATATATATATATATATGATGTCATAGTCATGTCATAAAAGATACGCCTCGACCGGGACCAGAAGAGCCCGGGTTATGTATTCACCCCAGTTGATCACCATTTAGTTGATAGACTCACTCTTCTCTCATGCAAACAACAAGTCGCCGTGTAGTCAGCCCCCGAGTGGCCCACGTTTCACATCTGCACGGCGACTAGTGTATCAACGCGCTGAGCCGCGATTGGCCGGCCGTTACGAGTGTGTCTGTCAATGAACGTGGCAGTAACGGCCCGTGCCACGTCATCCATCATGTGGCAGTTAAAACACTATTATTAGTGACACTTCTTATCACTGCTGGCGACACCTCTACCTGGGGGACAGGGTGGGTGGTGCGAGAGAGAGAGAGGGGGGGATAGAGTGAGGGGGGAGAGAGAGGGAGAGAGAGAGAGAGAGAGAGAGAGAGAAAGGATGAGATAGATGGAGAGAGAGAGAGAGTGAGAGAGAGAGAGAGAGACAGAGAGAGGGAGAGATGGAGAAAGAGAGAGATATGGAGAGAGAGAGAGAGAGAGAGAGAGTGCGAGGGAGAGAGAGAGAGAGAGAAAACTACGCCCAAGCTACTTATTCTTAACTTATGATCCATATTCTAGTTTGATCTCGATACCGTTTCAGGATCCAGCAACAATAAATTAAATGTGAACTGTAAAATGACACGAGAAGAAACTCATCATCACTGGCAGAGCCATCTTTATGAGCGGAGTCGACGTTTAGACGCTGCATCTTGATAGATCACGGCTATATTACATTCAAAACTTCAATCATGTCATATTTTATCTCGTTAATCATGTTTCAATCTGTGTTGTATGGTGATCTAGTTTTACATGAGGTAAAATATATATATATATATATATATGAAAAAAAAAAAATATATATATATATATATGAAAAAAAAAATATATATATATATATATATATAATATATATATATAAATATAAATATATATATATATATATATATATATATATATATATATATATATATATATATATATATATATATATATATATATATATATACTAAATTTGTAAATGTATACTTCTCTCTCAGCATTACTTCTGTCTACATTGAAGTCTTCTCTGAGAATATATCCAATACAGATCGATAAAACAGTCCACTACCCGATCGAGTAAACGTCAGTGATCACAATTATCTATCTGGCAATTTAATTTGAACTTATAAGAGGCCGCAGGCGCTCTACACTTGCTCGTTGTTCGCTCGCTTCAGACTCGAGTTTAACACGCATCGTGTGCTAGGCGCAACGCTTAGACTAGCCCGCCGAACTCATATTCACATAAACGCCGTTAATTCCCCAGCTCACACTTTTGGCATATTTCACATTTTGTATTTTTTTCCGGTATTCAAGAATATGTATCTAGGTTTTCGCCAACACGAAATTTTGTTATTTTCCATTTGAAAAATTTGAAAAATTACAAATTTTTGGTTCCAAATTCTGTAAATGCGGTAACCGCCGTTTCCCAATTATTAACATAATGCAAGCACAATCATATTGATATCTAACAAATTACGGCCGTGAGAGTTTGCGGCGTGAAATACGAGCGCATGCGGCCTCTCAACATGATAAGAGGGTAAAACCCAACATTCAACCTCCAGGTTTCCTGGCTCTGGAGAGAGTCTGAGTTGTGTTTTCATACAGCTTTAATCCAAGACACAATACAATAATATTTTTAAAATCTTCAAAAACCTTGTAAAAATGTTCACATCTCTTCACCCTTATACATATTCCCACGATCTCCTTAGAATATTACCGAAATGTTCCTAAAACTAACCCTACACATCGGGTCTGTTTGACCTTTGACAATAGTTTTTAGGGGATGTTTACACCCTTAGGGCATCACTGTCACTCGGTGTGATATTTTACCAAATATCTCTCTCCTCCCGCCTGACTTGATGGCAGTGTCCCCCCCCCCCTCAGATTGCTACCCCTGTGAGTCTACCACCCACACTGCTCTGGTGTACCGCATATTGCCCGGCTGGGTGATCAACAGGGACCACATGTAGGTGATAAACTCGGTGTTTAGATCTGCTGTGGGTTCAACATGCAGTAACTGTCACAAGAGAAAAATGAGCTTCCTCCAGTTCAGTGGATACAAGAAATAAATATAACTTATTGCAATGTGTGTTTTCATTGTGAATAATAACTAGGAAAACGCCATATATGCGTTGTTAGACGAGCGGATAGTAATAGTATGACGATTTTTTGGCCAAACTTCGCCAATTGGGTGACATTTAAGTTATAAATGGGTAAAAACTGCTTCGAGTGGTACCAATTTAGCACATTTTATGATTTTTCTTCGAAATGGCTCACCCGATCAAGCTGAAAGTTTTCAGAAATGTGTATCAGAATGTAACTCGACTTTATGCAAAATTTCATTTTTTGGGGAAAATAAAACACAAAAAAATCCGCCGTGTTATTTTAATGGGTATTTTTGAAATTTCTAGAATTCATAAATAAAAGTTACCACCCGATAATGCCACAAAACTATACAGATCTAAGTTAGATGAGGAACCATTATGAAAAAAAATTTCAAGTTGATAGCTGTAGCCGTTTGACCTGTGGAGAACCGACAAAAAAAACATTAAAAAAAAACATAAAAACGAACACCAATTTTTTTCAGTATGTCAAATTGAATCCTCGCTAAAGCTCGTCTAATAATGGATGTCAATTTTTTTTCTCAATTCAAACATCGAAACTTGATACAAAATCATTGTTCCCCAATTAAGGCTATGTATGAGAGATAGGATCGTTTGGACGGGGCACCAGAAGGGCGATCTTACCACCCCGAACGGTCCGGCCACCGTGCCGGGCACAACATTGCCACAAAATATGAACTTCGCCAATAAATTTTCCCGTGAAATGTTTTGGTCAACAGTCTTACGTAGAAGAAACACAATGATCGTGATGGAGTAACAGCTTGATCAGGTGATTGGTGTGGAAATGGCGGGCGTTTCGTTTTAGCGATTTCTACTAAGGGCACCCTCTTGACAGAAAGTCGATTTTTGACCGAAAAAAAAATGTCCAAGATTCATTTATTTCATTTTTCTCGTGCATTTATCGGGCTGTGAGCACAGGATTATCAACAAGATTAGCTGAAAATGTGTTTTTCTTTTAGCTGTATACGCTTGACAGTTATGCGACATGACTAGAATAGTTATAACTTATATCATCTTGAAGCTATTACAATTATCTGCGTTTCTCGCATATTAGAATTTCGATATCTCATACCGTTCAAAAGTTATCACCAAAAAAACACTGATATTTCGCTAAATCGAATCTCATGGACTCTTAAAATGGTTTCCACTGCAGTTAGAAGACGTTATGTCGTGTAAAGTAATTATATCGCGACATTTTGTTTGAAATGTGATAAAACCTTTTTTCCTGGTATATTTTTCTCACCCTTATAGTTCCACGAACCTGTCACAAACGTGTTCCTGTTTATATGAAGATAACCAACATAAAACAGAAGCAACATGAAGTTTAATTACAGATGACTACATTTGAAATCTATATTAAATATGAAATATAATTTATTATTATAATTTATTATAATTTTATATTGAATATAAAAATACGTTTCTACATTTGACTTTAATTTGAAAATGACACCAATGAATAAAGAATTTTTATACTTGAAAAAAGTTAATTTACTGCGTAGTTAACTTGGACTATGAATACTTCATGAGTCCATGGGAGTCGATTTAGCGGAATATCAGTTTCTTGGTGATAACTTCTGAACGGTATGAGATATTAACATTCTAATAAGCGAGAAACACAGATAATTATACTAGCTTCAAGATGATATAAGTTATGACTATTCAAGTCATGTCGCATAACTGTCAAGCGTAAACAGCTGGAATAACACATCTTCCAGCTGTATACGCTTGACAGTTATGCGACATGACTTGAATAGTTATAACTTATCATCTTGAAGCTATTATAATCATCCGTGTTTCTCTCGCATTAGAAATCTGATATCTCATACCGTTCAGAAGTTATCACCAAAAAACTGATATTTCGCTAAATCGACTCCCGTGGACTCTTGGTAATTTTAAGTTCACTGTTTCAAACGACTTTGTCCCATGAATATATTCATTACCCAACTTTCATGTATGTTAGTAGACACCAACTGTAGATAGCTCGCTACACTTTGTTTAGAACGTGATATTATTGTATTTCCTAGATTTCTTCCTACCCTTGTTTTTATACGACTCGTACCGCTGCTCCCGAACATAAAGCACCCCCCCCTCCCCCCCCCCCCTTGGAATAACCCGCAGTGGTGAACCGCACATTAACCTACTAAACTAAACAACCGGCCATGTGCTGTTTCAGCTCCTACATTCCTTGTTTTATCTCTGCTTGTTGCACCCCTTACGGGCTTACCCACGAGGGCGTGCTTTTCAAGGGGAATTTCAACCCACAGCGTGAAATGTTAAGTGTCAGCGTGGCATGTAAACGATCGTAATGGCTTTCTGGCTGAATATATTGTGGTTGAATTACTCGACAACTTTCAGAATGGTATCGGATAAAATATTGTCGATCTATAATGGTACGCGCGGTGAGGTGAAAATCAATGGTCATCACTATCGATAATATAATCGATCATTACTCTTGACCTTGATCAAATTTAACTTCCTTGTTGCACCCAGTTGGTGAGAGTCCTAGAATGTCTAGCTGTGAAAGTTCACAGTCCTTACAATCAGAAACAAGACAGTACAGTTCGAGATCATCTGACGCTTCTGCATGTTTGAAACGCAATGGCAGGTCATTGATAAATATCGCAAATAGCAACGGACCCAGGTGTCAGCCTTGTGGTACACCATAAGTTTCATGAGCTGGGGGCGAATACCCCGAGCTGATTAATACTGTTTGAGATCGGTTGTAGAAGTAACTCAATGGGTTTCTTAGTAGCTTTGATTGATGTAAAACAATTACATTATAATTGACGACTTGCAGTCTCCGCCCCATTGACGTCAAAAATCATAACATCCAATCAAACAGGGCTGTTAGAAATGAGGTAAAATTCAAATATCCAATCGAGGTGTCTCTGAATGACCTTAAGTGATATAGATCTAGAAAGCCGGCTGGTAAAGCCACGCCCATTTCAAGTCGTCAATTGTCTTTCATCGAAATCTAATCTGGTAACCATGGTCACAGCCTCCAAGACTCACCGCCGACTGGATCCAGGTGGCCACTGACGTCTTGGAGTCGAGGACAACGAGATTTAATAGCGAACCATAGAGTGGGGATTGCCCTGCGATGCGCGCTGCCAAACGGTGTGAGCAGGAACCAACGTCGGCCATGACAGAGGAGGGCCAAAAGACGTTGTTGACATTCTAACAGAGGTGAATTTTTGGTATTTTGTTCCGATGTGATAGATTCTATCCTGACTTCAGGTGAGCACTTTTGATTACTTTTCGCAAGATTCACGAACCTGTTACTGCTTAGAGTTGTAATATCACATATTGTGATAATGGTTACCAATTTCTGTTCATTCAAGTTTTTAAAAGAACCATTCCAATAATAATTTTTTTAGTTTATATACATATATATATATATATATATATATATATATATATATATATATATATATATATATATATATATATATTTATTTATTTATTTATTTATTCAATATTTGTCCAAATTGAACACACATATTATCCTTGTAGTAAAACAATGGTTAAAATGCGCGTTATATGGACTGTCATGATAATAAAAACAAGAACACACATAATTGAAATAAATATATACCGTAGTAGAATGAAAAAGTCCATGCACGGCCTTCTCTATCAGGTACATATTTTTCAATTCATCAAAGCCTCCTGTATATTTAGATATAATAATATTTATAATTTATTATAATTTATAACTATAATAATAATTTTTATTATTTTCATTTTTATTTATTATTTATATTATTAATATAATGTTTAGAATAATATAGAAAACCTTGCTCCAAATTTTCTTCTGTTATGGCCGCCCTAGAAATCCAACATGTCGGCTCACTATTAAGTCTTGTTGGTCGAGTCGGGCGGTGATAAAGCTGGTGTCTGTAAGGGCGGTTATCGGCCGCCAGGAATAGCCTGGTGGGGCGGCAAGCGGGCTAATAATATATCATCCTGCGTGGCTCACACACGAGACTCTGTTGCAGTTCATTATGAGACAGCATCATAATAGATAGATAGATAGATAGATTGTTTATTTAGCATTTTCAGCTATTGGCACGTTACAGTAAATAATAATAATACATGATAATATAATAATATAATATAGGCCTTGTCACAAGAGAATCATTTAGATGCACATGTATAGTTACATTCACCAGAATGTTTTCATTATTTCACTTATATTATTTTACTTATAATGTGTTCCGGACTTTCGGAAACTGAAAGACTTTTATCTGCGGCGGAAAGTTATGGTCATCAACAGCATAGTCCTGGTGTTGAAGTTCATTGGCTTTAAATAATCAAAATGGGGTGGTAAGATCGCCCTTGTGGTGTCCCGTCCAAACGATCCTATCTTTCATCCACAGCCTTAATTGGGGAACAAAGATTTTGTATCAAGTTTCGATGTTATCAAAAAAATATTTTTTTTTTTCAATAAGTCGTACTGAGGTTCATGTTAAGTACTTTCTTACTGAATATCATCATTATTTTTATCATTACTCTTTTGAATAATTAATAATTAATTAAAGAATAACAGTTAATAATATAAGTTCATTTTCAGCATTGTCAATCACAATGCATGTAAATGTATTTTGTTTCAACAACAGATAAGCCAGTTATAGCTTAGTGGACGAGTCTATTAATTGTATATGTGAATTTATATAAACTAATTTGTAACAATAAAAAAATGGCATTGTTATCATTCATCGTACTCGTTTTTTTTCATAATCGGTGATGAGTCGGTAATGCAGGTGACTGTGTAGTTCGTCAGGTCGGTAATGCAGGTGTCTGTGTAGGTCGTCAGGTCGGTAATGCAGGTGTCTGTGTAGTTCGTCAGGTCGGTAATGCAGGTGTCTGTGTAGGTCGTCAGGTCGGTAATGCAGGTGTCTGTGTAGGTCGTCGAGTCGGTAATGCAGGTGTCTGTGTAGGTCAACAGGTCGGTAATGCAGGTGTCTGTGTAGGTCGTCAGGTCGGTAATGCAGGTGTCTGTGTAGGTCGTCAGGTCGGTAATGCAGGTGTCTGTGTAGGTCATCAGGTCGGTAATGCAGGTGTCTGTGTAGGTCGTGGAGTCGGTAATGCAGATGTCTGTGTAGGTCGTCAGGTCGGTAATGCAGGTGTCTGTGTAGGTCGTCAGGTCGGTAATGCAGGTGCCTGTGTAGGTCGTCAGGTCGGTAATGCAGGTGCCTGTGTAGGTCGCGGAGTCGGTAATGCAGGTGTCTGTGTAGGTCGTGGAGTCGATAATGCAGGTGTAGGTCGTCAGGTCGGTAATGCAGGTGTCTGTGTAGGTCGTCAGGTCGGTAATGCAGGTGCCTGTGTAGGTCGTGGAGTCGGTAATGCAGGTGTCTGTGTAGGTCGTCAGGTCGGTAATGCAGGTGCCTGTCGAGCAGCCAGCTGTGAAATCATCTCGGCTGGGAATTGTTTGGTCTTCAAGACAATAACATGTAATGGTAATGAATGTTCAAATGAAACCATGTTTAGCCGGTAACGTGGGACATCCGCCCTCGACCCATTCTCTGCTCAAACCACGTGTACACATACTAACGTTCACGAGACAGCGGCCTCATACATCACGTTCACGTATACTAACGACCACGCGACAGGGCACTTCTCTGCTTTATACCTCGTAGATTTATATCGGATCATATCAGATTGGTCCCCCGAACTGTCATTT
Source organism: Brachyptera risi (assembly GCA_964007535.1). Lineage (NCBI taxonomy): Eukaryota > Metazoa > Arthropoda > Insecta > Plecoptera > Taeniopterygidae > Brachyptera > Brachyptera risi. The sequence goes on from OZ023338.1 coordinate 996,177, forward strand.
CTGATTATATAATCAATTTGCTGTGGAAATTGATGTGATATATTTCTTCGTTTGAATTTAATAATTGACAGTAGACAAAATGTTTTGAGATGAAGTGAATTATTTACTGTTCATCACAAATTGTTTGTATTTGTCTAATTCTGTCAGTATAATATTACATTATACAAAAGTTGTATATTTATATATATATATATATATATATATATATATATATATATATATATATATATATATATTAAATATATATTTGAATATATATATATATATATATATATATATATATGAATATATATATATATGTATATATATATATATATATATATATATATATATATATATATATATATATATATATATATATATATATATACATATATATATATATATATATATATATATATATATATATATATATATATATATATATATATATATATATATATATGTGTATATATATATATATATATATATATATATATATATATATATATATATATATATATATATATATATATACATATATATATATATATATATATATATATATATATATATATATATATATATATATATATATATATATATATATATATATATATAGGTATATATAATTCTTATGGCCTTTTCTCATAGTTATTCGTCGAATATATCCATCTCTCTCTCTCTCTCTCTCTCTCTCTATCTCTCTCATTTCACGACTCATGATTGGTGTACAGAGGGGAGGAGAGAGAGGAGGTGGTTCGGAAGTGCTCGTCAAACATCGGCTACTTCCGGCCTCTTGCGCTCGTCTCAAGGGGGCTGTCGAGACCTGCCGACTCGGCCCCTTGGATTCAATCTCAACAAGAACCAGAGGAAACCGCTATACTAGCACGCGCTTTCTCGCGGGTGACAAACATTCATTCATATCACGCACTGTAATGACAACTAACATCTATTGGTGTCGAATGGAGGATTGATGAGATGATGAGATGATGAGATGATGAGATGATGAGATGATGGCTTCTTGGGGAATGGACAGGTTATAGTGAGAAAGAGGCAGTCGTGACCCATATTGTAGGAACTAGCCCGGCTTAGGCCCAGACTAAAGCGGGAAACCACGAACACAATCTGTCAACTCTCTCTCTTTCTCTCTCTCTCTCATTGAGACAAGTGCCCGAGTGGCTAGCACAATAAACCGTCATTCAGGAGACCAAGGTTCGATTCCCGCCATAGTCGACCATTCTGACAGGGGTGCATCGTGGTTTCCCTCTGTCGTTCAGGTCAATACTGGGATTGTACCTTAACAACAAGCCACGACCGACTCCTTCCCACCATCCAAAACACCTAATAAAATAACCTTTCATCGCATCATCTCATCATCTCATTCATCATCCACCGACGCCAATAGATCGTAGCCATCAGTATAGTACGTCGTTAAACCCAATATAAATGAAAATAAATATATAATATGTAATGAAATATATATATATATATATATATATATATATATATATATATATATATATATATATATATTTATATATATATGTATATATATATATATATATATATATATATATATATATATATATATATATATATATATATTGAAACTTTTAAACTTTCACGACTCATTTTATAATAATGATATATATTTAATAGGAAGATTAAAGTATATATATATATATTAATTTATAATTATATATATGAATATATATATATATATATATATATATATATATATATATATATATATATATATATATAAATAAAGAAATAATCGATTACAATTTTTGTCATATTATTCAATAATTCTCTTGAAAAAGGCCATAACATAATGGTTGAAACGTAGAGATATTAAAAATATTTCACAATTTCATACACGACTTTAATCTTCCTATTAAATATATATCATTATTATATATATATATATATATATATATATATAAATATATATATATATATATATATATATATATATATATATTTATATATATATTCATAAATTTACATATATATATGTATATATATATATATATATATATATATATATATATATATATATATATATATATATATATATATTTATGTATATGTATATAATGTATATATATGTAAATTTATGAATATATATATAGATATA
>OZ023338.1:998498-1003498 GCA_964007535.1 Brachyptera risi
ATATATATATATATATATATATATATATATATATATATATATATATATATATATATATATATATATGGCTAGGAAATGAATTGGACTGAGTTAGTTATATACTGATGAAGGCTCGAATCACCCGTGCGCTAGTGGTGTCGGATAGGGGGAACGGTCGATCGGAGCCCTCATGTCTCGCGGAGGCCCGAAAGTCAAGTCAATTGATAGAATGTGTTATTGGATTAGCAACGGTCGTCACTTCCTCCTCAGTTCTAATCACATTTAGACAGTTTCATATTTAATTGACAGTTTAATTGACAGTTTAATTGACGGTTAATTGACTGCGATTTCATTGGATGACACGATGCGGACGTTTCCCTATTAGCAGCGAGACCTGGTAGTCCATGCGGGCGTTGTTGTTGTTGTTGTTGTCGTTGTTGTTGTTGTTGTTGTTGTTGTTGTTGGCAACCTAAATCAACAGACCTCAGCAGCCGCCTGTAAGTAGTGGACAATCAGTATAGCTTCGGGTGAAGAAAAAATTAGAAAGTATTTAAATTCATAAAAGGGAATTCATTTATATAATGTTTCATCAATGAGACATGAGGGAAGATAACAAGAGAAGCGGAACAGAAGAAAGACCTGCGACCAAAACATGTCACAAATATCCTAATTTATTTGAATAATATTAATAATTCTATTTATAATCTCTCATTCGAAATTTATGAATTGGGTTTTTCCAATTTCAATCAATATTATCACATTAATTCATCAATGAATTCGACCAAATTTTTCACAAATCATCCAATTTATTTGAAAATTTTAATTTTTAAAAATCTTTTTATTCGATATTAAAACATGTTTTTTTCTAAATCCAAATCAATATGATATGAAATATGAACTTTTTGTTTTATAATAACATTGAAACTAAATACAAAATCATTGTTCCCCAATTAATGCAATAGATGAAAGATGGTGATGTAAGAAGTGGCCATTCAACTCGACTGTGAATTGTGTGGTATAAAACGTGTTCGCATTATTTATATTTATTATCCACTTCCACTGTTCAACTGTTGCTCATTTTCCAACATATTCAATTTAGTTTGTATCTTATTCGTCTTTGCTATATTCATACTTGTGTTTCAATCATCGCATCACACAATATTCTTTCTCATTATTTTTGTATATATAATCTACAGTCAAGCTCTTTGGGACTTTGTGAACATCACGTGACTGTTTATTCATTTATATGTATGTCTATGTTCAATAAAAAAAAATATGATCGTTCGGACGGGGCACCATAAGGTGATCTTACCTCCCCAAAGAATAAATAATTGAAAATAATATATGAACTTCTGGTGTTCCTCCTTGAACCGCGTGACGTCATCATGGTGACGATCTGTTGATCATAAAGCCTATCGTCGAACCTCTTAACTAGTATCACCTTATCAATCCTGACGTCTTAAAACACCTCTTCCCTCAGCCCGACATGTCTCCCAGCTCCAAGCCGACTGCCAGAAAAACTCGCTTCCCGCCCCGCACACCGTTATTCAAAACGCGCGAGAAAAGAGCTGGAAATAAGTCATAAATATCGGCGGTAATTGCCGCATAAAACCGACTCGCGTGCGGCAAAGAAAACGTTTTGCCAACTTTGAATACGTTTTTTTTTTATTGTTTTCGAAATTGAAAACTTGAGATTTTGTTCCGTTTTCTATATAGTGTGTTTCACGAGTTCCGATCGACCTGTTGGCTATACTTTCATCCAGGAGAGAAAGGCGTATGATGAACACTTAAGGTGGCCCCAGTTTCTATAGGGCCAACAATTCCCGCTAGGGTGATATCTTTCATTAAAATTATTTTAAATATCAATTCAAATATTATTATCATTATCATCATTGTTAATTATCAATGGATTTACTTAATATCATATAATGTTATAAGCCACATTTATAAGCTGGTAAGCTGATAATTGTAGCTGATCATTGTAAACTGCTAACCATTTCGATTTCCTTGGAAGAGGGTTAAGGGAATTATTGAATAAATAAATAAATAAATAAATAAATACAAATGAATGATCATAAAACTTTGAACAGTACAAGATAGAAAATCAACTAATACATCACAAGATGCAGACAATATTTGCAGTGAATGTTGATAAGTCAAATTCTATAATAAATCTGCTATCACTTGTATGTAACAGGTACACTTAATGTTTGCCATTAATTTCTACCTCATCGCGTGCCGTTACACACAAATAACACGTAACATTTAGTAAATGTTGATACAAGTTTCTCTACAGTATAGGCTAATGCTGGTATAGTTTCTATAATATAGGCCACGGCCCTTTTTTCCCACTTTAAAGGAACTCTCATTTCATCATACACAATCTCACTGATCTTCCATCCGACGCCAATATATATTAGCAATCATCACAGTGCGTCGTTAAACCCGATGCGTCGTTAGACCTGATGCGTCGTTAAACCCGGTAAAAATGAATAAATCACATAACTATAGCAACTGTGACTTGAAAAAAATGTGAACCTTATGATAGTAATCATATTAATTGCAAACAAATTGTTAACATAAAATATGATTCAAATGGCAATGTTCTGCGAAGTGACCGAAGTGATGACAACTGTCACCATGTCGGAATTGTACACATTTTGCTACCACACATTCTCTGTCTCTTTCTAATCCAGTTCATTATACTCTCATGGATACCTACAAGTATAGTATCGACTGGGTGTGTCGGTTCGTCGACAGTGGAGGGGAGTGTACATATATAGGCGTCTAGAGACTGCTTATTGGGTACAGTCAACAGCAAAAGAGAATCATTAGCAGTTGAATATTAATAGGATTTAATATGCGTTGAACGCGACGGTCGTTATAGAAACAAAGCGAGAGAATGGGTGACTGACTCAGTGAGTTGAGACGTTGCCTTGGAAACTGGGGTCAAGTCGGTCGTGGGTTTGAGTCTCGTTTATAGTGTGTGATTTTTTCTAATCTTCATTCCGGTATTATAAGTTGATTTTGATTGACAAATATTTTATTTTTGCATCATACCTTGTCTTACACTTTGACCTGCTGAGTACAGTGCAACTATCTTATATGACTTGTTGCATTATTGCATTTATTATATTATTTATCGTCGTTGTATATCATGTATGTAATCTATATGTGATATTATGTTTTGAATTTTTGTGGTTTTATTATATTGCGCTTTGAGGCTTGCTCTGTTGATGATAACGATTTAATAATGAATAAGTAGATTAGTGAATGAATGAATAAAGTCAATGAACGATACCATTAATATTACTTATATTATTAGACCCGCAGACAAGTCAAAAATTTTGACTTTGTGTATCTATAAAATGTGAACATATATGTATCTTGTTGATGATGAAAAAAAATATATATATATATTCGTACCCTCAAATAAATTGGCTTTGTTCCGGTCGTTCAGTGAACAATTGTCAGTTTCTAGTTTATAATTAATTAATTAATCATGTATTTTAATTTAATTTTCTGATTTTTTTAACAACATTGTAACATTTTATATCATTTTCATCTCATTTTTCCATCACCTCATTCATCGTTCACCGACGCCAATAGATCTTGGTTATGTTCAACTCAATATGAATTCAAATCAATCAAATCATAAAAAACGGGAAAATTCTCCGTTTTTCCCAACGCTTTAAATGTCGAGGCGCACAATGTTTCGTGAAATGTCCTAATACCTCACAAGCAAAGCAAAGCAGAGTAGCAGGTGTGTATCATAGATAAAATAATATCAAAACCTTTTTTTTTTTTTTGAATTTCGAACGTTCAGTATTTTGTTCCCGGTCTGTACTGATGCACAAATGTTCCCTCACCGCCTGCATTATGAAACGCATTAGCTCTTTCACTCGCATTCAAGACTTGAACCACCCGCGCGCTAATGGCGTGAGATAGGGAGACACTCGATCGTAACCTTCATCTCGCTTGAATACATTCATAAATATATGTATATATCGATTATTGCTTATCGATAATAACATTTCAAAGCGTTTCATCTTCTCTCTCTCTCTCTCTCTCTCTGTCTCTCTCTCGTCCGCACACAGAACGATATGCCCATTGAATATGATAATTTGTATAATATGCTCCAGCGATTGCAGCGCTGTTTTAAACGCGGTTAGTCTCATGTGGTCATAGTCGGTACTAACGGTTTTATTAATAGAGTGCGCTGGTATAGATATGGTAATTAATACGTCGATACAAGCAGCTACCTTCATTAGCCGATATTAATGGAGGTATTAGGGGTACATTAAGGGGCGAGGGGGGTTGTATTCAGGGGGGGGGGTCATTGATGATATGGAAATGGGAACGATTTCAATAGTGATATAATATTGAAATAGTGTATATCTGCAAAAACAACTTAGCTACTCATAGTTGTGAATGAGTAGGTTTTTGGAGTTGAAAAACGAATTTTTAATGTCTGATTGAGACGTAAGAATTGCTAGTTTTGAGTGCTATCAAAAGAAGAATATAATTTTGGTCACAAAAAACAGAGAAACAACGAAATTTTTATTAAATTATTATTGAAAAATGGTTGATATAGTTTATTTATTCTGAGTAGTTCAATTCTTTACGACTATTTATTCATCTATTTTAAAATGAGATGAAGAACTTCTGAGAAAATGGCCATATTTCGAGTTGACCAATACAGAACAATTCAGGTGAATTGATGTCAAACTGATTGAAATATAATTATTTTTCTGGTACAAGAAAAAAAAGAGGCAAAATATTTTGAATTAATTTTACATCAGTTTAATAGTAATGCGCCTCAAAGACTCTGCATAAGTAAAGTCAAGATATAGTTAATTGTCAGAAGTAATTCTCATTTTAGATGAATGAATAGCCAATTAATTCAATTAACTTGAATTTAATCAAATCGTCAGTCGATAAGGAGTCATTTTCTTATGCAACCCTTTTATGGAAGTATGTCGATTTTTTTTTTTTTTTAGAAATCATAAAATGTATGTACA
>OZ023338.1:1008498-1018498 GCA_964007535.1 Brachyptera risi
GTCAAACGGATACAGCTATCAACTTCGAACTTTTTTTCGTTATGCTTCCTCATCTAACTTAGATCTGTAATGTTTTGTGGAATTATAGGATGTTAACTTTTTTTTATGAATTCTAGAAATTTCAAAAATACCCATTAGAATAACAATGCGGAAAAAAAGGAAATATTTTTATTTTCAAAAAAAATGAAATTTTGCACGAAGTTGGGTTACATTTTGATACACATTTCTGAAAACTTTCAGCTTGATCGGGTGAGCCATTTTGAACAAAAACCATAAAATGTGCTAAATTGGTACCACTCGAAGCAGTTTTTACCCATTTCTGAACTAAATGTCACCCAATTGGCGAATTCAGGCAAAAGTTTGGCAAAGAAGTCGACATACTGATACTATCCGCTCGTCTAACAACGCATATATGGCGTTTGCCTAGTATTTCTCAATAAGTGAAGCGAGCTTATAGCTCTTATGTTTGGGTCTACACACGATTGTCAAATCGGAGGCGACTCTAGGCACATTCAATCACATCTATTCCAATCTAATATCGTCTCCAACACAAAGGATGAGATCACCGAAACAAATACCTCCACACCCCCCCTCCCCCCCCATCCAGCCCCCTCCCCACTGGGGACTCACCACTCACTGCCCCCTTGAAGCGGCTGCATGTGTCTGAAAGCTCGCACTCTCTGCCCCTTGTGTGCATACCACACTCGACGCACGCCTGATTGACAGCTGTTGAATACAACAAGTGTCCTAGAGGGGGGAGGGGGGATAGGGGGGGAGGGGGATGAGTCATGGCGTCGGATTTCACAGCTTTTTCCATAATGTAGACGCGACGATTATATCTACCCTGGCTGAGGGACGCGGATCGGAATTGACGTTTGAATACTTTTTCTCATTACATTTGGTATTCACATTTCACTGGTATTTTTTTTTTTTATCTATATCGTAATCTTAATGTACAATCATTTTTTTCCTAATTATGACTGAGGATGAGTCAGTAAGACCGTTTTCAAGGTCACGCCCACGACGCTCGGGTCTGAGGCGTCCAATATTTGAGGGGCGCCTAATTTTCACCAGCCCTATGAAATTAAAAGATATATAAATTTAATGTGATGAATTGCATTCATTCGAAAAGAAGTGTATTTAATATTATACACATTAGAATTGTAATTTCCATAAAATAAAATTTCATAAAATTTCCATCCTGACTTGGTTTTTCGTGGTTTCCCACAGTCCTCGAAGCAAATGCTTGGGTGAAGTACTAATTGGCCACGACCATTAATTAGTAGAGTGATAGGCCTAATTATAACATTATAGGCCCATCACTAATTTAATTTGTGCATTTTGTATAATGATCAAGTTTACATCTGCTGTCAATGGAAAGAAGTGATCATTGCCCAAGAGACTTGGTTCAAAGTGGAAGATATCAACATTCGTGTGTTTATACTGAAAGACTTTTAAAATTATGCTCACAGACAGCGCAGTCCTGGTGTTGAAGTTCATTAGTTTTGAATAATCAAAATGGGGTGGTAAGATCGCCCTTGTGGTGCACCGTCCTAACGATCCTATCTTTCATCCTTAGCCTCAATTGGGGAACAATGATTTTGTATCAAGCTTCGATGTTATTAAAAAAAATAATAATTACAATTGTGAGATATAATAAATAAAAGAATGTGATAATGAAGAAGGTATTGAAAAATTGTCAAAAATACTTATTAGACGAGCTTTAGCGAGAATTGAATTTGACATACTGAAAAAAATTGGTGTTCGTTTTTATGTTGTTTTTTTTATGTTTTTTTGTCGGTTCTCCACAGGTCAAACGGCTACAGATATCAACTCCAAACTTTTTTTCATCATGGTTCCTTATCTAACTTAGATCTGTATAGTTTTGTGGCATCATCGGGTTGTAAATTTTATTTTTATGAATTTTAGAAATTTCAAAAATACCCGTTAGAATAACACGGCGGAAAAAAAAAATGAAAATTTTTATTTTCAAAAAAATTGAAATTTTGTGTGAAGTTGAATAACATCTTGATACATATTTCTGGAAATTCTCAGCTTGATCGGGTCACCCACTTTGAAGAAAAAACATGAAATGTGCTAAATTGGTACCACTCGAAGCCGTTTTTACCCATTTATAACTAAAATGTTACCCAATTGACGAATTTAGGCAAAATTTTGGCAATGAAGTCGACATACTATTACTATCCGCTCGTAAAACAACGCATATATGGCGTTTTCCTAGTATAGACTATTATCAATTATTAACAATTAACTTTGACACCAGATATCTAATCCGGTTTTCTAATACGAATTCCGGTTCGTCAATACCAGGTTCAGAACGGGTTCAAGTTGGTCTATGGATTTATCCACGTATAGGACTGCATTGTCTGTGACTATACTTCTTCGCTGCAGTTGAAAGTGGGCTTACAGTTTCCAAGTTCAAGTGGGAGAATAAAAGAATAGTGTACAAACAAACAGCCCTGCTGTACGCCGTTATGTAGCAGCTGTTAGTTTGGGGGGGGAACTGAATAAGTTGAGCTTTGATTATAATTCCTTGGGTGGAATTGACCAAGGACAATTCTATTCAATTTCTTCGTACGCCTTCACTACCATGATTTCATTTTTTTCACTCTATTTAAGAGTCCACGGGAGTCGATTTAGCGAAATATCAGTTTTTTGTGTTAACTTTTGAACGGTATGAGATATCAGAATTCTAATCAGAGAGAAACACAGATAATTATGATAGCTCCAAGATGATATAACTTATAACTATTCAAGTCATGTCGCATAACTGCCAAGCGTATACAGCTGAAAAATGTGTTCATTTTTTTGGCTTTATACGATTCACGATTATGTGACATGACTTGAATATGTATAACTTATATCATCTTGAAGCTATTATAATTATCTGTGTTTCTCGCATATCAGAATTTCGATATCTCATACCGTTCAAAAGTTATCACCAAAAAACTGATATTTCGCTAAATCGACTCCCGTGGACTCGACCTAGTCTGCTTGATTTTATTTATTCATTTTTCAGCCATTTGTTAGCGGTTGATACATTTCAAACGTACACTGTGTCAATGTTGTCAAGAATATTCATAAAGAATATTCGTTGTCAAGACAATATTTATTCCAATCCGAATCCCAACTGACGTGTTTTGTTCTCTCGTTCCAGTGTGGTCTCAAGGCGGCGGTGAGAGCGGCGGCGACCCGGCGCCCAACATCGACGACTTCAACACCTACGACGAGTACGGCGACGCGTACGACGACGCCCTCAACGCGACGTCGGACGACGCCGCGGGTGACGTCACCACCGAGGCAACGCGTGACGTCACAGGTGAGCATCGACGTCACTAAGTGGTTAACTCCAATCCTCGGTTGCTATTATACTTCTCATCTTCAGACTATAGTAAATTCATTAGTTAAAATATTTCATTTCATCATGCGTTCCTTTATTCACGTCAGAAGTACTATAGCAATATCACTCTGTACTCATATTGGAATGACGAGTCAAATTATTGGATGAGCGGTAGCGAAGACTTCCATCCCTCTCTTATGGAGCTTTGTCTGCGTGTTTTTTTGTTGTTGTTTTTTGTAAGCACTGCACAGGTCGCACGGTTTGACTGATCGACATGAAACTTTTTTGTACACGCAAACTTATCCAACTTCGAACTGTACAGTTTTTGGGTGATATCGGTTGGACCATTCTGTGATCTGATTGATTGAAACAAGGTCGTGACGGTAAAACCTGCCCCAGTTGTCAACAAGTGTTTGGGAGTTCCTCAAGGCTCACTCATGTGTCGTGTTCGAATTTTGTGATCTGATTGATTGAAACAAGGTTGTGACGGTAAAACCATGTACCCATATTGTCAACAAGTTTTGGGGAGTTCCTCAAGGCTCTCTCATGTGACGTGTTCAAATCCTGTGCTCCTATTGGTTATGCGTAGCAAGTGTCTGATTGCTCTGTACCAGATGTGGATTATACGGCCTGGCTGTTGAGCATCGACTTTGTGTATTTCTATTGTTGTAAACACAAAATCATTGCACTGCTCTTGAGGTGGGACACGAAATATGTCAAGTATTTACGATCCAAGAGACTTTAACTTCGTTATTACCTCGATTACATTGCCACAGTATTTAGCTCTCCCAGTATCTATCATCCAATCGAAGTCCTATTCTCTGGAGCTAGCAAAGCCTAGCACTGCTCAAGAGGGGGGCAAAGAAATAGGTCTTTTTTTTGCGATCCAAGAGACAGTGACTTTGTAAATAATCTGCATTGTCAAGGTATAACGGTTTTTACTAATAATGTGTTCCGGACTTTTGGACACTGAAAGACTTTCATCAGCGGCAGAAAATTATGGTCACAGACAGCGCAGTCCTGGTGTTGAAGTTTATTGGTTTTGAATAATTAAAACAAGGTGGTAAGATCGCCCTTGTGGTGCCCCGTCCAAACGATCCTATCTTTCATCCATAACCTTAATTGGAGAACAATTATTTTGCATCAAGTTTCGATGTTATGAAAGAATAAAAACTGAACCGAGTGTTCTGATTGGGTGTTGCCAGGTGGCTGGAAGTTCCTCAAGGGTCTTGTGAACGTGACCAAGGAGGCTGGCGACTCCATCAAGCTGCGCTGCGAGGTCACCGGTGACCCGCCGCCCACCAAGGTCAGGTGGTTCAAGAACGAGGCGCCGCTCATCGAGGAGAAGGGCAGGCTCGTCGTGCGACGATACATGCCGCAGGTAAATACCACGACTTACAATTATTTCGAAACAATAACGATTGTGAAAGAGCAATGGGTCTCATTCGTGTACATTTGTGACCATTTCAACCAACCACAAATCCAAGCTCAGATACACATTTAGGACAATAAATGTCCGGAAACAGACTTCCTGATTACAAAGTGTCATTAAATTAATATCATAAATTTTGAGAAGCTAGATACTAGGGACGAGAGTGGCCAACTAGGTGACTGTTTTCTATTGGCTACTGAAATATCTCTCTCATGGACGCCGTTTTGTGTCCAGAATTCAGATCAGATATTTGAGAACGTGTGTTAAACTGCATTACATCGGTTAGGAAACAACTTCAGTTGAAAGTTCTGGCATCTCATTGACTAACTGGTGAGTTTATGTCACTCTTGGACAAAACAAAAATGGACAAAAAATGGCGTCCTGCTGGGGAATTGGCCACTATCTTCCCTAGTATTGCCTCTCTACATAAATTGTATTAATCGATGTGACTGTGGTATGTGACGTCACCTATTGGCTGCGCTGTCAGCCATGTTGGACTGTCACGTGGTGTGTAACGTAGGGAGGCGGTTAATAGTTGTTTCTCTCTCCTCCAGCCAGCCAATGAGAAGGTGCTAGGCTCGCGCCTGCGCATCAGCCAGCTGGATACTCATGACACGGGTTTCTACAAGTGCGAGGCTAGTAATGGTGCGCAGAAAATCCACTCCACAGCCATTCTCAAGGTCAACATGAACCGATGGGGTGAGTTGTCTGTCATTGCTTTCAATATTTATAATTTTTTATTCTACTTAATTATGGCTAATAATTAGTTATAGGCTACAATCTGTTCATACATTATTTTTCTAAAACATTCTTTAAAAAAATGGTACTAAACTTTTTTTTATGTTGACGACACAAGCATAAATCATGTTGCACTTTTCATCGCGTCGTATTTCAATGATTCATAAGTTTTTAGACTTATAATTTGGATAAAAATTGAGTGATATTTGAGAATTTATGTGTTTATACATCATTTGTATACGTCTTCAGGACACAGCAAAACGTGACAATTTTTTTACAATTCAAATTCATCAATACATCACAGTACTCATATGGTTACAATACTGGTACAATGACAGCAGTTGTCAGCCATCTTGGTTTGTCATGTGACCAGCTGCTATGTCTGTAGTAACTCGTCACTCAATATCCAATCTCGACTAGCATGCAATATTTGCTACGATTACACGACAGAGCGCGCCACCGTCGTATTACCGATCACAACTCGCCAGCGGTAGTTCTTGCTTTGTAGGTATGTCGCACAATTTACCAAATTATAAGTTACTCTGGTTTCTCTTCAAAACGAATAAATCTTTCGCCTTTTACTAAAGATTTCCGTGGAGAGGAACACATGATGAGTCTATAAACAATTTTTGGAATGCCCGGCGTCAGCTGGGCAAAGAAACGCTATGTGCCCTTGAATCCTTCAAATATCCTATCTATAAACTCTGATTATCCATCTAGATTTCGAAAGGCTCTGATATTAGCATGAGCAAGATGCATTGAGGGTTGCGTTGGTTTGCCGCTCCTTTTTTTTCAAACCTGTGAACGCAGAGCAAAACGCATCCCATTCAGCCGTTTTTCCATTTCTTTCTCTATAACTGTATAACTTATTCAATTCTGACATTTAGCATATATCGGTTCAACGTTTTTCCATATATATATATATATATTTTAATGAACTTTTAGGAAACTAAAAGACTTTTATTTGTGGCGAAGAATTATGATCCGACGACAGCGCAGTCTTGGTGACAAAGTTAATTGTTTAAATTAAAGTTAGTTAATTGTGGAATAGTCTCTACATGAATATTCTCATTTAGTGATTGTTTATCAAGATTTTGATGTTGAGATAAATAAAAAAAGGTTTTTCAAATATTTACTTCAAAATATGATTTTGTCTCTTCACTTTACAAAGATAAAAGTATGTTTGCATTTATTTCGGAAACTCGCTTTTCTCTGTTTCAACAGAAACAAGACGTTTACCTGATATCTTATTCACGTCCCAAGCCTTGTTGACTTACAGACTCGGGAAAAAACAATTTCCTCCTCCCCCCTACCCCCCCCCCCCCCGGCTCCCCTCCCACCCACCCCCGTAACGCCCGCCCTCAATGCGGATTATGTCAAATTGGCTCTCAGCAATCCCGTACAGGCCCCAACACACGGCACACTTTTCTTGCATTTCACACTTATATGGGCTGAAAAATGGACTGAATTGACTAATGAATGGACTAAATGGACTAATAAATGGACTAATAAATGGACTAATAAATGGACTAAATGGACTAATAATAGACTAAATGTCTGAATGGACTAATAATAGACTAAATGTCTGAATGGACTAATAATAGACTAAATGTCTGAATGGACTAATAAATGGAATGGATGAACTAATAGATGGACTAAATGGACTAGTATGAACTAATAAATGGACTAATCAATGGACTAGATGGACTAATAATGCACTAATAATTGACTAATAGATGGACTAATTGGAATAATAAATGGATTTTTGGACGCGAATATCGCCTCTTAAAATCTCACTTTGGTCAAACTTTTTCGTTTTCATGAAAGAATGTTTCTCATAATTTTATAATAACAGCTGCTTTATTTTCCGAAGAACTAAATCAAAATGTTAATGTATATTGCCGTAAGAGCTGTTATTCCGGGGAATCGGTTAGAACACAGAGAAGCAGCTATGATTAGGGCTATTTGGGTTAGGTTTTGTTCCACTTGATTTTCTTCTTGTATTTTGCTCAGGTTTAGTTGAAAAAGGTTTATTCGTAATTTTCTCCGAAGAGAAGGTTATATTTTACTGTTCATCTGCCAATAATTGAAACGATTTCAGCTCTTGCGTTGGGGTCGATCCCCCCCCCCTCCCACCCAATAACACCCCCTCCCCCCCTGCCCCTCAATGCGAACCATGTCAAATTGGCTGTCAGCAAACCCTGCGGCCAGTAAGACTAGAACTCCGTATGATAATCCGCCGCGATTACGCCTTGCAAATGATTTGTGCCACCGCCTTCTTGCATTTCTAAGCCACAGCCTTCTTTCACTTCCTGACTGGGTGACTTTTAGACGTCGTTTCGCTGCTATTGAAATATTGTTTCATAAAGTTACACTCTTCTTTCCCCTCCCTCCCCCCTCCACTCCTTCCCCTCGTCACGTTAAGAGTGTATGTGACTTGAGTGTTTTTTGGTGATAACTTTTGGACGGTATGAGATATCAAAATTTTCTGTTATGGGGAGAACACAGTTATTAATAATACCCGTACTGAAAATGAATTGTCCCTAGATTTGACTGACTAAAATTCGACCAACTGTCCCGAAAACCAACTGAGCTAAACTTATATTTCTTGAGCCACATGTACAGAAGTTGAAGTGGGAGGTTTGGCTCCTCCCCGTCACAACTTGTTAACACCCATAAAATATTCCACAGGTCTTCTAGAGATGATTGAGGTTAGGTGAGTGAAGTTTGTGTCGAATGATTTTTTTGAAATGGAGACCCAATAGCCGCCCTCGGTAGCTCGGTCAGCTGAGACACTGCTTTAGAAACTGAAGTCACTGTTGGTCGTGGGTTCCAGTCTCGCATAAGGCATGGGTTTTTTGCATATGTCCTTTCACTTATCATCACTTCATAGTTTCATAATCACCCGCTCATTCGTACCCCCGTATAACCTAGCTGGTGGTGGGGTCGCTAAGCAGACAATCATCATCGTGGAGACCCAAACCTCCCAATTCAATTTCTGCACGAGTTCAAGTCAGTTGGTTGAAGCTCCCAATTTAGGACAGTCAAGTTGTAGTACAGTTAATATTTCCCCTTTCAAGATCGTATAAGTGAAACTATTCATCTCACACCGCGTATACAGCGTCTCTAAGACCGACAAGTATGAGCGCCGTACAGCCGACTTTCAAGATCGTATAAGTGAAACTATTCATCTCACACCGCGTATACAGCGTCTCTAAGACCGACAAGTATGAGCGCCGTACAGCCGACTTTCAAGATCGTATAAGTGAAACTATTCATCTCACACCGCGTATACAGCGTCTCTAAGATCGACAAGTATGAGCGCCGTACAGCCGACTTTCAAGATCGTATAAGTGAAACTATTCAACTCACACCGCGTATACAGCGTCTCTAAGACCGACAAGTATGAGCGCCGTACAGCCGACTTTCAAGATCGTATAAGTGAAACTATTCATCTCACACCGCGTGTATAGCGTCTCTAAGACCGACAAGTATGAGCGCCGTACAGCCGACTTTCAAGATCGTATAAGTGAAACTATTCATCTCACACCGCGTGTATAGCGTCTCTAAGACCGACAAGTGTGCGAGCGCCTTTAGAACCGACCTCAATGTGGGGAGGCTGTATTCAACAACAGCGCTCAGGGGTGTGTTATGTCGCGAGGTGGCAGCACTGGACGGGAACCGAGAGAGTGACTCGCGACGCGGAATTAATAAACTGTCCCCCCCTCCCCTCCCCCAGCACCCCCCCCCCCCTCCCGTGACGTAGCACCACACAAAGCTGCGCGCCGAGGGAGAACATTAGTGGCTCGGAAAAGTGATTTTTCAAGACTTGTATCGTGAAAAGATGAAGTTCTACCAACGGAATAGCTGTGAAAACTCTGGAGTTTTTTTTCCGAGATGAACTAACAAGTCACGCTTTTCGAAGATGTAGTCGTGTTTATAATTTTAAATCTTTCGTCCAGGAAAAAATACATTCAAGAATCCAAGGAAGTCGATTTAGCGAAATATCAGCTTTTTGGTGATAACTTTTGAACGGTATGAGATATCAACATTCTAATAAGCGAGAAACACAGATAATTATAATAGCTTCAAGATGATATAAGTTATAACTATTCAAGTCATGTCGCATGATTTATATTTGATAGGATGAAAGGTAGGATCGTTTGGACGGGGCACCACAAGGGTGATCTTCCCACCACATTTTGATTATTTAAAAGCAATTAACTTCAACACCAGGACTGCGCTGTCTGTGTCTATCTGTGTACGTATTTTAGTTTCCAAAAATCCG
This sequence comes from Brachyptera risi, assembly GCA_964007535.1. Classification (NCBI taxonomy): domain Eukaryota; kingdom Metazoa; phylum Arthropoda; class Insecta; order Plecoptera; family Taeniopterygidae; genus Brachyptera; species Brachyptera risi. The sequence goes on from OZ023338.1 coordinate 1,018,318, forward strand.
GAACACGATATATACAAATATAAATTATTTTTTTATGTTTGTTACCTTGGTAGACGTCGTTCTTCTTCAGTGGATACGCGTATTTAGAAAAGGAAAGGAAAACCTTTTAAACCCATTTTTTCTCATTCAAACACTCTTATAAGATTGTAAGCCTTTGTATTTCCCTTCAAAGCTAAATGTT
>OZ023338.1:1023498-1253498 GCA_964007535.1 Brachyptera risi
TAGCGGAATAACTTATCTTCACCTATTGATTCATTTATTTATTCATTGAATTACTTTGCGGTTAATACAATTATTGGTGGCAAAGATCTTAAAACTAGGTTTACTTGGGTCCATGTTATTTTCGTACCTTATAGCTAATAGTTAGCTTATTGATTCTTAACTGGTAGTTCGTGAAACTGGCCTTTGGTACGAAAATATGTCTAGTAATGAAAAATATTATTTTTGGTGGTGAAAAACTAGTTTTAATGAAGAGACAACGCTGTCGGTGTCACCCCAAAAACCACATTCATTAAATATATATACAATAGCCACAGAAGAAGGTGTCTACCATCACAACTACATCTTTCAAAAAGCATTAAAGAACATCAAAACTCTGAAACTAGATTTTACCAAAGTGTGACACTATTCATTTCCCTAATTTAGAGAAAACTATAGAAATCATCGGCGTAATCTCAGTAATTATTATCTATTTACTTGTCCTCCAAGACCCGGCCCTCTTTCTGAGTCGTGACGTAGACATTACTCGATTATATTTCCGTTTCCATACAGAATCGGTAATGCCTACGTCATGACTCGTGATCTCTGAAGGACAAAGAAAAAATAATTTCTGAAATGAGATGATAATTTCTAGTTTCCTCTAAAATAAGGGAAATAAATACCGTCATTACTAATTCAAATCTAGTTTCAGGGTTGTAATCTCCTTCAATTGTTTGAAATTGCAGTGAGTGTACTATTTATTACTGGACCAGAGAACTTACAATTATTATTATTTTGGTATTCGGACCTTCTTCTTTCGTAGATCAAAGTATATTTCAAAGAAAATGTAAATCACGCCAAAAATATTTATGCTGATAACAAAACATCACGGATTTCACTCCTGTCATCAAAATTAAATTAATTGGTATTCTACAGTCTTCAACGCTACCTTTATAGCGTTTTCCGCGAACACCTGACACACAGTGCGCTCTAGCGAGTAAACATGTGAAACCCACACCGATTTAGTTCGTGTTATTACCACTTTCAATAGATTCGGCACTGTTTCGAGATCAAAATGTTTAGTCGATAATGTGGCAGATTTGCGTTTGTGTTGGGGGTGTGGTACAAAAATAAACAACAATTAAGTGATTTACATGAATAAAACAATGAGATACAAATGTATTTCTCACATACTTATTATTATTTCACTGGTATTGTTGATCGGTGCAGAGGATTACGATGATAATGAATGGAATATGACAGAATCAAGGTAGGCCTAAAGCTTGTTTACTATTTTTTTGTCATACCCCTCAGGATTTCACCTTTATGTCAGGCAAAATGGCAGTCAAGTGAAATGACATTATAAAAAGCATGAAATTATGCAAAGTAACAATGAGACTGCAACTCTTTCCGTTGTTATAGCCTGCTGTAGGACGTGTACAAATTGTTCATGGCTAGACCTATTAGCGCAGGCCTGACCTTCAAATCCTATAACCTAACCTTACTTGAGACTACTAGCTGTCAATTCACAACTCCGTTTAGGCCCTAGGTCAAATTTACCATTAACGAGCCCCTAGCATTTTCTCTTGACTATTATCCACCCAATTCAAGAGTTTCTGCTATATCTATCGATATTATTATGCATAAGCTGGTAAAATAGGCATGTAGCACATTTCGACCAAATTCATTTGTTGTGTTCTTATAATTTTTATAAAATATATGTGAAAGCCTTTATGCTTTATGGATTGTGGGAGATTTTCTCTTTTCGGTAATCTTATCGTTCAACGTACCATCGCTAATTTTTGTCCGATATTCTTGTTTGAGGTGTTTTCTGATAGATCTTGTTTGTATGCATGATGTAGTGTTTGGACTTTTTGTGTTTTGTTTGTTTTAATATGGTTTTTACTCACTTGAAGTTGATGCTTTGTGATCTGACTAAGATGACAAAGGTGGACAGTAGGTTAGGTTAGGGTCAGGTTAGTGTATAAACCTCGCGTATACCGCCGGCAGGCGGAACGGAGCTTATATACTTTAATAAAAATGAAGAAAAAATTGAAAAAAATTGAAAAAAAAAATGGCGTGGTACGCTAATGAGTAATTTTACCTCTCTAAGAAAGAATATCAAACTTCATTGTGATGCTATATACGACAAAACATACACAAAGAGTATCAAAAATATATGTCCTTGCAAAATATTTGGATTTGAAAGTCTATTTCATTACCGGTAATGCTGAATTCCTAAATCTCTACGCATATATATTATCAACTCTGACATTCGTGGACATGGAGCAAGAAACTGTGGCAAACTGTCAATGCCAACACATCACAGAGTGGCGTGTGAAAGAAGTACTCATTATGTAGGCCTAACATCACTTATGGAAGGAAATATTATCAATAACAAATTGTAATAAATTCATGAATATTATCAAAAACACACTTCTCAATCAGGCACTGTAAAATGTGAAAGATTTGTATTCCATATCATTCAATTGATTTATTATGAAATTGTATTCATTGTGACATTTATTCAGTGTAACATTTTTGACAATTGTTGTAACATTTCATTTATTGTTATATTTTTCTCTTTTAGTTATTTAGACGAGTCTAATATGCTGGTAAAAATGTATATCTTCATTTTTTGTTACCGGTACGTAAAGCTTGGTTCACAATTGAAATAGTGATCAATGGAATATGGTACCGGTATTTTATCTTTCTCAGCGACTAAAATCAGACATTCTCAAGGAATAAATGTCAAAATTACTTCTGACAGTTGCTGCAAGGCCTAATATATTATTCTAAAAGAAAAATAGAATAATCTGGAGGGCCTTGGTTGTTGCCACTGCCATTAAAATTTGAACCGTTCAAGGCAAAATAATGATTTAGGTTGGCAGTGAATCAGTGAAATAAGAGGCTATTGTGGCCCACCTATGTCACTATACACTATAACACTATTGCTATTCCATAATCACTATTCCATATTTCAATTGTGAATAAAGCTTGACAGACATATAAATACCGTAAATAATATTTTCTCCTAGCGTTACAATAATAGAGCCTACGTGATTGTCAACACATACCAGCCGCTAATAACAATCTCTCCGTGTGCTTTAGCGTCGGCACGGACGGCCTGGACCTGGGTTCGAGCCCCGTCGGCCCGCTGATGACTCCGCCCGACGGGCCGCACGTGTTCCAGCCGGGCCACAGCCTGCCGCCGGGCCTGGTGATCCCGCCCGCCCCTCCCTCCCCCGACCCGGACGAGGGGACGGACGAGGGGGTGTGCCAGATGTACCGCGGGAAGATCTGCGCCAAGTACGTCGGCAACCAGACGGTCTACGTCCCGCGTCCGCTCACGCAGAACATGCTCGAGCAGAAGCTGACCAAGGCGTTCATGGTCATCGCAACGTCAACGTGAGTACGCGGCGCTTTCTGTCCGTCCTGTGTTCGTTGACAAACTGAGAACTAAGAATGAAATGCATGTACTTTTTTCTCTATGATTGCATTCCGAAACTCAGCGCGCCAGTAAATTCTGCGTACTAGAAACACTGGAGCTATTTGTCCCAGTAAACCCAGTATAAGTAATGGCAATACCCATGAATGGTGCGAGATTACATCAGCTTATTCACAGACAAATCGGAGTGAAAATATTACCGGTATTGAAAAGAAAGCAGAGGAACTGCTTTTGGAGAGATTTTACCAGTAGTCAAGTATTCAAGATTGATTAGCGTATAAGTTTTCTTCACATTATTTCACAACCCAACATTTTATTGAGAAACAATGGATGCCGTCCATCTCTTTACTCTCGGATTGTACTGGGTGCGTTCCGTTACCAAGGCCCACTGGAAACAAATCATTCTACTGGCAAGTACTGTACTGCAAGTAAGGCCAGTGGGTTTAGGAATGCACCTCTATATGTCAAACTTGTTGAAAACTCATTGTTCTTCAATCAACAACTTTCACCTCTCCGCCTCTTTGACGTTATCCAATCAGGCTGTCTGTAGGTGACCACGGTTGATATAGATCTAGATGGACAATTATTAAGACACGAATCTCTGATTTCATTCAATTTATTCTTTGTAATTTGTATCTTATACAAGCACTTTGCAAATGTCCTCATTGAATTTAATTGGATATTGCTTTTAACGGCACTTCAACGACGTTGTGGTTGACGTGATTATATTGCGCCGGTATGTTTTTATCACGACAAACAACTGATAACCAATACCAATCCAAACGGGGAAATTAATTATTAAAATAGAAAAACCACAGAACAAGAACTATACAATTAATTTCAGAAAAATCATTAAAACTTTGAACTACAAATAATGAAAACGAGCAATAATTTCAATATTTCATAGCTTATTCCAACAGTCCTGTGTACTAATATGTCTCGACGTCCTTCTTAGAATTTCATGGTCTTATTTTCCGGTCTCATTTTTTCTTATTTTCCAGTCTTATTGGTCCATTTTCTCATTTTGTTTGTTGATTGATGTTAGAGCCAGGCTAGATACTGGAGAGGAGAGTGGCCAACTCCCGCGCAGGACACCATTTTTTGTCCAGATTTTCTGTCCAAAAGTGTCTTGAACTCACCAGTTGGTCAATAAGATGCCAGAACTTTCAACTGAAGTTGTTTCCTAAGCGATGTAATGCAGTTTAACACACGTTCTCAAACATCTGATCTGAATTCTGGACCAAAAATGGCGTCCATGCGAGAGATATTTCAGTAACCAATAGAAAACAGTCACCAAGTTGGCCACTTTCTTCCCCAGTACCCAGCCTCTCTAATTGGAACCAATTATGACCTTGAGATTGCTCATGTGAGACCTTACGACCTCGCAAACACGTTGAAAGTTTGTTTGTTTCCCGTCGCCACGGCAGCGACATCTCCACGAGCTGCAAGCCGTTTGCCGTGCCGAGCCTGTGCTACTCGGCGTTCCCGCTGTGCACGGCCGAGATGGAGTCGGACACGCTGGCTCAGCCGCGCAGGATCTGCCGGGACGACTGCGAGGTGCTCGAGAACGAGATGTGTCGTATGGAGTACGCCATCGCCAAGCGGCACCCGCTCATAGGTACGTCAGACATAACCGCACTTTCCTTTCGGTAGTACGTCCAACATAACCGCACTTGTCTGTAGACATCCAACATAACCGCACTTGTCGGTAGTACGTGTCACATAACCACACTTGTCTCTAGGCCAAATGACATCCACTCATAAGTACGTAGCTGCACTTAAGACATGTGAAATGTATTATTTGCTTATAGGCCTGATTTTTTAATTATTCCTACGCCCACAAATTATTTTTCTGATAGTCTGAGATATATTGTGGAACGTATTTATTTGATTACTGGTGTACTTTTAGATTGTCTTTGGAACTACTAATATTTTTTGATTTCTGGATTGGAAATAATATTGTGGCACGTATTTATTTGATTAAACTTTTCCAATTATCTTCAGAACTTCTAATTTTTTATTTATTTTTTATTGGTTTATATTAGAAAACGTATTTATTTTATTAAACTTTGAAAAATATTTTCAGGTCTGATAATAATTTGTTTGAATAATAGGCCCATTTTGACCAATTATTTCCTAATGTGAATGTACAATCATCTACCGAACGGTGAGTGACGCCGGTTGTTTTGTGTTGGCAGGCCAGCAGTTGGCGCTCCCGGAATGCCGCGACCTGCCCGTGGTCGGCAGCAAGGCCAGCAAGGAGTGCCTGTCGCTCGGGACGCAGCGCAAGCAGATCAACGTCCAAGGTCAGGCTCACATCCACGCGTGGACATTTACACAACATTATTTTGGGTTCAAAAACTGAAAAACTTAATCATTTTCAATTGATTTTTCAAATTATTTTTCGGTTGTTTATAAGTCGTGGCAGAAAAAATTAGAGTTTGAATCCACTTTTTACAGTGAACTATTTTTGTTTTCATTGCAAAAAAAACATTTTCATTTGTGTTTTTATTGTGTCAACACAATATAGGTAGGCCTACTAGTGATGACATCAATTCTCAAAATCGGGAATCGATTCTCTAAGCTCCAGAATCGATTAAAAATCGATTTTGAAAAAAAAAGTTGATTCTCAAAAAAAGTTGTGTAATTCTAAACTTTAGTTTTTCAACCTGCCCGTGACGTTTTACGTGAAAAATATCTGCTAGAGACTTCTTTGAACTTGGGGGGGCATTCATGTACGCCTAGCAAGCTCTAGCAAGCTCTAGCAAGGCATGGAACCTGTTTAACAACTGTCATGGCGGCTGTTTGCTATCAACGTTGCGGGGAGGTTTCTGATGACCGCAAGTTGCGACCGCTAGCATCTTTGCTAGACGTACATGAATGCCCCCCTGTACTGTACCATTCGGGTATTTCCGTCAACGTTCGGCTGTCAGATGTAACCGAAGGGATAGCTTGTGTCCAGATAGTAAAATCTCAGCAATACAGAATAATATAGACAACGAAATGAGCACGTGTTGCGACGTGAAGAAGTACAGCACTGACCCCAAAAATAGAAAAATAGAAAAAATCTATTTTTCGATTTGAGAATCGTTTTACATTAGAATCGATTCTCGATTCATCGGATGTTTTCACTTATAGGTATACCTGTGTATTTGCTTACAAAATTGTCAAGGTTAGGAAAAACACATTTACTACAGCTGGTAAAACAAGTAGGCCTATGTTATGAGTTTAAATTGATTGATCAATGAATTGAGAGCTAAACAGTAAACACTATATTGTGAAATAATATAGCATTACTTATATATCAAGTATTGTAGGTTTGTTGGGTTGTGGTATGTCGACTGACGGTAACGTGTGTTGCTGGTTGCAGACCACCCGTGCTACGTGGGCAACGGCCTCGAGTACCGCGGCACGGCGCAAGCCACGTCCGAGGGCCACAAGTGCATCCCGTGGAGCCACCAGTTCTACCTGAAGGCGTCGGAGCACGCGGAGCTGGAGGGAGGGCACCGGTACTGCCGGAACCCGGGGGGCGCGGAGCCGCGGCCGTGGTGCTACACGGACTACAACCAGCAGCTGTTGAGGGAGCCGTGCGACGTGCCGCAGTGCGGTGAGTTGCCGTGGCATCCATTCAAGGCAGAGCTTCTCTACGAGATATCTAGAGGGCCATTTTTTTATTTTTTTTTTTGAATAAAAAATATTATTTCATTTTTTTTTTTTTTCTCATCATTCATTCTTATCCATTTTTTATCTTTTTATTTATGTTTTTTCATTCATTTTTTTGTTATTCATTTATTTTTTATTTATTTTTGTTTTGTTTTTTAATAAAAAAAAATCATTCATTTTTTTCCATTTTTTATTTCCATCATTTTTTCATATATGAATTTTTCATCTTTTTATTTCTGTTTTTCATTCATTTTTGTCTTTGTTGAGAGGAGCAACATGATTGGGAAATTCTAGATACCTTGATTGGTTATTTCCCTATTTCCCCTGCTTCACTGTCCACTTGATTGGTTTTTATATTTTGTGACATCACGAGGGCGGACGATCTACAATGGTAAATTCCATTGGCTCGTTGGAATAGCCCTAAAGGGACGAGAAACTCCATCTTGTGGTCCGGTATAGGCCTACCCAGTGGTTGAAGAGTGTCCAAGAGTGTCTAAGAGTAGAGTGTCAAAGAGTGTCAAAGAGTGTCGAAGAATGTCGAAGAGTGTCTAAGAGTAGAGTGTCAAAGAGTGTCTAAGAGTGCCCAAGAGTAGAGTGTCAAAGAGTGTCAAAGAATGTCGGAAGAGTGGCTAAGAGAGTGTAAGAGTGTCTGTATGCCCGCCAGTGGACCACACGTACCTGTACCTGGGAGCTGGTGGCTCGGCAGCAGTGCTGGTAGTGCTCGTGCTGCTCTGCTATTGGTGCTGTACGAGGCGGCGCAGGCGCAGGTCCGAACGCGGCGGTGGCTCGGTCGATCATCACGTCTCCAGCATGCAGAAGGTGAGGCGGACAATCGGTAGAGATGTAGGAATCTAGCATCAATGAAATAGACGGTCAAATCCAAATATTTCACAAGGATATATATTCTTGATATTCTTCGTGTTTCATGTTATTTTAATTCATCTAACATCATAATCTTTTTCATTACTTTCCACTATAAATGTCTTTCTAAGAGTATTTATGAGCCCACATTTAGCTATTTCATGACAATTTGCCTGATTTTGAAGATATTGAACTGGATCGTATGAAATACTAGTTTTGAAAAGCGTGTTCGAATATGAAGTTAACTGGAGAAACCAATTGTCGAGTTGAAAAGTATCGTTATCTTTTCCTTGAATAACTATCGACAGTGTGTGGTATTCGGACAACTCCCTGCCTCGGACTGAAAAGTCTGAGAGAATGTGTAATTTCAGTTGATAGTCCCGTAGTTGTTGATCTAGAGTTGGCAGCTCCTGTTTTCAGTAGTTGGCTACATAATGCTACGTTCATATAAATACAGGCTAACAAACCTGAGAATAAATGCCATATTCCTACAACTCTTCACCAGGCAAGCGTTGCGAGATATCCAAATGAAGTATAATCGAAAACTCTACACACCTTGACTCATGTAAAATATACTTCATTGGGTGAATATCGAATCTAGAAAGCCGTGAATCTTGGCAACAAGGTTCTACTATTATTTCTATCCATTTGATAAATAAAAAACATGAACTAAATCATTTTCTTCATAATTTTTTGACCGCTTGTGTGGTCGTATAACGCATGTTCTTGCGCAGAGCCTGGGCTCGAAGTCGTCTCACAACGGGTCGCCGCACAAGGGGTCGCTGTCCTCGAGCGCCGGGCGGAACCAGTTCATGGAGATGAGCTCGCTGCTACCGGGCGGGCCGCCGGGCAAGGAGAGGTCCACGGGCGTGATCCGGGCACGGGAGTACCCGCTGGCCAGCGTCAGGTTCCTGCAGGAGCTGGGGGAGGGAGCGTTCGGTGAGTAGGCAAGCAGGAGACCGGACTGCATGATTATTACTTGTTTATCCCTTCAATATTGGGTCATATTACATGATATCAGAAATGTAATACAGTTAACCCTCGTTAATCCAAACTCGGTTAATCCAAACTCGGTTAATCCAAAATTTGACATATTTTGAACTTGAAGTCAGTCCCCAGCTGAAGGTATAGGCTGTTCAATGTTAATGAATATGGTTAATCCGAATTCCAGCTAATCCGTAATTCAAACTAATATTTCGACCCCTCAATTGCTTTAGGACTGTTTTCGGATTGGATAATCCGAAATAGATCGTGTGAATTCCTTGAATTGATCATTATTTTCGTAAATTCCATCCTTTTTATTTGACGCGTAACAATAGGCCGAAGCCAGCTCAGCTGTACGCTGCCACTGAATACGTCATCCGACTCCGACTCCAAAGATCTTGGTACCTAACTTCGTTAGGTTAGATACTAAGGTCTTTGGCAGCTCTGTCTGTCCTTGACGAGCGGTAAGCTCGGAGAATGGCCGAGCGCCAATGAAAGCTGGCCATCTAACGTTCGTTTGCTAACGTTCGTTTGAGGTGAACACGGGGGTGCCGGGCGAGGTGTGAAGGTTGACCTTGTATTGGTGACAAGGGCAAGGTGTGAAGGTTGACCTTGTATTGTTGACAAGGGCGAGGTGTGAAGGTTGACCTTGTGTTTCAGGCAAGGTGTTTAAGGGCGAGATGAATACGGGGGTGCCGGGCGAGGTGTGAAGGTTGACCTTGTATTGGTGACAAGGGCGAGGTGTGAAGGTTGACCTTGTATTGTTGACAAGGGCGAGGTGTGAAGGTTGACCTTGTGTTGCAGGCAAGGTGTTCAAGGGCGAGGTGAACACGGGGGTGCCGGGCGAGGTGCCGATGTTCGTAGCGATCAAGACGCTGAAAGAGAACGCCAACTGCAAGACGCAGAAAGACTTCCGCCGCGAGGTCGAGCTCATGTCCGATCTCCACCACCCCAACATCGTGTGCCTGCTAGGCGTGGTCATGGCTGGGGAACCCCAGTGCATGCTATTCGAGTACATGACCCAGGTCAGTAGAGCGCCTGCAAGACAATGCTGAGAGAAACTTTTTCAAAGTTTACTGTAGAATTGGATGAGCAAAGCAAAGACTCAATTTCATCATTCCCAAAAAAAAAAAAAAAAAAAAATCGCGCTCCACAGGTCAAACTAATATTTGAAATCAGTTGAAACTTGGCATACACAAGTATCATTATCTAATTCGATACTGTATAGTTTTGAGGCGCAATCGGTTGAACCACTTCTGAGAAAACTCATTTCAAAGTTTTCAAAAATCCCATAAGAATAACCCAGAGGAAAAAATTCGTAAAAATATTTCCTTCGCAAGAATTCAAATTCTCAGGGAATTTCAATTTAATAATTATACACATTATTCCGACCTTTCAGTCGAATCAAATCAGCCGTTTCGATGTAAAAATATAAAATCCAATTTTTTTTAAATCACTCCAAGCTATTAAGATACCAATTAAATCCAAGCAACATGTGTCACCACTTAATTGAAAACGATTAAAACAAAGCGTTCTTTATCATCATAGAAATCAATTAGGGAATAAGAGGGCAGTGACTTGATTGTTTGGATCTCCAGGTGTATATATATATAACCAATCCAGAGATATGTTGATATATCGTTCCAGCTCACCCATCAACGCGAAAACACATAACACGTTTGCTTAGGGTGGATTGCAAAGACGGAGTTTAAGCCCCAGCCTACCTTAGACACCGTCTAAGTAAGAAATTGCATGGCAGCCACAATGCAATTTCTTACTTAGACGGCGACTAAGGTAGGCCGGGGTTTAAACCCCGTCTTTGCAATCCACCCTTAGTATTCTACGATGTTTTCTCTGCGAAGGGGATTCTGGAAGGTGGTGTTGGTGCAGATGTGACATGTGTTGTTGTTGTTGTTGTTTGCAGGGCGACATGCACGAGTTCTTGATAATCCACTCCCCGCGGTCCGAGGTGTCGGCTTGCTCCGAGGACAGCGTGGGCCACGTGCTCGAGCAGCCAGAGTTCCTCCACATGGCGCTGCAGATCGCAGCCGGTCAGTACCAGCCACCGTCCGTTAGCACCGTCCTTTGGCACCAGCTGTTGGCACCGGCTGTTGGCACAGTCCGTTAGCACCGTCCATTAGCATCGGCCGTTGGCACCGGCCGTTAGCACTGGCCGTTGGCACCGGCCGTTAGCACTGGCCGTTGGCACCGTCCTTTAGCACCGGTCGTTAGCACCGGCCATTAGCTCCGTCCTTTAGCACCAGCTGTTGGCACCACCCGTTAGCACTGGCCGTTGGCACCGGCCGTTAGCACAGTCCGTTAGCACCGTCCTATAGCACCAGCTGCTGGCACCGGCCGTTAGCACAGTCCGTTAGCACCGGCCGTTAGCACCGTCCGTTAGCACCAGCTGCTGGCACCGGCCGTTAGCACAGTCCGTTAGCACCATCCACACACAGCCACCGGCCACAAATATCGTCCACAAACAATAACAATAATACACAATACAGTAGAGCCTCTTCAAGCTAGGTTCCCATAACGATTTTTTCACGTCCCGTCTGTCAAAACTTCGACCGATGGCAAATTTCAACCAATCACGCGCAAGAGGATGCATCGGAGGGAGGGAACGATTTTTCCCCGTCCAAGTAGAGCCAATTGCAACTTTTGACGGACGGGACGATTTGCGGATGTCGTGTAGAGTAACAACAGTCGAATGTAAGATCGCATCGTCGCATTTCTGTTTCATTTCGATATTACTGTTATAATCACGAGCAAAATCACACGCTTTTTTATATTTTGAGGTTATATAAACGATTATTCATTTTAAATGATTAGTTTCGATCCCGAAGTGTTCGAGGCAATTAGAGAATATACCTGCCTAAGATAGTGTCATGTTGACTCGTTGATTTCGATGGTTGCCTTCAAAAGTTCTAGTTTTTGCCGATAGAACGCATCATCTTATGTGACGGGAAAAACGGAATGGGAACATGATCTATTTTACACCAACGATGCCGTCCAAAGTTTTGACGGACGTCACATGAAAAAATCGTCATGGGAACCTAGCTTTAGTACGTTTTCCAGGGGACCAGAGTGAAAAAATGCAGGCCTATTAATGTGAAAATCTTATCAAAGGAACTATTCAACACGGGGAGCATATGAGTGGGATCAAAAAATAAAACAAATATAGTGTATGTATAAACGAGAAACTTATAAAGGTAGGTTCATAGAGCCACGGCATTTTTGCCGGCCGGCAATCTTGTTGGGTGCCGTTGGACGTCAAATGATTTGTACCGTTCATACTACCACGGCAAACTATCGCCGACTCAAGGCAATTATATATCGAATCGATGCGATAACCATGGCAACGTGGACAGTGATCGAGCTTGACAGTCGATAGTTCGTACGCAGAACGCACAATTCGAGTATAAACGTGGCCGTGATGTCGTCTACGTCATCACGGCAAGTCTGTCGTCCGGCAAAATGTTTAACTTCATTCAACTTTCAAGGCCACAGTGAACGACAAGCCCGGCAAGTCTGTGCTTGGCTCATTCTTTTTGGCGGCACGGCAAATTCGTGTTGCCGTGGCTCTATGAACGTACCCTTACTCTTGATCCAGGAAGTGAAAATCTTATCTCAGCATTCTCATAATTACCCCTGCATAAAACATGTTATGCAGCACAAGTCTAACCATTACAGCAATTGTTCTTGAGAATGGAGAATGCAATGTTGCCATGTTTTTGGCGCCAAGATTCGAAATTTTCAAATCTTCTACGCTAGACCGAATCCGAATCTGAAAGTGGATTTGGATTCAATTTGCAAAACATGGATCCGCACCCCCCTAAATAAAAGTATTGTTTTTCAGGCATGGAATATTTGTCAGGCCATCATTACGTGCACAGAGACCTTGCTGCGAGGAACTGCCTTGTCGGAGAAAACCTGACCGTGAAAATCTCAGACTTTGGCCTGTCCAGAGACGTCTACTCGTCAGACTATTACAGGTACGGCGGCCATCTTGGACTGGCTCCAACGTTCACAGCCTTGCAATCAGAATGAAACAAAGGATTTTTGCCAGTTTACAATTTACTGTTATGATCTAGAGGATATTGTATTGACAACATCAAAACATAAATGATACATTATTACAGTTTAAAATTCATTATATCCAAAAAATTTTGATTTGAGAATCGTTTTACTTTAGAATCGATTCCGAATCGATTCTCGATTAATCGATGTTATCCCTAATAGATACTCAGTTGACTTTACGCCGAGTTCAAGTGTGGTTTCGTTAGAGCGTGTTGTGGTTTGTGCCCACCAGGGTGCAGTCCAAGTCGCTGCTGCCGGTCCGCTGGATGCCGCCCGAGTCTATCCTCTACGGGAAGTTCACGACGGAGTCTGACGTCTGGAGCTTCGGCGTCGTCCTCTGGGAGATCTACAGCTACGGACTGCAGGTCAGTTACTCGTGGCGTAGACGTGGACAAATAACAGTTTTTTTTGTTGTTTTTTATTATTTTCATCCAATAAATGTACATTATTACAACATTTTTCACTCTCGAGTGACCACAAAACCCATTGAGGGTTTACCTGTGGAATAGAGTAATAATACTCTCTACAAAGAACTCGTCTTCTTTTACATGAATAAATAATATCTAAAAGTTACATTTAACTAGCAAACTCACATCAAATAATTAAAAATACAATACAATAAAAAATAAACACGGTACAAAACAGATACAATATAAATAAACACGCTACAATGAAAATAAATATGAATGTGAATATAACAACAACGAATGATCACATGAAAAAATGGAAATAATATAATAATCCTTTTATTCTGTGGAACATAATACATGGTATAGAATATGTCAGTTTCAAGAATAAAATTATACAACTTTGTCATTTAATGATAATACAGTGAAACCTCTACCCATCGTTCTTCAAGGGACCAGCAAAATAAAACTATCCATGCAGGAAAATTCAACATTAATTATATGGGAGGGAAAAAATGAATGATACAAGCAGGAAAACGAAAGATCTGGGAACGATGCACAGAGGTTTCAGTGTATAAAAGTTACAGTCCTTTTAATATGCCGCCGTGCCTCTCATTCCAGCCGTACTACGGCTACTCAAACCAGGAGGTTATCGACATGATCCGGAGCCGCCAGCTGCTCCCGTGCCCGGAAGACTGCCCGTCCCGTCTCTACTCCCTGATGATCGAGTGCTGGCACGAAGTGCCCAACCGTCGTCCGCAGTTCCCCGAGATCTCCCAGCGCCTGGCCTCCTGGCGCTCCCTCGCCCCCACCTCCTACTCCCCCGCGTGGACCGCCAACTGCAACAGCTCGTACAGCGGCTCGCAGCGATCGAGCACCGGACCGTCGAACCAGACCGGCTCCACGCAGTTATCGTACTCGGCTCAAGCAACCATGAAAATAACAGCCAATAACTGCAATAACGGTCCGGTCAACTACGCAAGACAAGCCGCGGCGAACAGCAATCAGTGCTCGCCTGTTTACCACCAGCAACAACAGATCAGATTACCGAACGCACCGAGTTTCTCCGGCGGACCGAACTGTCAAAAGACGCTGCCGAATTTCGGTCACCCGTCGGTGGCTTTTCATCACGCGGCGTCGGCGCAAAACTCTCCGAATCTGAGTTCGTTTGGCAAGACGCCGCACGCGGGAAATACAGGATCGCTCAACAGGCATGCGGGCGCTGCACAGCCCGCACAGCTAGTAGTGCGGCTGCCCCCGCCGTACAATAAGTGCGGTAATGGTGCGGAGGCGAAGATATCGAACATTTAGATGTGACCGCCGGAGGTGATTAGCGTTGTCTGATTGGACGTTATTTTGTGCCGGTTATAAGTCGGCGTCGGCGATCTAGAAGGCCTAGGCTTGTATTACGACTAGTATTCGCTAGAACAGTGCGTTCCGAGGGGCTCGGTTCGACCGATAGCAATGTCCCGCCGCGTGGAAGCTCGGAGACGTTAGCGTTACGGACCGCGTTTGAACGACAGAACAATTGGTATCGGTCCATGGGAACGTAGTCGTGCTGTTCGACCTAGACTGCTTGAATATATCATCGGTCGATTCGGCGTGACCCAGATTATTCCCAGATGCCCGTACGACTTGGTCGAGGCCTCATGCCTGTACGTTGTGAAGGTTGTTAGCGATCGCTAGACGCAACTGTGTCGGCTTTGATACCGTTGATATATAGGAGAGGAAAACGTACATGTTTGTATTTTATACTTGACCAGGCAAACGCAGTATGCGTTGTAAGATGAGCGAGACATCCAAGTGAAGTATATTCAAGAACTCTACACACCTTGACTCCAGTACAATGTACTCCATTAGTCAACAATCGAATCTAGAAAGCCGTAAATCTCAGAAATAGTTCTGCTATTATTTCTACGCCTATCCATTTGTTGAATGAAATAAATCATTTGAATGATTTTCTCCAAAACGGCTGGTTCGAATTGCATACAAAATTGTCATAACATGTGTATTATTATTTAATATTGTATTCGCATTCAGGGAAAATTTTAATTTTCTGGAGAGATTTAATTTTTTTAAATTTCCGCCCAGCCAAATCTTATGGAGTGATGTAACTTCTGATGTATAGTTTACATATGAAACTATAGGCCTACAGTTCCAAGTTGGATAAATCTATGTGTACAGAAAAAGTTCCTTGTTGATCAGTCAAACCGTGCGACCTGTGCAGTCAAACCGTGTGACCTGTGCAGTCAAACCGTGCGACCTGTGCAGTCAAACCGTGCGACCTGTGCAGTCAAACCGTGCGACCTGTGCAGTCAACCCGTGCGACCTGTGCAGTCAAACCGTGCGACCTGTGCAGTCAAACCGTGCGACCTGTGCAGTCAAACCGTGCGACCTGTGCAGTCAAACCGTGCGACCTGTGCAGTGCTTACAAACAAACAAACAAACAAACAAACAAACAAACAAAGCTCCATAAGAGCCCGCATCTTAGCTGAGCATGTTTCTCTTCAAAATGCTCTACCCAAGTTCGATGTGCGTTTAAAAGTTTGGTTGTGGGTTGAAAAGTGAAAGAAGGATAATATTGACAGAGTTCCAGTAACCACCGCTAGATGGGGAAGTTTTTCATTTCATAATTTGGACAAAATCTAGTTACATTACACATTTTGGCCAAGGAAATTGAGAAAACTGTGGAATTACAGGCAAATCAAAATTTCAAATATTGATAAGCAAAGTTAAACTTAAGGATGTGCGTTTGTAATTTATATCTACTATTATTCGGTAACCGGGAATTGAGCAATGAAAACCATCAAATTAGGCACATTTTGATTCAATTATTGCTCCATAATGAAATTATTATTCAATTTTTGATTCCAATTGTGAGGGTATTATCAATTTATCGCATTTTATCGCAAGTCCGTAGTGTTTGTAGTTCTTGAGATATATGTGGCGGAAGTGCACCCTGTAAATCTGTCCAAGATGCGGGCTCTTAAGAGTAGGATGTAAGTCTTTGCATTCACTCATCTAATTACTCCACTGAATACACAACATGAATGTTCCTCTCCGCTACATTCATGTATCGAAGCCAGGACAGTTAGCCGAGTGATCCCTTACGACCGTCACAACGTACAGGATGTAGGCAGGGTCCCGGAGTCTTTTCGGGCGTGGGTTCAAGTCCCACATTAGACATAAGTTTCAGTAGACACTCAATTCGTCGCCTGCTAATTCGTGTCCCCACATAACCTATCTGTTGGTGGGGACGTCGAGCAAACAATAATCGTCTGTGAACGTTACGTTCTGCCAGTCGGAGACGGTTTCTCTCGGCAGACGTCGTGCCGTTAAGAACGCTACGTGTGGAGTGAGACGGAGATAGATGAAGAAGAAATAGAATCAATGCAAGACTAAGAAAAAGGAAGAAGGAAAAAAAACAATATCACAAACTTGTAAAAAAAATTACGACAGAAAGAAAGATGGAGATGGAAGAAAGAGTAGACTTATTTTTGATGATTTTGTAAATTTAATTGAATACAGAGAAACCTCGAGCGTTTTCCTGAAGAAAAACCATCTTTGCAGGGAAATTGAACATTGGTCATATGCGAGATGTGTTGAGGGTTGCGTTGGTTCTCTGAAACTCGTTCCATTTCCCGAGTGCTTTCCTCACAACCAACGATCGCTGCTCTATCTAGTGTTGTTTTGTAGGAGCTTGATGTCGTGCCTTCTGTACACCTCAAATATTGGCATCCAAGATGCAGTGGAAGGAAACAGATGCATCAGGCTTATGAAAAGGATATTTACTGATGATGCAATAGAATAAAATATGAATACTTATTTGTTTGGGGCATATAAAACTTGTTCAGATGTAAGTTACTTGCAATATAACTTGCGTTATTATATGAGCTACTTTACAATTTAAATAATGCTCAATTCAACGTCACTACCTCCGTCTTACTTCATAAAAGACTGTTTCAGACTACTGAGCAAAAGTATACGACATTTTGCATGTATTTGTAAACAAAGTTAGTTCCTTCTATTACTACTACATTACGCATGATTGATATTTCTAAAGATTTGACCGGTCAATTGGTACATATTTTTAACATGGAAGGAATAGGAAGTGAAGACACCATCTCCTTCAGGCAAACCAACGCAACCCCCAATGCATCACGATTATATGGGAGTGTAGGGCGAGACAAAATAGAATCGGTAATACGATGCATCGAGGTCTCACTGTATATACCGGTATTCTAATTTCAAACCAAACTACGGTGGAACCTCTTTAGTACGTTTTTGAGGGGACCACACAAGAAAAAACTCACTCAAGTGAAAAACTTACCAAAGCGAAAAACTTGCTAAAGAAACTGTTCAACATTTTTTTTTTCTCTTATTGGTCACATACACTGATACAGAAAGAAAAACACAATTACAGCAAAAAAAACATCCACAAAGCCCTTCAAAAAAGGCTTAACTGTGGGTTAAAATAGTGAATTATGAGTACAATTCAAATTTGGACGCTTTTCTCAAACATTAAAAATAATAAGGTAGTTGAAGTGAAAAGAAAAAAAGAAAAACATTGAGTGATTTGTTACATTCTACTTACGAAGTGTTAGGTTTCTTTGATTACTATTGATTTTGGGGGAGTTTATAGATGGGATTAGAAAATAAAACTTACCAAGGTGAAACGTGTACTAACAAGAAACTTACTAAAGAGGTTCTACTGTTCTAAACCTATGAAATATTTGACCATGTAAAAATTGTGTACTTTTTTTTGTAAGGAATTATCTCTTCGCACAGTAATACTTTGCGAACAAGAACATAAAACGCTATTCGCAAAGTGAAAAATGTCATAACGGCCTAAAACCCACGAATCATGTGGACAAAGCCAGGTTGCGGACAGTAGGTCAGGTTTTTGAGGTTAGGTTAGTGTACAAACCTCGCGTATACCGTTGACAGGCGGAACAGAGCCGGGTACTTGTCGCACAATTTACTTTGCGAATAACGTTTTCAGTCCTTGTTTGCACAATTTACTCATCTAATAGGGCCGGCCTTTCTTTAATGTTTTATTGATATCGAAATATGCCGTTTTTCTCCCCAAGAATAATTGAAATGGTTTCACTTCGGTCTGAGGTTCGATAAAGACGTAAACGATTTCGCTCGGTTATCGAGACGTGTGCAGCTCCACGCGTCAAATGTATCACGTGTCGACGCGTAAACCTTCTGTCCGACTCTTCACCAACATCGGCAGCTCAACTGGTCGTCAGCGGACTTACGTCCTTCGGACAGTTTCTTTGGCAACTTGAAAAACTGCGTTTCGAATAGTTTATTTCCACAACAATGTTTTTAGCCTAACGGTACGAACGATTGAATTATAACGAAAGACTTTTTAATGAGAGTTTTAATATTTATTAGCTGTTGTGCTATATCTGTGTTGTATTTTATTTCACTCTTTCTCGTTACGACCACGATTTGTTCGCGGCCGCAAGTTTCCGTGCGTTCTTGTCGTTCCTAGAGAACTCGTCGGGAGTTATCAAACGATATCGTTCTGAAATTTGTTGAATGATGTAATTAAATTATATTATATATTTCATTTTATATCAATATAAAAATATTATTTACAAGCGGTAAATTGAAGAAATCTCATAAATAGTGAATGTTTTTATTTCTACAACCGCCAACGAAGAGTTCTACTTTGACGAACCTCGTTCATTCGACGCTCCGATCTCTTCGCGTTCATTCGAATGAACGAGCCGTAAGTCACTACCGAGTTGAAACACGGCGTTCATTGCATTTAGTTTGTAAGTTTCACGTAAGACCGTACTATGAAATTACCAAATATACGTCTGTGCGGAACCTAAAGAAATCCTATATTTATTTTTTGAATCTTGAAATATCTGTTGTATTGGAAAAGAAAGGAATGAAAAATGTGAGCCTATATTCGAACCAAAAAACGTGAAATAACTGAAGTTGATTGATTTCAGTTGTCTTTTAGGTTAAGCTACTCTAGTATTTGTACGACGGTGCCTCGGTCTGCGACGCGGGGTCGTCGGTTCGACGCGACGATGTCATTCCTAGCCGCCATCTTGTCACAGCCGTTCACGGTGGCTCCGCGGAAATACGTGGGCTTTCAGTGCGAGCGCGCCACACTTCAGAATTGGGAATTACGGCGATCTTTAAAATGAAGATCGATTGATCAATTATTTTAATTTTTTTAAATCATATTTTTTAAATGTGAACCTGTTCAATCTTCTCCCAATATGTCAAGTATTGGTATTAATTAAAAGTAACCCTTCATTAGGGGACGTCCATAAATCACGTCACAGCTTTGAGGGGGGGAGGGGGTTGTTAAGATTTGTGACAAGGTGTTACAAAGGGGGGAGGGGGGAGAGGCAACTGTGTGACATACCATTTTTTTGTTCCATGTATTTGGCGCCATTCTCATAGATTCTCATATTTATACCCACCCTAGAAACAACAGATGTATATCAAATAATTATCAAGTTTGACTACTCAAAAAGCAAACATAAAGAAATTAATATTTTGATTTTATTACTTTATTGTACCTTCGCCGCCTGTTAATTTCAATTTATTGTCAGAGGGCGGTATGGGAATTTGTGACGTATTTAAAGGGGGGAGGGTAATAGGTTTTGTGACTAACTGTGACATGAGAGGGAGGGGGGGTTCAAAGTGGCCTAAAAAAGTGTGACAATTTATGGACGTCCCCTTAAGTTTCTTTGACAAAACAAAAATGACGTGATTCGATACAGTGGCGGCTCTAGAAAATTATCTTCTGTAATTACGTTACATTTGCGATTGCGACGGTTTATGTGACAGGATACTTGTTGGTGATAGTTGTTTCACCTGACAGATTGTGCACAAGATACTACGCGGTACGTATGACGAGATTGACGCGAGAAGAACGCGTCGATACGGCGATCCCGCGTCGTCGACCGAGGCACATCCTATTATTACGACGCGTGTTCCGTTTCCAATTGTTGTACATAATTGAGAACCAAGTGAATGTTTTTTCCGTGACGCGTCGACGAAACGCGAGCCAGACTGACGCGTTTGAATATAATGTAAAACTTTTTAAAAGTAAGTGTGTTTGTAATAATTTATATATTAATATATTATCATTCGTGTATATTTAAACCAACAATGAATTGTCCAGTTATAATAAATATTGTATTTATACGTTTATTGTTGTTTAATTGTGTTGTCATGACGATGTGGCGTTTGTATTCGTGTATTCGTGAAAGAAGATTGCCTGCCAACTAAATAGTCAACGTACGAGCGTTTTGTATTTGGTATTAGAAATCGAAATAGAATCAATTATATTTTGTTTTACATTTATATTGCTTTTCAACGACGCACTATACTGATGACTACGATATATTGGCGTCTTTGGATGATATATGAGATGGTGAGATGAGAGGTTATTTTATTAGGTGTTTTTGGATGGTGGGAAGGAGCCGGTCGTGGCCTGTTGTTAAGGAACCATCCCAGTATCAACCTGAACGACAGAGGGAAACCATGATGCACCCCTGTCAGGCTGGTCGACCACGGCGGGAATCAAATCCCGGTTTCCTGAATGATGGTTCAGTGTGTTAGCCACTCTACCACCTATCTCAGTTTCTGGATTCAGTCCTAATGTACGGTACAAAAAGTTGATGATATTTTAAACAGATGTAATTGTATGTCAGTACAAAAGTTTCCAAGAATTAACAATGAGCTTAAAATGGTATTGAAATGCATACTTGGTGATAATAATTAGACGAGCTTCAGCGAGGATTCAATTGGACAAACTGAAAAGAATTGGTGTTTGTTTTTATGTTTTTTTTTTTTTTTTATTATGTTTTTTTGTCGGTTCTGCACAGGTCAAACGGCTACAGCTATCAACTTCAAACTTTTTTTCATTATGGTTCCTCATCTAGCTTAGATCTCTAAAGTTTTGTGGCATTATCGGGTGGTAACTTTCATTTTTATGAATTTTAGAAATTTCAAAAATACCCGTTAAAATAACACGGCGGAAAAAAATTGAAAAATTTTCATTTTCAAAAAAATTGAAATTTTGTGTGAAGTTGAATAACATCTTAATACATACTTCTGGAAATTCTCAGCTTGATCGGGTCAGCCATTTTTGGAGAAAAAACATGAAATGTGCTAAATTGGTAACACTCGAAGCAGTTTTTACCCATTTATAACTTAAATGTCACCCAATTGGCGAATGTGGGCAAAAGTTTGGCAATGAAGTCAACATACTATTACTTTCCGCTCGTCCAACAACGCGTATATAGCGTTTGCCTAGTAATAATAATAATAATAATCTAGATTGATTATAAAATGATAGTGGGCAAGTCACTCGGGCTAGAAAGTAGAAGTACAAAAAACAATTGACAAATTGGAATTTATCACCGGCTCACATGTATAAATTACACATGTACAAATATTACACACTTGAATCAATATTATTCAAAAATTGTCCAAAGAGTAAAAACATTTTATCAATCTGATTCTGCAATACGTGCTGCCTGAATGTATCAATACGGTAGGTAACTTGTTATAAGGCATACACCCTGAATACAAGGGGCCTTTCTTCGCACGGTTTGATGTGTGCTGCCACATATGAATATTGTTATGAGCCTAGGTAGAGTCATTGAGTAAATAAACATCCTTACGGGATAGAGCGGCAGAGTCCTGAAAAAATGATTTTTTTTTTTTACGTCAAAAATTGAAAATGTTCAAATATGACACCCTATAGAAATCACACCTGACACATATGGGGATGGTACCAATTGTTCAGTATTTCTTGTGCACATCAAATTTAGCGACTGGAGGGAAAATGAATTCCCAAAATTTGGATTATTTTTATTGAAAATTCTATAAATTCCAAATTTGACGATGTCTAAGGAAAACCCATATACAGTTCATAGGCCTATTTTTTGTCATTCGGAAAGTGTTCATACATCGGCTTGTGCACCCTAGGTTTTCGAGTAAAAAAAAAAAGAGTTAAAAAACATTTTTGGGAGCCAGCTTTTTGGAAAAATAGAAACATTTTTTAAATTAGAATTTGGCGTTGTCCAAAGATGAGACTGATCACAGTCTAACATTACTTGATCTACAAGTAAATGCTGTAGTGTTACGCCATGTTATCCTGCTAGGAGCGCTGTGATCAACAAGAAAATACCATCTGCTAGAGCACTGTTGAAATACCATCTGCTAGAGCACTGTTGCGAGTAAATGCTGCTAGGAGCGCTGAGATCACCGAGGAAATACCATCTGCTAGAGCACTGTTGCGAGTAAATGCTGCTAGGAGCGCTGAGATCACCGAGGAAATACCATCTGCTAGAGCACTGTTGCGAGTAAATGCTGCTAGGAGCGCTGAGATCAGCCAACTTTGTGATCGTTGGTCAGAATATTGCCTATTCAGATGAGCGTAGCAAAGATTCCATTTCACATGCCGAAAAAAAATGGGCTTTGTTTTTATGTTGTTTTTTTTATATTATTTTTTTATGTAATTTTGTGCGCGGCATACAGGTCAGGAAAAAATACCGATCAACTAAAAACTTTTTCTACATATTTCTGTCATACTAGAATAGGCTGGGATTGTTTTTCAGAAAAATTGGGCAGAAGGTTTTTCCGGAAAAAATTCGGAAAGTTTGAGAAATCCTCATAAGAATAATCCGGAGGACAAATACTTGAAAAATAAGAATTTTTCGAAAGCTCTCAAATTCCCACCGAATATGAACAATACTATTATAAACCTTTTCAGAGATTTTTGCAACAATTGGATGAGAAATAACAAAGAAAACGCAATAAAAGTGTACATTTTATTTAATAATATTTGGATCAATTGGTTTTGCAAAGTATTTATGTAACAGGTTGCAGCACTATAAATATCAACAAGTTGCAGGTAAGGTTTTTGAACGTTTGAAGTAATCCAAGGTCCGTAAATGTGAATTGAGCTGACAAATTATTTTTCATTGTACATTTCTATACTTCTGAGCTCATCTCACAACGCAAATCCCGCGTTTTCCTAAATATTTATTCATGCAATTATTCCTTTAACCCTCTTCCTAGGAAATCGGAATGGTCAGCAGTTTACAATGATTAACTTACCAGCTTATAAATGTGGCTTATAACATTACATGATATCAAGTAAATCTATTAATATATAATGATAATGATATTTAAAATGATAATATAAATGAAAATAAGTTCTAATCATTTTGAACTCCAATTTTGAGATGATTTCAGATTCTTAGGTAATCCCGGAGTTCAGTTTGAAAATATATTTTATGCTAAAATCAATTCTAATTAAGACTATCAAATAATTTTGATTATTTCAATCAATTTCAATTTTTAAGATGAGTCCAGTTTTGAAATAATTATCTAGTAGTAGTAGTAGGAATGAAAGAGTTTGATAAGTTGCCCCACACTATTAGAAACCTGACAAGTGTCGGATGTTTCAAGGGTAGGTGCGTCCAATGGATTAAAACTACTCACGTATACTTATGATTTGTCTCTAATCTATAAGAATGATATAATTTTAATGTTGATATACTTTTATATACCACAATATATTACCATGTACCTAGGTTAATTTTAAGTTACAACTGCATTGTTTGTCATGAAGTGTATGAAATTGGCTTCTGAGCTATCAAATAAACATATTATTATTATAGTAGATATTTATTTTGAGCTCATGGCCAAACTCGTTCGAGTCATTCAAAAGAAGACAGAGCTCTGATGGATTAATTGATAGATGGTTAAATTGTTAAATGATGGATGAATTTAAATAAATATATTGTAACCAAGTGAAATAACTTGAAACAATAAATGTCATTTTCACATAAAGTTACATTACATTGAATAATACAAAGGAAATATCTAGAGACTAGACTAGACAGAGACTAGATCTAGAGAATCTAGAGACTACACTCAGACTCTGTTGTTACCGTTGAAATAAGTGTATTTGAAAGGCTGTACCTTTATTGGTAACGCCCGTCAAAAGCCGCAAGATAAAGCAAGATAAATCCTGTCGTATGACATATCATAACGTAGTAAGCAATATCATGCAACACCGGGCCATGTCAGTGTTAAAATGGGGTATAGCTTCAATTTTCTTTCTTTTTTTTCTTTATTTTTAACAAGTCAAATAATTTATTTGAAAATGAAAAAGAGTCTCCAAGGAAGACTTGACTGTAGGAGAAAAAAAAAATATTGTAGTCTGTATTTTTTTTAGTTTATGATTCTATATTTGATTTATGTAAGGCGATTAGGAAAAAGTGAATATAATTGATAAATTGAGTGGCAATTAAATATGAATGAAAAAAAGAAGAAATATGATTCATACAATAGACTTTATTACAATGTAGACTACTAGGAAAACGCTATATACGCGTAGTTAGACGAGCGGATTATAATAATATGTCAACTTCTTTGCCAAACTTTTGCCTAAATTCTCCAATTGGGTGACATTTAAGTTATAAATGGGTAAAAACTGCTTCGAGTGGTACTAATTTAGCACATCTCATGTTTTTTCTTCAAATTGGCTGACTCGATCAAGCTGAGAATTTCCAGAAATGTGTAGCAAAATGTAATTCACCTTCATACAGAATTGAATTTTTTTGGAAAATAATTTTTTTTATTATTTATTTTTTTTGTTATTCTAACGGGTATTTTTGAAATTTCTAAAATTCATAAAACTAAAAGTTATCACCTGACAATGCCACAAAACTATGCAGACCTGAGTTAGATGAGGAACCATAACGAAAAAAAGTTTGAAACATCAATTTTTTTCAGCATGTCAAATTGAATCCTCGCTAAAGCTCGTCTAACAATTTATTCATTTATATGCCATTTGATTAACACAATTTACTGAGTTAGGATTCAACCTAATCTAGACTAGAGCTGTGCTAAAATCAAGGTTGAATAATTGTATCAGGTGTAAATAGAAAAGAAAATAGCGATTACAAAAGTTGAAGCTAGAAAGTTAAAGACTTTTGAAAAACTCATCAATGCTCTAGAATGGATTTAACAGGAGATATTTTCTCAGATTTTTCAGTGATGTAAGAGGGTGGGTTATTGTCAAGATGCATTGAGGGTTGCGTTTGCCCGTTGGAGATGGTGTCCTCACTTACTATCCCTGTTAAAAATATGTTCCAATTCACGGTCCACGTTTGAAGAACTATTGACCGTGCCGGTAGATAAGTGGTGATAAAAGGAACTAACTTTACTCAATGACGTCGGCTCAGCTAATAACAGCTGTCATCAAGTTTGCCACCAAACTCATCAGCCGTTTCTACAAAACAACACCAGATAGAGCAGCTATTAATGGTTCTCAGAAAAGTACTCAGGAAATGGAACGTGTTTTCGAATTAGTGAAGTCACCGTCTCCAACGGGCAAACCAACGCAACCCTCAATGCATCTTGGTTATTGTATAAAGTGGTGTGTGGGGGCTTCTGGTAAGAGAAGTGATTGTGAGACTGACATGGATGGACTCACTGCTTCTAGTCGGGTTGCTGTGAACGCTGGAAATAAAAGAGTCCACGCGAGTCGATTTACCGAAATATCAGTTATTGGGTGAAACTTTCGAATGGTGTGAGATATCAATACGAAGGAAAACGCAGCTATTTTTAATAACTTCAAGATGGTATAAATTATAATTATAGTTATAACTAATTATATACCACAAGTCAAGGTATAAGTAAGTCATAACTTATAACTTGAAGGTATTATCTTGAGAGAAAAAAACTTAAATTTTCTTTTTTAAATTGAAAAAATTCCAATATGGAGGAAGTAGCTATTTTTTGATACCTACAAGATGGTATGCTATAACTAAAGTTATAACTCATACCGTCTTGAAGGTATTGAAAGTATCAGTGCTTCCTTTGTATTAGAATTTCGATGTCTCATACCGTTTGAAATTTATCACCGAAAAACTGATATTCTGCTAAGTCAACTCCCGTGGACTCTCGGAGGAGAGTAATTCAGGATGGGAGTGAATGGAGGAGCGGGGTCGAGGTAAGTGGTTATTCATGTTTCTATTATAATACGTACGCTCAAGGTCAAGGTTAGGTGGAAACAATGACTAATAAAGACCTATCTATCTGGACCCCTATTCCTGAGATAAATGAGATGTGAGAAAACGATTATCTCGCTTAAAATGGCCGATTGGTAATGGTAAATCGGTCATTTTAAGTGAGGTAATTGTTTTCTCACTCATTTTTATTTTTCTCACATCTCATTCATCTCAGGAATAGGGGTCCAGATATCTTCAGTCAACGTTGTTGACCTGAGCTGGGTCGAAATATACCAACAATTATCCCTAAGCCCTGTTTCAGGGCCGTCGTTGGGGGGCCGCAGGGGGGCGCGCGCCCCCCCAATAAACATTTGCCTCAATAACTTATCCTCCTTGAAAATAAATAATGTTGACCTACGAATAAACATACAATAAAATACGAATGATTGTTGATGACTTATTGATATGAACTGTATCAGTATACACTCTACTACTTTACACTTCCTTTTTTCTTTTCGATAATGATTCAATTAATAGATTTCGAAACTGCTCGTGAATCGCAGAATCACTTGAAAAATGACCATATTATTAACCATGGTTAGTTGGAAGAGCGGCATCCCACCGAACCTCGCCATTTTCTTCTGAATGCCAATTATATAAGTAACTATTTGTATACCCAACTGTGTTGTGTTTTGAAATAAATAAAGACTCATTATTATTATTATTAAAAAAATCACTGCTGAGAATTTTGCAAAAATAGCTTCGGAAATATCCATAATGATTATACTATTAGAATAACTTTGATAATGTCCACAGTGATTCAATCATTGGTCTTCAAAACCGCTTGTAAATATCAAAACTCACTTGAAAAATGACATGGGTCTATTTCAAAATATCTCCTGCGGGGGCTTTACTGGGAGAAATTGCAAAAGTATAGCTTCGAAAATGTCCATAATGATGCAATTATAAGACTCCAATACCACTAATGAATCGCAAAAATCTCTTGAAAAATTTCCATATTCTCAAAATTTCCTTGCGGGGCTCTGCTGGGGGGGCTTTCGTCCCCCAGACCCCCTTTTCGCGCGTGGCAGGTGTCCAGTCCAGCTGAGCGGTCATTTTATTCATGTAACCTGTGCGCCCCCCAATACACAAATCCTAACGACGTCCCTGACCAGCGTCAGTGAGAGATGGATGAAGTTGTGGGAAGATACGATAGAAGGTTATTTCATTAAAACTGCATTTTTACAAATGATGGGAATATTTAATGAATGATTAATAGTTGGGGTACAAAAATATTACTGGTAAACCAAACGTAACAACAAATTGATTTGCTAGTAATTGCATAATCAACAAATGTAGAATTCGTAAAACAGAACCGAAGTGTTTAGAACAGCGAGAAGAAAGCGGATTCAAGGAACCATTATCAATATTTACTTACACAACACCGGAACTTATGTCAGAGGTAATATCAATAATGGATGGTTCATTAGTCTAAATTCTACAAAAAAAAATTGAATTCTGAAATGAGTCTTTTATAAAATACATTTTTATATAAAATAAATAAATTCAAATGAATTATTTCAAGACAATGAATGAATCATTCGAGATAAATCAATATTTCAAAGACAATGTAATTGTAATTGTAATTGTATAGTTTATTTGTCCATTACATCACAGTACATAAAAATACATTTTTATAGGATATCGAACTCGTCAAGTACATAAAACATGAAGTGTTTCAATTGAAACTTTTAGTAAAAAACTCTTTCACATTATAAAATGCATAGTCAAGAAGTCGTTTCCTTAGAACATACCTGAATATATTATAATCTCTCGGTGATGTTATTTAGTCAGGTAGATGGTTGAACATTTTCAAGCCTACAAAAAATGCACTTTTTTCGAAAGCTACTCTAATACGAATAGGAACAGATAGTTTCTCGCAATTTCCAGTTTTATGTTCATGAACATCGGAATTAATATTGAATAGATGTTTGTTTTTAAAGACATATAACAGTACTTCAAGAATGTATGCACTTGGCATGGTCAAGATCATTTCTTTTTTAAATGATCTAGACAGGAAAATGGACAATGAATAGAGGATGACAGATCTACTGAGGTACCGGTGAGTATTCAACTAATGGGCGTCATGGAATAGCTGGACAAGACAGGAAAATTACAGAGAAATGTAAAAATTCAAGGAAAATATGAAGACAATTCAATAGTTTAATTGTTTTACTCGTTCTAAGAGTTCTGAAAAATATACTGAACAAAATTTCTTCTTTCAGTTTTTATATTGCAAAATAAAAGTCCATATTTAATTTATTATTCATTTATTTATTTAATTTGCCATTTGGTAACAGTTGTTGATAATTTTCATGAATGTATAATGTGTAAAATAGATATGTTGTGTTAGCAGTGTTATACGTAAATAGAAAATATAGATATAAAATACAATCCAGGCAGATCTGGATGAATATTGCCGTTTCAACGATGTTTAACGACCCCACCAACTGCTAGACTATACGGGGGTGAAATATTTCTTCTCTCCGTGCTATGATGTAGTTAGTAAAACCAGTTAATATCAACCTGACTTGAAAGTGTAAAAGTTGACGAATTTCACAGCAAGTTAAAAATAAAGTCGAGCACCAAGACCAAGACAAATAGGAATCAATTACAAACTAATAACAATAATGATATTAATAATAGGAAGTCTTCATTCATCATGTTTAACAACGTTAAGTATAAAATATGTACAATAATACCTCAGACTATATTTTTAAGTTACCATTTAGATCTTAGTTCAAATTTTTGATGACTGCCTGTATTAAAATTTGTTAGCATTAAGGATAAGATTAGGTGGAAGAGCGGTTGTAAGACCGAACCCTGCCCTTTTTACTGTATTTTACGTGTATGAATAAAGACTTATCTATCTATCTATTCGACAAGGGCAAGGTTCAATTAGCTTTCACCTAACTTCACCTGTGAGAAAGAGAACCATTTAATTAATTAGAAGTTAAAATAACAAATGCAGTTAGAATTACAATAATCGGTCTGGGTAACTTCTTACATCATAGTGAATGTTTTTTTTAAGAAGTTACACACATTTAATTTAGAACTGGCAGCTGGATTGCTGTCTTCAACATATTGAGGCAGATGTTTATAAAGTTTGCCTGATGAAAACATTGGACTATTGGTTGATATGGATGAAGTAACAGTTTTATTGTGAACGTCTTCTTTCCTCCTTGTGTTATGGATGTGGATCTCTGAATTAACTTGATAAAGACTGGGATGTGACGTGACGTAGGCCTACTGATTCTAGGATGAAATATCAAAAACTGTGAGAAAGTTCAATTTACGATAAAGAGGTTTACATGAGGTAGTAGGTTTGGCACCTAGCATTGCCCTCACTGCTCGTTTTTAAAGTCTGAACATTCTTAGTGCATGTGGAGAATTTCCCCAGAAGATCATGGCGTATTGTGGATATATAGACTGTAGCTACCGAGGAGGTCTAGGCTATCGTAGTTGATTTGTTTGCTTCTGTATTTTATAATTGTGATTCGTTTTCTTCAATAATGGTATTAGAAAAAAGCCATAAAACATTTTTAAAATTATTATAATGGTACATTTTTGGTTTGACAGGTAGGTTATGTTGATAGCACTGTCCCATGTGCTCTTTGTGTTTAAAGTTTGGTCAAGTTGGTAACAGTACGATTGACGCACTTGATTTGTTGACAACTAGCGTTAGCATGTTGAACAAGATATTATTTTCTGGAATTATGTGTAAAATATTTACTTGATATATCGAGATATGTTATATAAATAAGCGTATAAATATGCTGTCTACTTTCGGTGAGTGATTACTTTGTATTTACACTACAGAGTGATGTAAGACTGAAGCTTATTGCCTGGTCGTACATAACCTGGAATTGTACTAAAACTGGGCTTCTCTCAATCATGTAGATAGGCCCTAGGCATAATTTATTTCAATGTTGCTTAACGACCCCACCAACAGCTAGGTTATAAGGGGGTAAGAAACGATGATAATGAAACGATGAAGTGATGATAGATGACAGGACATTGACAAAAACCAATGTCTTGAAACATGCCTGAACCCCCAACCATTGCCCAACTGACCTGGCTTCAGTTCTTAACGCAGTGCGATAGTTGCTAGGGGCGGCTTAGATAGGCATACATTTTACTATCCAAAGTAATTCAAAATACAGTAAGGCTAAACATTAGCATGGTACAGTCATTGATAAAGTATTCGTAGGATACTTCTTTACTAAATGATACAGTCTAGGATAATTTTATATAATATAAAAGTCTAGTATAGGATACTATACAGTATACAGTTTATATAGTATAGGATACTGTACATTTGTATTCATCAACAACTCTAATCTGAATATTAGTTAATCCAGGGTTAATAAAATCGAGCCTTAGTTGTACAAGACCCGGAATCGTAGATACAAATACCGGTATCTGATTTCAACTCGAACAGTGTTCAAGTATGGATGGTCTATTTTACGACATTTTGATTGGTTTAGGCTCTATATAAAATACTTGTGATGTTTGATTTCTGTATTTTCTTGGTTACAGCTGTGACAGCTTGTCAATAGCTTTGTCAATATAGGACGATGCCAATACGCGTATCAACTAGCAGGTCCGTTGAAGATGGAAGAGAAAACAACGGAGACGGCAGTACGACGTAGAAGTTGACGCAGTGAGGACGTTGGAAGAAGAGGGAAGAAGATGTACGCAACAAAGAGAACTACAAGATCAATGCCAGTAAGTAGATAAACTCAGTCATTATTTTTCGCAGTCCTAACGCAGTCGTTG
The DNA here is from genome assembly GCA_964007535.1 of Brachyptera risi. NCBI lineage: Eukaryota > Metazoa > Arthropoda > Insecta > Plecoptera > Taeniopterygidae > Brachyptera > Brachyptera risi. Next base: position 1,054,773 of record OZ023338.1, read on the forward strand.
AATTTCATGAAACTTTCTGTTCAATTTCTTAGAATGGTACTGTTGTTATGTAGGATGCGTTGAGTAATCAAATTGGAACAATTGGAATCAAATTGGAAAAATTGGAAAAATATTGTAGAGCAAAAATCAACTTAGTACTGGTAGCCTACTATTTATTTTGTCATATGGCGGCCTACATGTAGAATTTTAGAATCCTTGTAATTAGTTGAAAAAAATATTGTTGAGATAATTTCAACGGTTTTGTGTTTTTAAAATGTCCTTTTATAATCCCACAAAATTTTAGCCAAATAAAAAATCTGGACTTTTTTTTCTTGGATTTTTCAAATTTGATTTCTGACTTTAATTTTGGGTTTAAAATTCACAAAAAAATATTTTCTTCCTTAGAATTTCTCTCTCCATCTGAAAATCTGAACACATTTGGAAAATTCATATCATTTCAAAAGTCGGTTCTGAAAATTCGCTGGCAATTGGTGATTTTTGGTAATTCCCACACTTTTTCTTGGAAACGACTGGGGCGAGCATAGCCAAATTGGGAAATGATTTAGAGGTCCTGAATATATCTTCATAAAAAAATACTAGAACATCCCATGTCTCACCAGTTTGTAGAAATTAATTGCAGAAGGTCAAAAACTAGTATATTTTTTAATCGATTTGATATTTTTTGTTGAATTTCTCATAACGATACTGTTGTTATGTATGTTTAGAGTAATCAAATTGGAACACAAATCAGGTTTCAGTTCTGAAATTGAGTTTGATTTAAAGATTTTAGAGCCAAAATTAACTTAGTATATTTGTCATGGCGGCCTAAGATATAGAATTTAGAATCCTTGTAATTGCTTGTAAAAAAATATTTTGGGGATAATTTCAACGGTTTTGTGTTTTAAAAATGTCCTTTTGTATTCCCACAAAATTTTAGCAAAATCAAAATTCTGGACTTTTTTTTCTCACATTTTTCAAATTTGATTTCTGACTTTAATTTTTTATTTAGAATTCACAAAAAAATATTTTCTTTCTTAAAATTGCCCTCTCTATCTGACTATATGAACACATTTGGAAAATTCACGTCATTTCAAAAGTCGGCTCTGAAAATTCGCTGGAAATGACTGTTTTTTGGTAATTCCCACACTTTTTTCTTGGAAACGGCTGAAGCGAGCGTAGCCAAATTGAGTGATGATTTAAAGGTCCTGGATATATCCTCATAAAAAAATACTAGAACATCCCATGCCTCACCAGTTTGTAGGAATTAATTGCAGAAGGTCAAAAAGTAGTGTGGTTCACCCTTACCATTTGAGCACATTTTTTTATCGATTTGATATTTTTTGTTGAATTTCTCAGTTTCGTTGTAATGTGTGTGTAGAGTGATGAAATTGGATCACAAATCAGGTCTCAGTTTCAAAATTGAGTTTGATTTAAAGATTTTAGAGCCAAAATTAACTCAGTATATTTGTCATATGGAAGCCTATATAGAATTTAGAATCCTTGTAATTACTTGAAAAAGAATATTTTAGGGATAATTTCAACGGTTCTGTGTTTTTAAAATGCCCTTTTGTAATCCCACAAAATTTTAGCCAAATAAAAAATCTGGACTTTTTTTCTTAGATTTTTCAAATTTGATTTCTGACTTTAATTTTGGGTTTAAAATTCACCAAAAAATATTTTCTGCTTCAGAATTTCCCTCTCTATCTGAATATTTGATCATATTTGAAAAATTCACGTCATTTCAAAAGTCGGTTCTGAAAATTCGCTGGAAATGAGTGGTTTTTTGGTAATTCCCACACTTTTTTCTTGGAAACTGCTGAAGCGAGCGTAGCCAAATTAGGAAATGATTTAGAGGTCCTGAATAAATCCTCATAAAAAAATACTAGAACATCCCATGTCTCACCAGTTTGTAGGAATTAATTGCAGAAGGTCAAAAACTAGTGTGGTTCACCCTTACCATTTGAGCATATTTTTTTATCGATTTGATATTTTTTGTTGAATTTCTCAGTTTCGTTGTAATGTGTGTGTAGAGTGATAAAATTGGATCACAAATCAGGTCTCGGTTCTGAAATTGAGTTCAATTTGAAGATTTTAGAGCAAAAAATGACTTTGAAAATTTCCATTTTTCAAAATTTGATTTGTCTCAAATTTGGTGTGAACATGAAGTACGTCTTTTCAAAGGATAATCCTTAGCAATTTTTGTGATGAATTGAATTTTAAGCACGTTATTGACGTTAATTTGAGCTCTTTGATGTTTTCAGGCAGCAGCTTACCTTGAAGACCCACTCCTTGGGGCATCGTGGCAACTACGAGGTAGCGCGTAAGTGCACCGGCATGTGGGTAAACTGTCCTGTCTGCGGCCGCACCAGGTGTTGATCCAGCCTATTGTAAAATGATCCCCGAGCCGGGTAGGCCAGCCTAGCGTGGTCTGATCAGCCCTGATGTCTTAATCCAAGTGTATCATGCTCCGCTCCTAGCATAGGACACGCATCATCCTTGAGCGCGAGCATCTGATGCAAAACACCTGGGCATGTGCGTAAAGGCCTACTGGGGTCAGCAAAAGCATCTAGATGGCTTCGGACGAGACCTTGTACTCTTTCGTGCGAGATAGACTCATGCAAGTGAGCCTGTCTTGCATTCAAGGGTACATTGTCACGCGTCCGATCACCATCCAAGATTGCTAGATGCGGTTGGGTGGAGACCTTGGACCCGAGCATGCAGGAGAGGCTACATAAGCCTCTCTTGCATGCAAGGATTCAAGGTCATGCCACCCAACCGTATCTGATCTTTTGCTGACCCCACTTTCTGCGGCCGCAGACAGGTTTCCGAGAATCAGGACTTTGTATCAAACAAATGAGAACATCAGCATATCATTGTAACTCATCATCAGTTTATTATTCACATTTCTGTACAACTTGTATCAATAAATCATTCAATTACACAATACATGTAAATTTGGTCTTCTTTATTCTGCGTAATCAACGCGGTGATGCTGACAGCAAGCTGACCTCGAAGGACTGAAGTCATGCCGCTGCTTGCTGCGATGAGCTTGAGATGCGGTGGGCTTGAGGCTTGGACTGCGCTGTTATCGTAGAACCGCGGTTGTGAAGTACTTCCAAACTCTGCAACAATAGGAAATAAATCTATTAGTGACGCACCAGACAACGTAGCACGATGGCTTGCTCGATAATTACAGATCATGGCAATAATCACGGCTTGCTTGATTAGTAACACACTTCATTGTTGACTTTTGATCACAGAGAACTACCAAGAACCTCAGTGTATACAACCAGCCTTCACTGTGTGAACCAAGATTGTTGCTAAATCTACAACAATATTGTATCACGTACAATAATGACAGCAACTCTACTTGTTTCAAGGTCAAAATACATCTTTCAACACGCAAAACAAATTGAAATAATAACATCTTAAGTAAGGGGCCATACGCGTACGATTGAATTACAACACTAGTGAAAATTTGGATTTCAATATGCTGTGCACGCTAAATAAGAGATCTGAAATTGAAAAAAATGTTGCACCCCAAAAAACTACAACATAATGCTCAAGTCTTTAGATTTCTATCAATTTTTAAAACACCTTACAGAGTGTATAGAAACTGAACAAGAGACGGTCTTTGCATTTCACTGCCACTTAAATTTGATATAGGCCCAAGTTATCAAGTAAAATATCCAACATTAGTTTGTATTTATTTGGTGAATACACAAAATGGCAAGAAAACATTTCGGGGGAAAAAAATGCAAAATTCATTAGTTGAAAAGGGGATTATAGAGTGGAATAAAATTAAAATGGACTAAGGCCCAGTATTACCACGGCCAGTTAGTATTTATCTGAGAGTTGGTGAAAACAAATAGCACAGGTAACCATGGTGATAACAAGTTTGAACTGTCAGATAAAGGCTAACTGGACTTGGTAATACCGGGCCTAAGAGCCAGATATATTCAGAAATGCGAAGAAATTCAGAGAGGGAATGAAAAGGTTATATTAGATGAACAAATTATAGTGAAGGTACTATCATACATTGCAGCCATGTAATTTAAAAAAAACATTCTTCTATATTTTATTATCTAAATATTCTTTGTTGTCTTCTCTTCATCTACCTGTATTTGTATTTGCTATATTCCTTTTACTTATTCCATAAATAATAATTGTATCATTCATTGTGTAGGCCCTACCATTCTATAGATTTCAAATTGTTAGAAGCTAATTTTTTGTGTGTGGAGGGGGGGGGGGGGGAGGGTAAGATCGCCTTTGTGGTGCCCCGTCCAAACGATCCTTCTTTTCATCCATAGCCTTAATTGGGGAACAATGATTTTGTATCAAGTTTCGATGTTATTTAAAAAAAAAAGCTGGAATAATTTTTTTTTTAAAACTCGTGCCCAACTTTATATGCTTATATCTCAAAACTAGTTTTTCGCACGCATTACAAATTTTCAAGCATGAAAAAGATTACTTTAAATTGAGCTATCAACTTGAATTTTCTGGTCAAGGAAAGACTATAGAATTCTGCATCTTGTGAACTAGGATATTTCCAAACGGTCTACTGGTGAATTTACAAAGAACATTTAGGTGAGTGTTTTTATTTAAAAAAATAAGATTCGAAAAGAAAACTTTTGTGAAAATTACAGTTTTCCATGAAATTGATATATCCTAGTTCACAAGATGTAATAGACCAATAGGAATAGACTGAATGTTTTGGAATTATGTTTTTTGCATTGTTATAAATTCTCAACAATGGAGAAATAAAAAATATCGATATTTTTTTCATTTTTTTTCTAGTTACATCACCAAGTAGTTATATATAAAAAAGATTTGTTCCTTCTTGAAAATTACAAGATTTTTTCCTCAACGTGTGGTAGTAAATATGTTGAGAAAGTAATTGAGTATGCCTAGATATAATTAGCAAATAAGAATTAGACCCTTCAGGAATTGAACAAAATAATTACCCAGTCACCGTGATGAAAACATTGTAAAAATTTATTACCAATTTTTTTAATAAATAAATAATAAATTATGAAAATTTTCCAACGGATCGAAATTTAATACAATTTTGGTCTACAGCTATCGTAATCATTTAAATTCCCAAAATTTTCTTGAATTCAATTTGGAAAAATGTCGCGTCTTTTCGCCCGGATCCATCGTTTTCCCGTTTCTATCACTGATTTTATTCCCTCCCACTCCCATACAACCAATGTTATATTTCCCTGGATGGATGGCTTATTTGAACTATTCATATTGGGTTTAGCAATGCACTGTCTGATGACTGAGATCTATTGGCGGCAGTGAATGATGATAAGATGAGACGTTATTCTTTCACGTGTTTTTGCATGATGGGAAGGAGTCGGTCGTGACCTGTTGTTAAGAAACCATCCCAGTATTGATCTGAACGACAGAGGGAAATTACAAAAAACCTCTGTCAGGATGGTTATGGCCTATAAGTCGTCACAGAAGAAACTGGAGTTTGAATTCACTCTAAGTGATACTAAAACAATTAGTAGAACCACCGCATTGAAGGTTCATTTGCCTACAAAATTATCAAGACCCTAAATGAGTAGGGCCCACATAAATAATAACTGGCTTTTTGAAGTTTGTGAACATGCATTGATAGGTCCTCACTAAATGTGTTGACTTCTCAGTGATAACATGTAGGTGGGGCCAGTACTCAACTGCACTGTCCTCTTTGAAAAGTCCTTCGAAAATTACCTAATTGAAAAGTGAATGAGTAAAGATTTCCATTGAAAATTTTCCATGCTAAATGAAAGAAATGAGAAGAAATCAATGGGGATGAATTAGATTAATTAATTCAATACCATTAGATTTAAACCAACTCAAGTTAGTTAATTAAATTTGAATTAAGGGGTGGTAAGATCGCCCTTGTGGTGCCCCGTCCAAACGATCCTATCTTTCATCCACAGCCTTAATTGGGGAACAATGATTTTGTATCAAGTTTCGATATTATTAAAAAAAAAAAAAAGATTCACAGATAATTTTCAATAAATTGAGAATTTTCTGAAAATTTTCATTGAAAATATCAATAAATTTGCATTGAAAATTTTCCAATGAATTGAACATTTTCAAAGTCCCATCACTAATCACGAGTAATTGGGGGTACTCAAGAATAAGCAATATTCTTACCGAGGCTTGACGCTGCCGAGAGCTGATTGGTAGTTGAAGTCAGCCAATGACAGGCAGGAGTGGCGAAGGCGATCACGTCCTCGGGAGAACCTGTAACAGACATGTTCGAAACATGTTACAATAAGGGATTGTCACTCACTAAACATAGCTGGCATCATAGGATGTTATAGACCTCACTGTAGGACATTAGATTATGCTTTCAATTCATATTGGAGTCGGCGTTTTAAAACGCATCATAGCATTGTAAGCGAGATGTGACAACGATCGTTGAATTGAACTTGACCTTCAACATCATACTGAATTCCTATTTGATCATCCTTAGCCTCAAATTGGAACCAGTCATTGTATATCAACATTTTAATGTGTTATAAATGATTATCACTCAATTTTTTGTCCATCTTGTATACTTTACATATCTGCTGTTGATGGAAAAAAAGTGATCATTGCTCAAGAGACTTGGTACAAAGTGGAAGATATCAACATTCGTGTGTTTTGTTCACTCTCAATACCAATGCTGGTAATGTTTGGATATATATCACAGAAACAGTATCTAGGGGCCTACTTATAATGTGTTCCGGACTTTCGGAAACTGAAATACTTTCATCTGTGGCGGAAAATTATGGTTACAGACAGCGCAGTCCTGGTGTTGAAGTTCATTGGTTTTAAATAATTAAAATGGGGTGGTAAGATCGCCCTTGCGGTGCCCCGTTCAAACGATCCTACCTTTCATCCTTGGCCTTAATTGGGGAACAATGATTTTGTATCAAGTTTCGATGTTATTGAAAAAAAAAAGGGACAAACACTGGAACGTTGGAAAATGTCTGTGATTGCTGATTTAATATTTATATTGGAATTACGATACACTGCAATGATGACAAAGATCTAGTGGCGTCGATGGAAGAGGAGCAAAGTGATAGCAAGACGAGATGGAGGCTTATTTTATTACTAGGGTGTTTGGACAGTGGAAAGGAAGTGGTTGGGGGAGTAGGTCTAAGAACAGCCCCAGTATGTCATCACTTCAACAACTCTGGGAAACCACAAAATACAATATAAGAATGAACAAAATAAAGATCAACTATTTATTATCTGGAAATAAAGTGAAACACAGAGTGTGTGATGAGATGCAAGGCTTTCATGACCAGAATATAAGGTAGGCCTAGGCCTATTTGATATCGGGTGATTTAGTTCCGTCAGGTGAGATGAAATCCTCGTGGTTTGGTTTTGTTGCTCTACGACCCCACCAATAGCTAGGTTATACGGGGGTACAAATGAGCGGGTGATGATGAAACTACAAAGTGATGACGGGTGAAAGGACATTTACAAAAACCCATGCCTTATGAGGGACTTGAACCCTCGCACCGGTGACTTCAGTCTCCCAACATAGTTCGCGTTAGTTGACCGAGTCATTGATAAAGTAGTCTCTAAATAGGCAATGCCGTATGACATAGCCTATGATCATCAATTGCTCACCAACAATGAAAACGTTGGCTGATCACAGCGCTCACAAACAGTTATCTAGCGAATGGCATTTTCTTGGCGATCTTAGCGCTCTTAGCAGGATTACTGGGCGTAACACTACCAGGGTATGTAGACTGCTCGACCAGGGAGCTGCCACTCCATCCCGTAGAATACTCCTTTAAATACTCAATGACCAACACAAGAACAGCACGTTTGCATGTCGAGATCTTATTCAAGCCAAAGTGGGATGCTTTCAACTACAGCAGATCTAGCCTAGGCCTAATTCTACCAATGAGTATGGTCCTATAGCTTGAGTATCAGGTAAGGGTGGCCTAGGTCTACCCTTCAATAATATTGTAATCAAATATTGATGATTGTAATCGTCGACACTAGGGGCCCTATTCTGCTAGCCTATCCTAGGCCTATTCATTCTGGGAATGGCTTGTCTCCAATTTCGTTGCAGATCCTAAGCCTATATTTTGGGATCTAAGAAACTACATCTGTAAGTCATTTAAGATTCAGAAGTCAAAGATAGACTGCAGACCTTTTTTTATACACTTGATTGGCATTATAAATGATGAATTACCTATAAAATGATGCAAACATCGCTCGATGATCTCACGAGTCAAGATTCTTGCCAAGTCGAAGCCGGAAGTTTGAGAGAACAAGATGGCCACGGTTTCCGATGTTCTTCGATCTGATGGCCTTGGCGAATATATACCTGCCAGGCTCAATACCAACTGAAAACTAAATTTACTGTAATGTGAATTATTATTAATTTATTCATCAACTACCAGCGAAACGTGATGAATCTTAAATCCAAGTAGGTAAACTTATCAATGTTCAATTAATCTGCACTATAACTCTATCAACTTACAAAATCAATGACTCAATTAATGTAAAAAACTGCCATCTACAGGGAGATATACAAATTCATCATTGTAATAAATAAATTGGCAAATAAAAAATAGTGGAGATTTTAAATCAAGTCATTCAAAGAGAACAACATTCTTGCTTCAAGAATGAGATGAGATTATAACCAAACTGTTTTCATATAAGAAAAAAGTAAATTCAGATGCATCACTATAGGCCTACCACTCCGTCCAAGAATTCCCTAATTTCATTATATTTTTGTCTGTATATCTTTAATCTAACCACAGACTTGAGAATATCCAGTCTTTTGTTCCCACAGCTAATTATTTCACTATGTTCCATCCATTCAATTTTGTATAACTTGAACTTTCTTTTGAAATACTTCAAAATCATTATTGCCAATTCTTAATATAATAATGTTTAATATTTATTACTATAGTCAACTAGTCATTACATTTTACTCGACCCTTCAAGACCATCAAGATCTTGGATAATAATAATTCCAATTTAAGAACTTCCTACTATAATTGTTCATGTAATAAAATAATGTTCTTTTTACGTACCGCAATGATGTTTATTACAGTGAAACCTCTATGCATCATTCCCAGGTCAATCGTTTTTCCTGCTTGTATCATTCATTTTTTCATAACCTGACTCCCATATAATTAATGTTGAATTTTTCTGGATGGATAGTTTTCTTGAACGCATGGTTTTATTTTCTTGGTTCCTTGAAAAACGATGAATTGAGGCTTTACTGTACGCCAACATGTGAAGCAAAGAAAATAATCAACATTTTTGTTGATGAATGTCAAGACTGAAATAGAACACAGTGCCAGCAACCACTGCCTTGATGTGACTAGTGTTGTTTCTAACAATGTGGAATTTCACAGCCTTGTATTAGAAAGATTTCAAATTAAGAATACTGTTGAAACTTTGGGAAAAGTTTGTGTATAAAGTAAACAAACCAAGGAAGCATAAAAATTATATTCTTTTATTGGAAAATTATGGTTGTTTGACAATGTGAAAACTTGGATTGATTATTGTTCACATCACTTTGATAATAATTGATCGTATTATATCAATGTTTATTTCCGATTGAATAACCATAACGAATGACCAAAAATTGTATCATATTCGAGTTTTCATAGGGTATCATGTTTGTCACTGCAGAACAGTTATTCATTGGCTTTAGAGAGTGCTCAATCGGAGATATAATACTTTTGCGCCCATGTCACTGATTGAAGGAATCATGCAAACAGAAAGAAGGGACGTTTTGCAAAGTTTAAAAGATGGTGACGATGATCAAAAATGTCATATTGTAAGCATTGAATCGATTTATCGTATAGTTTGAAAAATGTTGATAGTACCTAATCGGTTATTGTTGACAACCTTGGAGATAATGTTTCGTTCATTCCACTACGTAAGTTCAAAACGCATAAAACAAGTAAAATTTGAGATCTGTTTTCAATTTGAAGATTAAGAATAAGTCTACGTAAGTCTATAATTAGTCTACGTACTGTACATTGATTATATCTCAATCTGGGATGAGCACATTTCACAAAAATCATTTTCGTTCAGTTTGGTACAACAAATGAATGAATTCTCTGAAAAATGTGAGAAAACTGATGTTTCCGAGTTGAGGCCGGGAGAATCCCTATTTATTAAAATCAATTCAATCTCCGCATCCAACGATGTCAAGTTTGGGGGATCTACCGCCATTCCTCGGGCTGCCCGGAATGTCAAAGCCTGTGAGCCAATCCGCCTTCCTCCCTGTCATTTGCTCTTCCTTCGTCAAACTTTCTCTGTTTTCCCACATTTCTCTCTTCTTACTCTCCCCCACTCTTCATTATCTTATTTAACACTATCAATCCACCTAGGAGAAGAGAATTTGAAAAAGGTAGGGACATGGGACAATCACTTCATCAAATTCTTACTGTTTACCAAAGGCAATGTGGCCTACTGAAAAAGACATGAAAATAAATTCATCAATTCAGATAGTAATAATATGTACACATTTTTTATTGTAGCCATAACAAGAAACAAATTATCGTAAAAATAACACGGACAACTAAAAGTGGTAGCAAAAGACAAACACTGGTAAGCGAATATAAAACGTAAAACTGCGCGCGGAAGATCAGAGAAGTAACAACGAATCGAGGCACTTTTAACCAACCTTCGGAGTCGTCGGAAAGCAATCGCCTTCAACTGGAGCGTGCCTTGTCTGTCGATCGTTGTTAGCTCGGAGACCCCACCCACAGCTGGGTTATTTGGGGGTAAGCACGAGCGGATGGTAGATGAACGATGTGCACAGACTTGTGTCTAATACGGGACTCGAACCCACGCCCCACAAGACTTTGGCCTCCAAAGTAACGTCTTGCGAAACATTGAATTCCATTTTTAATTTGTAACTTGGTTTTCAACAACAGGACAGTAATCTCCAAGGTTTCTAGAGAAACAATATAGACTAGAAAGACTAGATACTGGGGACAAGAGCGGCCAACTTGGTGACTGTTTTCTATTGGCCACTGAAATATCTCTCATGGACGCCATTTTTTGTCCAGAATTCACATCAGATGTTTGAGAATGTGTGCTAGACTGCATTAAATCGGTTAGGAAACAACTTCAGTTGAAAGTTCTGGCATCTTATTGACTGACTCGTCAGTTTTAAACAAAAAATTTGGACAAAAAATGGCGTCACGAGCAGGAGTTGGCCACTCTCTCCTCCGTAGCCTCTCTAATAGATCTGTCTCGGTTTTTCTGAATGAATCTTTCAACGATTAAACCGATCGACGTGAGAACGATGCTTCAAGGTTTCATTGCATGAAACAAATTCACAACATTTCCGCACTATTATAATTTTTGAAAGATTTCCGAATGGACATCGTTTTTTTTTCGTCGCCTTTTCAGTACGACTACGTTCATCGACACACAAGGCAGGCCTGAGCTGACTTATGAATAACGACCTACTGGCTGCCTGAACGCCGATCAAAGACGTCGGCTAGAAGTCGACAAACCACAGATAATACATATCACCTCACCGAGATACGTTACTCCTGCAGCCGATAGCGACCTGTGCTCGTTCCAATCTCACCGGCCATATTGGACATTCACAAATAGAATCCAAGCAATGCATTCTATATCACCTCACCGAGATACGTTACTCCTGCGGCTGATAGCGACATGTGCTCATTCCAATCTCACCGGCCATATTGGACATTCACAAATAGAATCCAAGCAAGGCATTCTATACCACCTCACCGAGATATGTTACTCCTGCAGCCGATAGCGACATGTGCTCGCTCCAATCTCTGCAGCCATATTGGACATTTACAAATAGAATCCAAGCAAGGCATTCTATATCACCTCACCGAGATACGTTACTCCTGCAGCCGATAGCGACATGTGCTCGTTCCAATCTCACCGGCCATATTGGACATTCACAAATAGAATCCAAGCAATGCATTGTATATCACCTCACCGAGATACGTTACTCCTGCAGCCGATAGCGACCTGTGCTCGTTCCAATCTCACCGGCCATATTGGACATTCACAAATAGAATCCAAGCAATGCATTCTATATCACCTCACCGAGATACGTTACTCCTGCGGCTGATAGCGACATGTGCTCATTCCAATCTCACCGGCCATATTGGACATTCACAAATAGAATCCAAGCAAGGCATTCTATACCACCTCACCGAGATATGTTACTCCTGCAGCCGATAGCGACATGTGCTCGCTCCAATCTCTGCAGCCATATTGGACATTTACAAATAGAATCCAAGCAAGGCATTCTATATCACCTCACCGAGATACGTTACTCCTGCAGCCGATAGCGACATGTGCTCGTTCCAATCTCACCGGCCATATTGGACATTCACAAATAGAATCCAAGCAATGCATTGTATATCACCTCACCGAGATACGTTACTCCTGCAGCCGATAGCAACCTGTGCTCGTTCCAATCTCACCGGCCATATTAGACATTCACAAATAGAATCCAAGCAATGCATTCTATATTACCTCACCGAGATACGTTACTCCTGCAGCCGATAGCAACCTGTGCTCGTTCCAATCTCAACGGCCATATTGGACATTCACAAATAGAATCCAAGCAATGCATTCTATATCACCTCACCGAGATACGTTACTCCAGCAGCTGATAGCGACCTGTGCTCGTTACAATCTCACCGGCCCTATTGGACATTTACAAATAGAATCCAAGCAAGGCATTCTATACCACCTCACCGAAATACGTTACTCCTGCAGCCGATAGCGACATGTGCTCGTTCCAATCTCACCGGCCATATTGGACATTCACAAATAGAATCCAAGCAAGGCATTCTATATCACCTCACCGAGATACGTTACTCCTGCAGCCGATAGCGACATGTGCTCGTTCCAATCTCACCGGCCATATTGGACATTTACAAATAGAATCCAAGCAAGGCATTCTACATTATCACTAATACATGTCTAATATGTGTGAAACTTCCCGGTTTGTAAAGCGGTGTGAAGCTACTACCGAGACACAAATATGTACGCCTTCTCAACGTTACGTAACGTATCTCCGTGATGTAGATCTATGGTTAGAGCGACCGTGGTTCGACGAGCTGACGTCACAGCTTGGCTGATCCACGTCTCTTGTCTGGCGCCACGATCACACGCGAGTCGATCGAGAGAGATGTCAGTTGTTTCGTGCCAACTTTCAAACATAACAAGATGGTCAAAATTCTGTCGAAGAACAAACACAGATATTTTGAATACAGTGAAACCTCTACGCATTGTTTTCCTGCTTGTATCATTCATTTTTCTCGCCCTACTCCCATATAATCAATGCTAAATTTTCCTGCATGGATGCTTTTTCCTGGTCCCTTGAAAGACAATTTGCATAGAGGTTTCACTATGCAATGAAATATTCCACTAAATCAAGTCGAGCGATCTCAAGACGGCATCACGTTAGCGCGATCACCGGGAACAATACTGGCGGCATCGGGAACATCCGAGTCCGAGGAACAACTGTGAACGCGGGCGGCTGAAGAGGGCTCCGTCGGCGTTCTCTTCTCCACGACGCCCGTCTTGACGACCACTCTCTGGCCGACGTTCTTCTTCCCCTCGAGCTTGACGACCTTGACGGGCGACGGAGACTTCTTCCGAGCGTTGGGACCGGCCGGGACTTTCAGTCCCGCCGCTGCGTTCTTGGCTCTTGGAACTTTCGGCTCGCCGCTGGGCAACGCTCGCGACCTGGCGACCTTGTCGTTTGACGACGACGAAGAGACGTGGTTGGCAGTTTCTTCCGGTCTGACTAGTTTCGACGCAGCCGGGCCATAGTCGAACATCTCCGTCGCGGGCAGCTTGACGTTCGGTCTCGACGCGCCTCTAGCTGCCTTGGTTACGTGACCGGCTGTTGCCGTAGCCACTGTTACACTCGCACTGACACTCGTTTTAGCCCGGTTTGAAACTTCGTTCGCTTCGACTTTCGGTGGCAGGGAGACAGTCGAGCCGTTACCGACAGATACCGGAACAGTTTCTTTTGAAACGTTACTTGTGTTCGAGTCGATATTGTTGCCTAGTTTTACATCTACGCTTTTAACCGTTTTGTTTTCCGTAATAACGGAACTTTTGTCGTTAAAAACTGCGTCGATCTTCCGCACAACTGCGTCCGTTTCGCTAAAACTCTCCGATTTTACGTCTTTTGAAGAATTCGAAGTTGCGTTTGAAAACGTATCGTCTTTGGCATCGTCGGTCACGTCGGGAAACAGGAACGCTCGCTTCAAGTCGCTCGAGGACAACGGACGTTCGTTCCTCGTGGCGGGTTGTTTCGTTGTCGTAGAGACGGTAGGGTTGACTACCGGCTTGGTCGGATGTTCCGATGTCACTGTGGGTTGTTTCGTTGCCGTAGCGACGGTAGGGTTGATTACCGGCTCGGTCGGATGTTCTGATGTTGTGGCGGGATGTGTCGTGGCGGGATGTGTCGTGGCGGGATGTTTCGTTGCTGTAGCAACGGTAGGGTCTACTCCTTGGACAGTCGAATGTTTCGACTGTACTGCAGTTTGTTTCGTTGCCGTAGCAACAGTGGGATCAACTATCGGAAGTGTTGTGACGGTTGGAAGTGTCGAGGCGGTCTCAAGTGTTGTGGCAGTCGGAAGTGTCGAGGCAGTCTTAAGTGTTGTGGCGGTCGGAAGTGCCGTGGCGGTCGGAAGTGTCATGGCGGTCGGAAGTGTCGTGGCGGTCGGAAACGTCGTGGCAGTCGGAAGTGTCGTGATGGCCGGAAATGTCGTGACGGTCGGAAGTGTCGCGGCGGTCGGAAGTGTTGTGATGGTTGGAAGTGTCGTGGCGGTCGGACGTGTTGTGACGGTCGGAAGTGTCGTGCCGGTCGGAAGTGTCGTGGCGGTCGGAAGTGTCGTGGCGGTCGGAAGTGTCGCGGCGGTCGGAAGTGTCGTGCCGGTCGGTAGTGTCGTGGCCGTCGGAAGTGTCGTGGCGGTTGGACGCGTCGTGGAGGGAGGGTCGTCGAGGGCGACGAAGGGCTCCTCCTTGACGACTGCCAGCGGAGGAGAGCGCACGACGAACCCTGTCGCAGTCTTCAGGCTCGACGAGATGATCGGCACCGGGTCGCTGCGACCGGTTGCGCCACGACCCGCGGTCTCCAACTTGTCGTCGCTCGACAGCGAGCCCGCAACGACCTTCAGAACAAATGTCAAATTCAATTTTCAGTTTGATATCACATTCCAGTGAAACCTTGTTAATTTAAACTCTGATAATCCAAATGTTGCTGTAATTCAAAAAATAGTTTTGGTCCGCAGAGTTGCAACCCATAACCTCAATGTTGAATGAATGGATATTAGGGTTTTAAGGCGCATCGACAGCGAGGTCATTTAGCGCCTGTCAAAATAACTTGCTGAACAAGAAGGTAAGTAGTGTTATATAAAGGTGCGAGTGAAATTTAGATGAGAACACCTCAATATATGAAACTAAGACTAAACTATTCACTAAGACGTTATACACTAATTTGTTAAAACCGAACATATGTGTGCTGTGAAGGGTCACACCCATGGGACTGAAGGAGTACGTTTTATTACTTGTTCTCAGTTCAAACTCACGCTCAAATAGGAGTGGAGGAACGACAAACTATAATATTAGAATATGGTTAGATTTAAAATATTCCTGACGTCCATCCCAAGAGATCGACATCAAGAATCAGTATCAAATGTCAGATAGCAATATACTGGAAAAAGATGATTATGTTAGATGATTGTTAGATAGCAATAGTAGAGTTAATTAATTAGTAGAGTGATAGGCCTAATTATAACATTATAGGCCTATCACTAATTTAATTTGTGCTTTTTGTATAATGATCAATTTTACATCTGCTGTCAAGGGAAAGAAGTAATCATTGCCCAAGAGACTTAGTTCAAAGTGGAAGATATCAACATTCGTGTGTTTATACTGAAAGACTTTTATCTACGGCGAAAAATTATGGTCACAGACAGCGCAGTCCTGGTGTTGAAGACCATTAGTTTCAAATAATCAAAATGGAGTGGTAAGATCGCCCTTGTGGTGCCCCGTCCAAACTATCCTATCTTTCATCCTCAGCCTTAATTGGGGAACAATGATTTTGTATCAAGTTTCGATGTTATTGAAAAAAAAAAAAAAAAAGATAGCAATATACTGGAAAAATATGATTGCATAAACAAGCTACCCTCGGTAGCTCGGTCAGCTGAGGCACCGCTTCAGAAACTGAAGTCACCGTTGGGCGTGGGTTCGAATCCCGCATAAGGCATGGGTTTTTGTAAATGTCCTATCACTAATCATCACTTCATAGTTTCATAATCACCCACTCATTCGTACCCCCGTATAACCTAGCTGTTGGTGGGGTCGTTGAGCAAACAATAATCAATCAATCATGCATAAACAACGTCATCTTGATCAGTCATAACTCATAAGAATCGTACCCCGTATAACCTAGCTGTTGGTGGGGTCGTTGAGCAAACAATAATCAATCAATCATGCATAAACAACGTCATCTTGATCAGTCATAACTCATAAGAATATCCTAATTGGGGCAGTTTGAAAAATGATACTGGTAATACGACGACTTCATCGACTCACGCAAACGACGGCGCAGATCCACGAGCACGTCAAATGAAATCTAATAGGTTCGACAATCTCAAAAAGCTAAAAGCAGATTATATATCTATAATTGAAATTATCAATCCAAGGTCCGTATATGTGGATTGAGCGACAGAATATTCACCATTCTAAATGTCCATACTTCTAAGCTCATCTCACTATTTGCGTTTCTGTGTTTTCCTAGTAAATAATACATACCTTCTCCTCGGAAATGTCTGTGAGAGTATTCCGCATGACCTTGGGATCCCTGTCTACGGACTTGCTCGGAGTGGCGACGCCCTGACTGGGAGACCGGGTCATGCTCGACGGTGACCGCGTGACGCTGGAGGGCGACCGCGTGACGCTAGACGGCGATAGAGCCGCCTGGTGGAGGCTGGACGCGGACAGGCTGGGGGACGAGTGGATCAACCCGTGGCCGCCGTTGTTGTTGTTGCTTTCCGTGACCTTGGTCGGCAGCTGCAAGATGGCGGCGGGCTCGTCGTACAGCTGAGGGGGAGGGGAGGGGGTTAGTTAGACGAGATTTAGCGAGGATTCAATTTGACATACTGAAAAAAATTGGTGTTCATTTTTATATATATATATATATTTTTTTTTTTGTTTTTAGGTTTTTTTGTCGGTTCTCAAAAGGTCAAATGGCTATAGCTATCAACTTCAAACTTTTTTTCGTTATGGTTCCTCATCTAACTTAGATCTGTATAGTTTTGTGGCATTATCGGATGATAACTTTTTTTAAAATGAATTTTAGAAATTCCAAAAATACCCATTAGAATAACACGACAGAAAAAAAGAAGATATTTTCATTTTCAAAAAAAATGAAATTTTGCGTGAAGTTGAGTTACATTCTGATACACATTTCTGAAAACTTTCAGCTTGATCGGGTGAGCCATTTCGAAGAAAAACCATAAAATGTGCTAAATTGGTACCACTCGAAGCAGTTTTTACCCATTTCCAACTTAAATGTCACCCAATTGGCAAAAGTTTGGCGAAAATCGACATACTATCACTATCCGCTCGTCTAACAACGATGGCGTTTTCCTAGTTACGACAATACCAGACGCAGCCAAGATGTATTGAGGGCTGTGTTGGTCTGCTAGACTCCTCCCCATTCCACCCGTATTAAGGCCGGCCCACACGATGGTTTGCAATGAGCGAGATTGAACCTCCCTCTCAATCGGCCGATTCCAAGGGCAATAAATCTCCGTCCACACGGTAAAATATGAAACAGATCGCACTGTTGCTTTGTTCCTTAAATGTTTGAAAATGTTTGAACCTTAACCCCTTGCTTACCGAATTCACTGAACCTACTTTTACCATTCTAATAGTAATTAAAAATCATGAACAAGCCTGACATTTGACACAGGATCTAGGCCTACTTGAATCGCTTGAAAGACTGTTATCATTATCATATTCTAACTGTGAACTAGAATCATCATTTTACTCATCACAATTGCTGTCAAATACTGCATTTAGAACAGTTTCACTGTTGTTTGCTGGTTTCTGATAGCCATTGTTGCTAATGACAGCTGCAAGGTCAGTTTGATGCGTCAGTAAACATCATTTACTCAAAGAGTTACTACCTTTATCGACATAGTCTGTGATTAGTTCAACAGTTCACTACAAGAGCTATCTTTGTAGCCATACTATGGCACATTCTGACGGTAACTTTGGGAGATATGGATTTAAACATGACGCGCGGTAATTAGCGGGCCTCACAAGTCGTCGGTCATGAATGCTAAGTCGCGTCTCGCGGGCGACACTCGTCAAAGATATTCAAGGGGTTAAATAATATTAGCCGGGGTATTTAGAGATTTTACAATACATAACGCTAGTGGCGAGCTCACCGAGTCAAATGGGAGGTCTAGGAACAGCTCCTGTATGAACCGCCTGGCCGCCAGCCTGTACGTGGCCGCCCCCATGCGGTGGCAGACGTCCGAGTAGAGGCAGACGTCGAGGAAAGCGGACGGGAACTGCTGCTTCAGCTGCAGGAGCGCTTGGCGAGACTGCTTGCCCCAGACGGGGTTCCCCAGGCGCTCCACGTGCTTCAGGACCTCCTTGCGCACCAGGCTGCGGCTCAGCCAGCCTTCGTCCTCCAGGTTCCCCGACGATCCTGCACACACACACACACTCAATATCTCTTCACTTTCTATCTCGTATTTTTTTATTGTCACAAACGATCCTATCTTTCATCCATAGCCTTGATTGGGGAACAATGATTTTGTATCAAGTTTCGATGTTATTAAAAAAAAAAAAAAATTTGTTATAATACGTTTACGTATTGTCGCCCAAGTGGCAAAACCGCGTATCTGACATTTTTTCGAAAAATCACTTTATGATTGATTTGTATTCTGTGGTGTCATTGGCTTCATTTTGTAACGCGGGAAACTCACGGGAACCAATCAAAACACTCTAAGAACTGGAAACGAAAGCGCATATATCCAGATGGCCACGGCAATACCACGTATCAGCCAGCTTCCCTGGTTACTTATCTCACGTGTTTGACTTGCGCGGTTTAGTGTGCTCTAGTAGTGTTGTAACACCGCCCAAGTGGCATAGATCGGCACCGCATTTCCGCGCAAGTGATCAATAATGTCAGGATGAAGCAAACGAGGGAAATTATGAACAGAATCGCGTTCCTGGATATCAAATTACTGAATGCACATTCATAGGATGTTCCTAAAGTCAGTTCTGAAGTTATGAAACACATTTTGTTGTCTCCTGAACAATTAGCTAACTGTGAGATACGCGGTATTGCCACTTGAGCGACGGTATACAATTTATACTCTCGTCCACTAAGCCGTAACTGGCTTGTCTGCGGTTTAAAAAGATGGGAACCAAAAACAGTTAGACACTGTGATTGACCATGTTGGAAATGAACTTATATCATTAACGTAACTCAATGCAATAGGTTAAATGATAATGAACGCGGAAAAGAAAATGAAAATGAGCGTATTTTAAAGTCCATCCTGACTTGGTTTTTCGGGGTTTCCCACAGTCCTCGAAGCAAATGCTTGGATGAAGTACTAATTGGCCACGACCATTAATTAGTAGAGCGATAGGCCTAATTATAACATTATAGGCCTATCACTAATTTAATTTGTCGATTTTGTATAATGATAAACTTTACATCTGCTGTCAATGGAAAGAAGTGATCATTGCCCAAGGGTCTTAGTTCAAAGTGGAAGATATCAACATTCGTGTGTTTATACTGAGAGACTTTTAAAATTATGGTCACAGACAGCGTAGTCCTGGTGTTGAAGTTCATTAGTTTGAAATAATTAAAATGCGGTGATGAGATCGCCCTTGTGGTGCTCCGTCCAAACGATCCTATCTTTCATACATAGCCTTAATTGGGGAACAATGATTTTGTATCAAGTTTCGATGTTATTAAAAAAAAAGAAAAGTATTTTGAATGATGAAATAAGAATGAATAGCAGAACTTGAGTGGTCAAGCGTGACAATCCGATAGCGGAGACACAAAAGAGTGACGGGCAAATATGGGGGACGTGAACAAAATTACGTTTTCGGTCTTATATCACGTATCTTTTATTTATTACAGTGAAACCTCGATTTTTTTATTTTTTTTTATATTGGGTTTTAACGACGCTCTGTAATGATGACTAAGATCTATTGGCGTCGGATGAATGATTGATGAGATGATGGGATGATGAGATGAAGGTTTTATGGGTAATGGGAAGGAAGCAGTCGTGGCCTATATTGTGGGAACCATCCCGGCATTAGCCTAGACTACAGAGGGAAACCACAAAAAACCCTGTAAAGATGGACGGTGTCGGGGATCGAACCGGGTCCGATATGTCCCTTCACCTCCCGGGTCACACGAAGCAAGTGCGCTAACCACTCAGCTGCTGTGCCGGTATATATATATATATAGTAATCAAATATTAACACTTCTTGAATACTCATTGAAGCAGATTTTGATAGTCATGTTTTACGAACCAATTACCATGGTTACGAAGCGGTTCGAACCAAGCCATAAAACCATTGTCCTAGTTCCACACAGCGTTAAGCAATTAAACCGAGCCGTCGCAACGATCAGAAACGCTACGTGATCGCTTGCTCGACGTTAGACAAGAGAACAACTTCTTCCAAACGCTAGAGAGAAGAACGAGGATGAACGTGCGTCGTACGTTGTTTGCGCTTGTGTTAACCGTTCACGTTCTTACCGTTCTAACGGCACCAGGTACCAATACGTATATCTATTAGTAGACGTGTGAAAATATCAATTGCTATGAAAGCGACAAAATATAAAAGTGCTTTGAAGCATATTTTTCTAGCATTTCTTCATGTTTCTATACATTTGATGTTGTTTGATCATGTTTTTGAAAAGTTGACAAAGCGCTACAAACATCTTAATCTGCTGTTTCAACGTATTGGCGATATAAACGCTATATTTGGAGTAAAAGCATTATAAATGCTATTTTCTGCAGAATATATCAATTAGGAAGTAAATGGTTGGAGTCAGTTGAGGAATTGTGAAAACCAAAGTGCATCTGCAAATGCAGGCGGCAGATGAGGCGTAGGTTTTACCTGGAGGTGGACACCATTTTACTAAAACTATCAATTTGAGTGTTCCACTTGTATGCCTATTGTACAATATATAAAATGTACCAAAATATTATATTAATATATCACTGTATTAATGGTACCGTACTGTTGTAATGCTACAGAAAAGTTGTTGCATTACAAAACACGATGTTTCGAAATAATAGATGCACAAAGTGCTAATTTTCAAATTCCAAGTGCTACGAAAAGCAAAAATAGATGCTATATTTATGTCTATCTACTAGTGATGACATCGATTCTCAGAATCGGGAATCGATTTTCCAATCTCCAGAATCGATTAAAATCGATTTAAAAAAAAATTCCACCCGCAAAAAACATTGTGAAATTTAAAAAAAAAATTCAACCTTCCTGCGGCGTTTTACGTGATGGAATATACCATTCCTGTACCATTCGGGTATTTCCGTCAACGTTCGGCTGTCAGACGTAACCGAAGGGATAGCTTGTGTCGTTCTCCTCTCTTTCCCCTTACCCCACTCCCATCGCACACGCATCACATTCAACGCCTCCTCCCACAACCGCACGAATATATCGAGACGGAAACTCCCGAGCGTTAGTGGGGTTACGAGATAGAGACGATTGTTCAAGACATAGGGCTATACAGTGCAACCTCATTTATACGTTTTTCAGGGGACCAGACTAAAAAAGTGCATTAACGTCAGAAACTTATTATTGAAACTATTCAACATGTGGAGCATATGGGTTGGATGAAAAAAAAAAAAAATTGGGAATGTAATAAATGTATATAAACAAGAAACTTTCAACTGAGGTTGGAACTTTCAACTGAGGTTGGAACTTTCAACTGAGGTTTTACTGGTCTCGTAGAATGCAATGCGGCTTGCAAGTTGAGCACGCGTAGGCCTACATTGTATCTTCAATCGTGCTGACTGTCAACAGACGGTAAATTCTCAACAATACGAAATAATAGAGACAACGAAATGAGAACGTATTGCAAAGTGAAGAAGTGTAAACTAACCCAAAAAAAAGGAAAAGAATCGATTTTTTGATTTGAGAATCGTTCTACATTAGAATCGATTCTTGATTGATCGATGTTATAAATAGCCTCTGATACATCGAAAATATCTTACATTTAAAAAATGTTACACCGAAAAAATCTTACACCGAAAATCTCGTTCACCGAAAATGTTATTTGTACTGAAAATGACTGTACTCGGAAGCACGACCCGAGTAGAAGGACGATTCAGGGTGGAGCTACTGTATTGTTTTAAAATAGTGGGGGACTATTCCTCTTAGGCCAGAATAATATACTATCAAGTATGAAAAGATCGTTCTTTTCGGTGTAAGATATTTTCGGTGTAAGATTATTTTTAGTGTAACATTTTTTCGGTGTAACATTTTTTTGCTGTAAGATTTTTTCGGTGTAAAATATTTTGGGCGTAAGATATTTTTGGGGAAAGATATTTTGGGCGTAAGATATTTTTGGATTTTTGGCGTAAGATATTTTCGAAGTAAGATTTTTTTGGTGTATCAGAGCAGTTCTGATGTTATCACTAGTAGGGAGTGTTTTCACCAATTTCTTTTCCCATGGCCAAGCCCGATAGCAACGAGAGAAACGGAGCCCTGCCCGTATGTTCCAGGCCCGGCGCTGTGCCCGGAAGGAGCCCGTTTCAGCCGCAAGCTCGACACGCCGCTGTGCCCGATGATGGAGTGCACGTGTGACGTGAGGACGGGCAGGGAGAACTGCAAGGGAGGCTGCAGCGGACAGATACCGGTCAACGACCTCAACCATCTCGTCAAGAACAACGGCATCGCGCCCATGCTGCCCGTCTTCTGAGCCCGACCCTCGGACATTCAATCAGCGATTGATTTTCACAATATATATATATATATAGTAGTGATAAAATCGATTAATCGAGAATCGATTAAGAATCGGTTCTGATGTGAAACGATTCTCAAATCAAAAAATTGATTTAAAAAACCCCTTTTTTTTTTTTAGGTTCAGTGCTGTACTTCTTTACGTCATAATAAGTGCTCATTTCGTTGTCTATATTATTCTGTATTGTCGAGATATTACTATCTGGACACAAGCTATCCCTTCGGTTACGTCTGACAGCCGAACGTTGACGGAAATACCCAAATGGTACAGTACACTTCAAAGAAGTCTCTAGCAGCTATTTTTCACGTGAACGCCTTGGAAAGGTTGAAAAAAAAGTTTCAAATTACACTACTCTTTTGAGAATAATTTTTTTTAAATTTTTTAAAAAAATTTTTTTTTTTTTTTAAAGTCGATTTTTAATTGATTCTGGAGCTTAGAGAATCGATTCCCAATTTTGAGGAATCTATGTCATCACTAATATATAGCCTATATATACAGTGAAATCTCTATGCATTGTTCCCAGATCCAATGTTTTCCTGCTTGTATCATACATTTTTTCTAGCCCCTCTCCCATATAATCAATTTTAATTTTTCCTGGGTGGATGGTTTTCCTGGATGGATCATTTAATTTTCCTGGTGCCTTGAAAAATGATGGATAAAGGTTTCACTGTATATATATAATTATTTATAAGGCCTATACCTTACATATATATAGGCCTATATATTAGGGCCTACATATAAATAGGGCCTATATATTACATATATGTAGGCCAATATATAAATCAATCAATGCGGACAAAAGACGGATAAATGAAATAAGTATTTAAATAATATTAAAAATGTACCTGTAGTAAAGAATATATAAAAAAAATAATAATAATAAAAAAAGAATAGTCCACAGTGGAACCTCTATGCATCGTTCCCGGATCCATAGTTTTCCTGCTTGTATCATACATTTTTTCTCACACGACTCCCGTATAGTCAATGACTACGTATACCACAACATCGGGAAACGGTTCAACAAATGTGTGTACATCACAACAATTCAGAAACACTTCAGCAAAACGTTTCAACGTCAGCCATTTTGAATATTGGCAGCGCCTTGTAAATCGGTCAAGATTACCTTGAGCACGGCCTTCTAGATTATTACAATAATATAGAAGGTCTTGAATCGGTTTGACGTGTATATCAATCGTATCGAGTTATCCAATTCACTTTCCAAACTGGGTTGGAACTAAAGTGTTTTACACCAAAACCGACAGGTATATCACCATCTGTGAACCGATTCAGAGTGAACCGGTTTGCCTAAACCGTTTCCCGACGCTGTGGTATACGTAGTCAATGTTAAATTTCCCTGGATGGATGGTTTTCCTGGATGGATCATTTAATTTTCCTAGTCCTTTTGAAAATTGATGGTTAGAGGTTTCACTGTGGGCCTATATATATATAATTATCTATAGGGCCTATACCATACATATATATAGGCCCATATATTAGGGACTATATGTTACATATAGGCCTATTTGTAGGCCAATAAATCAGTCAATACGGACAAAAGACGTATAAATGAAATAAATAACGAGATATGTGAGAATTTAGCGTTCACAAACGGGCTATCAGATCTAAACATTTACATTTTTCTTTCGTTTTTCATGGCGGCACCATCTTGATTTACATCCGACTGATTTCCACTACGAGTGTATTTTTCAGAGATTTAGTGACGTTTTCAGTATTTCAGGAAAGTACGTACAATGTCGAAGATATTGAGCTGTATACTGAATAAAATATTGTTTCCGATAAATGTGTTTGAATATAAAATTAACTGCGTGAACCTGGAATCAATCTGAAAAGAATATTCGTTTCCTTGAATATCCGTCAAAAGAGAGGTTTTTGGGCCATTTCCTGTGTTGGACTTGAAAGTTGAAAGTCCAAAGAGACTGAATCCCTGTTGTTGTCTAGAGTTTATCGAGTCGTTTATCGAGAGTTTATTGAGTCGTTTATCGAGGAGTTTATTGAGGAGTTTATCGAGTCGTTTATCAAGTAGTTCAACCAGTAGTTTATCGAGGAGTTTATTGAATAGTTTATCAAGAAGTTTATCGAGTAGTTTATCGAATAGTTTTTCGAGGAGTTTATCGAGTAGTTTATTGAGTAGTTTATCAAGGAGTTTATCGAGTAGTTTATTGAGTAGTTTATCGAGGAGTTTATTGAATAGTTTATCGAAAAGTTTATCGAGTAGTTTATTGAGTAGTTTATTGAGTAGTTTATCGAGAAGTTTATTGAGTAGTTTATCGAGGAGTTTATTGAGTAGTTTATCGAGGAGTTTATTGAGTAGTTTATAAGAGTGGTTTATCGAGTAGTTTATTGAGTAGTTTATCGAAGAGTTTATCGAGTAGTTTATTGACTAGTTTATCGAGGAGTTTATCAAGTAGTTTATCAAGTAGTTTATTGAATAGTTTATAAGAGTGGTTTATCGAGTAGTTTATCCAGTAAGTTAATCGAGGAGTTCATCTTGCTTATGTTCTTGTGGAGGGGTGGAGGGAGAGGATCGCTGTGGCATCATCAATATGACGTCGCAAGGTGTCTGCTTGCCATCACCGAGAACGTGACCGCGTCTAGGCTTACCGACAGGGTCCAGGCTCATGCCGCTCTCCATGCTGCCGCCCGGCGTGTAGCCCAGGGGGTAGCTGCCCACGCTCTGGGACTTGCGCCGCCGCGGGAACAGCAGGGGGCTGTCCCCCCCGCCCCCGCCGCCGTAGCTGCTCTCCGTCTCTGTCAAGGACAAACACTCGGTTAAACGTAAAATATCAACTTTCAATATTTTCATGGAGACTTGTGAGAGTTACATCATTTTATCAACCAACTACTGACTTGATTCAAATAACTTCTAAAAGACGTCTGGTTTTTCTCAAGAAATAGGTGAATATGGCATGGGTGAGATACAAGCTACAATAAACCCAGATGTCGACAGGCCGTGAAACCAAAATATCGATTTCTAGGAAATCTTCTAGGAAGAGTGAGAGGATTTAGAATGGAGAGAAATGAACAGGGGAGAGTTGAAAAATTGAGAGAAAGACCCAGTGAGATGGTGGAAGAATTAGGGTGGGAAAATTTTGATGAAAGGAGGAAAAAGGATAGACTCTTGAACTTCTATAGGGCAAGGAATGGCTTTATGGAGTGGGAAGAAGTGAGAGACAGGATAGGGATGAGAGTCCAGAGGAGTGGGAGAGGAGGGGAACAGCTTGCTGTGGAGAGGGCCAACACAGAATTGGGAAGGAGCGGTTTCACCCAAAGAACAGTAAGGGAGTGGAACGATCTGTGTACGGAGGCAAACATGCGCAATTGCAGTGTATAATAACAATACAATACAAAACTTTCCAGTAATCAACAAATTCACCATTCATAAAACTAAAGTTGGTAAAATATTTTTTTTCTTAATAACATCGAAACTTGATACAAAATCATTGTTTCCCAATTAAGGCTATGGATGAAAGATGGGATAGTTTGAAATATAATTTAAATGATTATTGTTCTTATTAGGTCCATTATTATTAATTATTATTATAATAATTATTTTTTAATTTAAATATTATTATAATTCAATTTATGATTTATAATTTAATTTTATAAATTTAAAATATGAGAATGCTGTAAAGTTTGCCCACCTGTCCTGTGTCGATGGAATGAGCTCGTCGAGATCTTCCTGTCCCTGGATATCCTGTCGGAGCAACAGGCCAGGCACTTGTTCCCGGTGTGTTTGTACGCGTCCCCGCTCCGGGTCGGCTTCACCGGGCTCTCCGGGCTGTCCGAGTCGGTCCCGGACTCCGGGAACAAGTCATCGCCTGGACAGAACACGATCGTAAACACTCGGCGTTAGTTAGCGTCGACAAGAACAACGTTAATCACTTGACGGCCGCGAGGGCTTATACGGATCTCAATACTTTCCAAAACGTTCCATTTTATGTCTTGACAAAATGACGTCATATTGACGTGGGGCTTGTACTGACGTGTGTTAGAGGTGCTAAGTAATAAAGAAGACAGTATTGAGTGGGTCAGCCATTTTGTTAGTTATCTAATCTCGTAATTTTGAGACGTACAAGTTAGAGTTTGACCCAATTTCAAAAAACATGTTTGCACAACCCAACTAATAATATATCCTGTCCTACCTGCGACAACTTGTTGACCTTTGACCCCCGGCGCCGCGACCGACGTCTGTATTATCGCCGGCGTCGCCCCAGTAGACGACTGTATTACCGACGCCAACATTTCTGTAGACTGCCCCCCGACGGAAGACTGCATTATCGACGCCGCATCAGCAGACGTCTGCATTATCGACGACGCGTCGGCAGAAGTCTGCATTATCGACGACCTAGTAGAAGTCTGCATTATCGACGACGCATCAGTAGACGTCTGAATTATCGACGACCGCGCCGAAGTCTGCATCACCGACGATTGTCCCCCGACAGACTGCGTTACCGACGACGCGGGTCCAGCAGGCGACTGCATTACCGTCTCGTCGTGCGGAAACAGAACGCGCAGGTCCTGGGGCAGGGCGATGCCCATGTAGCACTGCTCCGACGCGTGCGACGCGTTGTGACGCGGGCTGGACACGAAGGAGCGGCTGGCGTAGTACGACCGGGCGCCCGCTAGAGACGCGCTCGACGGGCCCGAGCCCAGCAGGCCCGGCGGCATCGTGGCAGCCTCAAACTCTCCGCCGCTGGAACGAGAAGAGAACGAGACGTTCAGGCGTGGGTTAGAGTTATCGTATCGGCGGATACGCAACTCGAGATGACTGGGGATAATATTCCGAGTTCGGGTTTATTAAACCAAGAAATTTGAAAATATGTGTCAATTTTTTTTTTTAAAGTGGGTTTTAATGACGCACTGTAATGATGACTAAGATCTATTGGCGTCGGATGAATGATTAATGAGATGATGGCATGATGAGATGAAGGTGTTATGGGTAATGGGAAGGATAGTGGGAAGGAAGCGGTCGTGGCCTATATTGTGGGAACCATCCCGGCATTAGCCTAGACTACAGAGGGAAACCACGAAAACCCCTGTAAAGATGGACGGTGGCGGGGATCGAACCGGGTCCGATATGTCCCTTCACCTTCCGGATCACGAAGCAAAAGAGCTAACCACTCAGCTACTGTGCTGGTCAATATGTGTCAACATTGTTATATTTGAATAGGCTAGTTTTTTTGATACAATTTAAACAATCAATCAATTCCGAGAAAATTGAAAGAAGAATGATCTCAACATTTGGGGATCATTTCCTGCACCAAACCCGTAATATGACGCATTTCCTTTCTACACCAGCAACTCTTTAGTGCAGGTTGGTGCAACACAAACAAACAGGCCTATTTTTTTTAATTTTTTTTAATTTTTTTTTTTTAATTTTTATTTTTTTTGTTTGAGGTCAAGTTTCCGATGTTAGTAATGATAACAATCGGTTTGAGGCTATAAAGTAGTGAACGGTCTTGTTGCTTGCACTCACATCTTGGAGAGGGGTCGGTGATGGTTGCCGTGCAGCCCCAAGAGGTCGTTGGCCCCAGTGGCAAGGTCGGACAGCACGGGCCGGCGGTGCTTGTTGAGCGAGCGCACCGTCGCGTAACCCAGCACGTCCTGGGGGGTCGGGTCGCGCCAGCTGCCCACAGAGTCACGCCGCGTGACCATGGGAGGCTCCCAGTTGCGCGCAGGCGTCGGCGTCATGCTAATCACGCGGCTGTGGGACCAGAAAACATGCGTAGAAACACTCGATAATTCAAACGTTGCTGTAATTGTAACTGTGATACACGTCTTGAATCAGAGGAATTTGATGGGAAATTGGACAGTGTGAATGGAGCTTTACGGTTCGAAACCATTGTATACTTGGATAAAACACCGCATCTATTGCTCCATGCTGCACATATGGAGATTCATCCAAGTATTGGTAGATACTGTGTTTTATGTACTTATAATAATAATTTAATAATAATTTATTTTCCACAGTATACATTGGTAATGTTATGTTTCGTCATAATACATAGGTTCAAGTTGTTTTACAGTAAAAATTGTCTATATTATAAAATTCTTTATTTTATACCCTCACTGGTTTTGCATACACGGTGATTAGGCTTATTGGTTTGACTCATTCAGAGAGTAGCTACAGTGTTCTAACTACGTGCAATAGAAAGCTGAGAAAAAATGTGTCAAGAAGATGTAGCAAACTCAAAAAATGCAGATACGGTGATCTATCCAAGTAGGGCAGAATAAACATAAGGAACGAGAGACTTGCTTACCGATCGCTGAACTGCAATTGGTCGTTGCTCTCGCTGTGACTGCGGCTGTGCCTCTGGGCCCACGCGCCGCCCGACGCAGGCAGAGTGGCGCACTTCCTGCCTGCGCCACCCTCCCCCTCGCCGCGCCACTCGTCGTCACATATGTAGAACCCACTCAGCGTAACGCCTGCGAGCAACAGAGAACACGCATCAGTGGGAGCTGGCGTGTGAGAGAGAGAGAGAGAGAGAGAGAGAGAGAGAGAGAGAGAGAGAGAGAGAGAGAGAGAGAGAGAGAGAGAGAGAGAGAGAGAGAGAGAGAGAGAGAGGGGGAGAGAGAGAGAAGAGAGAGAGAGAGAGAGAGAGAGGGAGAGAGAGAGAGAGAGAGAGAGAGAGAGAGAGAGAGAGGGAGAGAGAGAGAGAAAGAGAGAGAGAGAGAGAGAGAGAGAGAGAGAGAGAGAGAGGGAGAGAGAGAGAGAGAGAGAGAGAGAGAGAGAGAGAGAGAGAGAGAGAGAGAGAGAGAGAGAAAACAGACTTCCTGTCTTATTCATTAGGCCCACTCATTCTGATCGTTCTGCAATTCATTTTAAAAATTTCATTTTAAAAAATTGTTTGGTTGTAAAAAAGCTTGAATATGAGTATATTAAAAATATGTTCTTTGTATACCGGCGTACCATACAGTGAAACCTCTACGCATCGTTCCCAGATCCATTGTTTTCCTGCATGGATGGTTTTATTTTCCTGGTCCCTTGAAAAACGATGGATAGATGTTTCACTGTACTGAAAACATGTATTGTATGCATAACATGTGTGTATTGTTTATATATTTATTAATGACTTGCCATATAATTGCATATGTAATGCCAATTCCCATGGATGAATAAAAACATCAATATCAATATCAATATAAGAAAAGTTAAAAATTGATGAAAATGTTTGGACAATTAACTATGTGGCCCCTCTCAACTTTTCCCCGTGAACAATTGCCCTCGGAGATATCTAATTAGGAAACCCTGGGTGTGCATTCCTGTACAATTAGTTTTATCTAGATAAACCTAGTCCAAGTTAATACCGTGTTAAAACCGGTTTTAGAGAGGTTTAACTTCGTATTCCTGTACGAGTTTTATAGTAGGTTTATGTTAGTACGTCGGTAAAACAGTTTTTTGACAAATGTTGTTACAAATCAGCTAAAATGTACCTAAA
The DNA here is from genome assembly GCA_964007535.1 of Brachyptera risi. Lineage (NCBI taxonomy): Eukaryota > Metazoa > Arthropoda > Insecta > Plecoptera > Taeniopterygidae > Brachyptera > Brachyptera risi. The sequence continues at coordinate 1,085,241 of OZ023338.1, forward strand.
TCTCATCCAATTTCAACGAAACTTGAACTAAATCAAATCTCAGCCTAATGCACTATTTTCAATGAAATTAAATAAAAAACAAAAAGTTAACCTAAGTGGGATCGAACCCCGTCCGCCTTGCGCTGAAAGCAGCCGCTCTAACGATCCAGCCGTACTGCCGATGTGAAATACATCTTTCAGAACAACATAAGTATACAAGCTTCGAAAAGAATTCTGGCAAATGGATTATTAATAATAAAACTAATGGTAAAATTATTTCAATACACTCACATTCCGTTCCCTTCAATTTTTATTCTAGAAATCACATTCCCGTAACGATATTCACTAAATTAGATATTTAAATTAATATTTGAAATCTTGAAGTGGATCTTAAAACACGCTAAACCCGCTCTTTGGCAGGTTCAAGTTGATCCTGCTTTTCCGCTATTATTTCCGGGTCCATCTTTTTAGAAATGCCAAGTTGATACCAATATCACTAAAACCGGATTAAATCGTACAGGAATGCGCCCCCTGGTGTCCAGAGCTTCATATCTCATTGTATTCAAGACTAGTAAAGAAATAATAATTATATAACAATTTCATAAAGCTTTAAAATTCTTGACCGACGTTGACCGTACAAGAGAGAAGAACTACGCGAGGCAATAAAATCTCTAGCACGACTTACCGCTAGACAACCTCTGTCGATCCGCGTCCTCCTCCTCCGCGTCTTCCGCGTCCTCCTCGTCCTCCTCCTGAATGACGGGCCAGCGCTCGTGGCGGTGGTGTTTAACACTGAGCCAACCTGCCGTCACAACAATACACACGGATAAATATCCACGTCAGGCGCTATATGACCTCGCTGTCGATGCGCCTTAGAACCCTAATATTAATTCAATATCCACGCCCCTTCCTAGAGATTTATTTTTATACTATACATAGAAATTGATATAACTTGGCAAACGCGAAATATGCGTTGTAAGATGAGCGAGATATCCCAATAAGGTAAAAGTCGTTAACGTAGTTCTACCCCTGCTACTTTATTGACTCTGGTATTCTACAAACCTTGACGTATATCAAAAATACTTCATTGTTTGGCAAATATCGAATCTAGAAAGCAGTGAATTTTGACAACATAATTGAAAAAAAAAAATTAATTCAGTATTCATCATCAAAAGAAAACACTTGTTAACGGAATTGCAAATGATATGAAACTAGATATAAAACTGAATAATTCTGCTATTATTTCTGTGATATTTGATGAATAAAAACAGTTGATTTAATTTTTTTCTTCAAAACGGCTGGTTCGAATTGCATGCAATGCGGTGATGATGTGCAACATGTTGACTGACCGATCGCGCTGAGTCTTGTCGCGCCCGCCCTGGTCGTGGCCACGAGTCCGAGCGCGTAGAACGCCGTCCCGCGCACCGTGTAGACGGGGCATTCCTGCGCCAGGCGCGCCATTGCTGCCAGTGCGCCAGCGTCCCAGGCCAGCGCCACCCCCGCCGCACACGTCGCCACCTGGCCCAGCGCCCACAGCGCCGCCTTCAGAGCCAGCACCTCCCCCTCAGTACCGCACGCGCCGCACAACACGACCTGAAACAACACACAGTCCTGAGCACTGGTGACGGTGTCTAGGTGTGAAGAGGTTAAAAGTAGAGGTGCGGAGAGGTTATCTTGACGACAGTGTCTAGGTGCGAAGAGATTAAGTACCAAGGTGCAGAGAGGTTGAGTGTCCAGGTGCAGGAAGGTTGAGTGTCAAGGTGCGGAGAGGTTGCGTGTCAACGTGCGGAGAGGTTGAGTGTCCAGGTGCAGGAAGGTTGAGCGTCTAGGTGCGGGAAGGTTGAGTGTCAAGGTGCGGAGAGGTTGAGTTTCAAGGTGCGGAGAGGTTGCGTGTCAACGTGCGGAGAGGTTGAGTGTCAAGGTGCAGAGAGGTTGAGTGTCTAGGTGCGGAGAGGTTAAGTGCCAACGTGCGGAGAGGTTAAGTGTCACGGTGCGGGGAGGTTGAGTGTCAAGTCAAGGTGCGGAGAGGTTGAGTGTCAAGGTGCGGAGAGGTTGCGTGTCAAGGTGCGGAGAGGTCGAGTGTTTAGGTGCGGAGAGGTTGAGTGTCAAGGTGCGAGGAGACCAAGTGTCAAGGTGCGGAGAGGTTGAGTGTCTAGGTGCGGAGAGGTCAAGTGCCAACGTGCGGAGAGGTTGAGTGTTTAGGTGCGGCGAGCTTACCTTGACGACGGTGTCTAGGTGCGGATGGCGCGAGAGCATCTGGAAGCCGGCGTCGTGCTGCACCAGCTGGCCGTAGAGGTGCGGGGGGACCAGGACGTCCCGCACGGTCTGTCGTGCGGAGGAGATGCGGCGGCTGTAGTGGCCGTCCTCGCCGCGCCTGTGCAGCGTCATGGCGTCGTGGAGCTCCCCCTCCACCAGGCGCACGTACCTAGAGTCAACGTCACATCTCAGACACACAGCCGGGTGTACTCCCTACAAGCGGGTTAAACCTAGATCTGCCGCCTGCATTTGCAACCAAACTTTTCTCCAAATTCCCCAACTAACTTCACTCGTTCACACCTCAATAGACATAATTTGGGAAAAAATAGCATCTATACTATAATGCTTCTATTCCGAATATAGCGTCTATATCGCCGATACGTTGAAACATAGCAGATTCAGATGTTTGTAGCGCTTTGTTGTCTTTTCAAAAACATGATAGAACAACATCAAATGTATTGGAACATGAAGAAATAGGCTATCAGAAATACACAAAGAAGGCACATTTAGATTTAATCGTTTTCCTGCTTGTATCATTCATTTCTTCTCACCCCACTTCCATATAATCAATGTTAAATTTCCCTGGATGGATGGTTTTATTTTCCTGGTCCCTTGAAAAACAATAGGAGGAGGTTTCACTGTATATAGATTGCTATCTTGACATGTCTCTTCTTATGCAGGACTCGAACCCGCGCGTGACCCAACTTCACTTTCAATGGTCAACCGAGCCACGGGTAAGGGCTGTACCGGGGGGGAGAGGTAGTCGTACCGGGGGTGGGGGGAGAGGTGGTCATACCGGGGGTGGGGGGAGAGGTGGTTGAGCCGGGGAGGGGGTTGTACTGGGGGTGGGGAGCAGGAGGCGGTTGTGCCGCAGAGGGGAGGGGGTCGTACCTGTAGTTGAAGGAGGCAGCCCAGCGGTCGAGCTGCGTGACCACGAAGCCGGCGTCGTTGAGGAAGGTGAAGCCGGTAGTGGTAGAGAGGAAGCGTATGAGCAGCAGAAGTCCCTTGTCTCCGAGATGGAGAAGAGAGGGACGCAGAGCAATCACAGACTCTAGGTACACCTGCAAGCAGACCAGCATGTATTCACTCGTACTCACACGTACTCGGCATGTGTTCACACGTACTTGGCTTGTACTTGGCACGTACTTGGCACATACTCACATGTACTCAACAGGTATCAAATATTCCATGTCTGGGGTCAAATAAAATTGATTAAGTTGGCACATTTCAATTTATTGTAAACCTAGAATTGACTTTTTTTTTTAAATTGAACGTTTTACCAAATTAAATACATCAACAAGACTGAATATTCCCTCAAATAAATTTCAGTAGGTTGACAACAATAATTATTGTACAGTGTAATTTTTAGGGGTGTGCGAATCCATGTTTTTTATTTTGAACCGAATCCGAACCGAATCTTCATGGAAATTACCGAACCCGAATCTTTTCAACATGCATTGTGAAGCGTAATAATGGGACAAACGACACTGCTGATCAAGTTACACTTGATCCAGGAAGTGAAAATCTTATCTCAGCATTCTCATAATTACCCTGCATAAAACATGTTATGCAGCACAAGTCTAACCATTACAGCTAATGTTCTTGAGAATGGAGAATGCAATAGATCTGTTTATTTGTCCTGAACTACTTGAACTAGTTCTTCAGTTCTTGCACTCTCGTGTTTGTTTGTCCCAGTTCACTTGCACTAGTTCAAGTAGTTCTACACCAGCTTCGGAGTTAGTGACTGCTTAGTTCAGTTCAAGATGGCAGACGCTTAAATCAAATTGTACGTGGACACTATGTTGGCTAACAAGTTGTTGACGCTCAAATACGTGCCGATGAGAATGAAAAATTGTATATTTGAATAAGGGTTGTAATTATTTTTAAGCAAGTTGACATGCAGAATTACGTCTCCGGTGATTCAACCCAAATAACTTTTCCAATTTTCAAAATTCGCGTCCAGGAACCGTTGAAATTGGTACCATCGTGTTTGTTTGTACCTCAACATTTAGGGATCATTTCCTGCACCAAACCTGTAATATGACGCATTTCCTTCCTGCACCAGAACCACTGTAGTTCAGGCTGGTGCAAGACAGACAAATAGACCTAATGCTGCCACGTTTTTGGCGCCAAGATTTGAAATTTTCGAATCTTCTATATTGGACAGAATCCAAATCTGAAAGTGGATTCGGATTCGATTAGAGAAGCATGGCTTCGCACACCGCTAACATTATTGCAATGATCAAATTGTAACCTCACCCACACTGAATGCACACATCTACATCATCGAGATCCGTTACTCATCGTTGAAAAGGAGTACATATTTGTGTCTTGATAGTAGGGTTGCCGTTCGATTTCGATCACTTCGATCGATTTTCGATTCGATTTCGATATGTACTTTTCGATTTTCGATTGATATCGAAAAGTTTTCTAAGATCGAAAGCGTACAACAGTACAAGAGTAGCGCGAGACGTCACGAGTAACACGCTCGCTTCCATTGGTAACATTATACTTATATATATAGCACGTGCGGGGTATATGAACATGGTATTTTGCTACCTAACACGTTTTTTTTTTCGATTCAATTTCGATTTGTCATTTCGATCGATTTTCGATAAAAATGCAATCGATTTTCGATATTGTGAACTTCGATTTCGATTTTTTGATCGAACGGCAACCCTACTTGATAGTAGCTTCACACCGCTTTGCAAACCGGGAAGTTTCCCACATATTAGACATATTAATGATAATATAGAATGCCTTGCTTGGATTCTATTTGTGAATGAGCCAAGATTGTAACGAGCGTATGTCGCTATCGGCTGCAGGAGTAACGTATCTCGGTGAGGTGATATACGTATCTATGCTAGATCCATCTCCAAGCGTGACCCAGGTCGTACCTTCTCGTCGGCAGCCTCGGTGAGGGTGTTGATAGCAGACAGCTGCACCGCCTTGCTCTGGTCGTACAGCTGCGTGACCAGCATGTCCACGCCCCACTTGTCGAAGTCCGGCAGTCGCGCGCGCAGCAGCACGACTAGCAGCTGCGTCGCGTACAGGCGAGACGACTCCCCCGCGCCCGTCAGCGCCTTGCTCAGGATCACCCTGCGGCACGAACACACGCGTCAACGCTCGTACAGAACTCTAACCTCACTTTTACTACGATGCCTCACTTTCAGACAGTCACACGATACTCTAACCTTACTTTCACAGGATTACTCTGGAGTACGACTATACACGTCAACACTCGTACGCAGCTCCAATAATAATGATGATTATAATTATAACAATAATTATGATTATTTTATCTATCGCGATTGAATTACAGCGTAATATTGGACATGTCAGGTGATAAAAGTAAGGATACATACAAACATAGGTAAGGTATTGATAGGGCATACATTGTCAGTTGGTGGCATTAAAAAACTCGTCCAAACTATAAAAACAATTTTCAATTAGCTATGCTCTTAACTCTAACCTCACTTTTACAGGATTACCCTGTCGAACAAGCAGTTGTACAGAACTCTAACCTCACTTTTACAGGATTACCCTGACAAACAAGTGGTTGTACATAACTATAACCTCACTTTCACTGCGACGGTTCACTTGCAGATCAAGTAAACCACGGTCTAGAATAGTAAAAAAAAAACAGTGCTGCTAAAACCACCAAAATATGTGCAGTTACCTGGGCATGGGTGGGCCAGGGGGTAAGGGGAGGGGGGGTAGTTACCTGGGCATGGGTGGGCCAGGGGGGGAGGGGGAGGGGGGGTAGTTACCTGGGCATCCCCTCGGAGCTGTAGTCCAGGCTGGACACGACAAGTTTCACGTAACAGTCGTGGTTGGTCGACACCACCAGGTCCAGCAACCTGACAACACAAAAACAACTTGACAGTTATAATACTGTACAATATTCAAGACGCCTCTTTACACGTTGCCTACTGGCTTGATTGCACACGTCAAGTTGGCAACGGAAAACCAATCATCGTATCAACATACAGTTTCCGGTTAAATGATCGACAGTATTGAATACATGCTCGCTTGAAGAGATTTAGTTCGTGGTATGTTTTCAACCCTTTCAAAATGATTGCCAAAAATCAACATGTTTCTACCAATTTTACTTTGTTTTTACGATTTTTTCAGAGTGATATAATATGGAATTATGATTTTTAGTGAACGTAGAGGCACAGATACACTCATTGCTGTTTCATTGCAAGAAGAATTAGACTGATTGGTCCTACTGTTTACCCACCATGTGTTGGGAGCTAAAGACCTGTATTGACGCTTTTTGTCCTGTTTTGTTCGTTCCCTGCAGGTTTTACACATGGGTTGTCAGATGTAAAGTAGCCTTTTGATACAATTTCTGAATATCTTTTTTTTTTCATTGGGTTTTAACAATGTAGGCCTTACTAGTAGTAATGAAATCAATTCTTAGAATTGGGAATCGATTCTCTTTAGCACCAGAATTGATTAAAAATCAATTTTGAAAAAAAAAAATTCAACCTAAAAAAAAGTTGTGATTATGATTATTGTTTGCTTAACGACCCCACCAACAGCTAGGTTATACGGGGGTAGAAAGTTGTGTAATTTTGAACTTTTTTTTTTTCAACCTTACTGCAGCGTTTTACATGAAAAATGGCTGTTAGAGACTTCTTTGAACTGTCCTGTACCATCCAGGTATTTCCGTCAACGTTCGGCTGTCAGACGTAACCGAAGGGATGGCTTGTGTCCAGATAGTAATATCTCAACAATACAGAATAATATAGACAACGAAATGAGCACGTATTGCGAAGTGAAGAAGTACAACACTGAACCCAGAAAAAAAAAATAGATTTTTCGATTGATCGATGTTATCACTAGGCAAACGCAAGATATGCGTTGTAAGATGAGCGAGATATCTGAATAAGGTAATAGTCGTTAAAGTAGTTTTACCCTTGCTATATTATCGAATCTGGTATTCTACACACCTTGATGCATATAAAAAAGACTTCATTGTCGAGAAAATATCGAATCTAGAAAGCAGTGAATCTCGGCAACCTGAATCTGCTTTAATTTCTATAATAATATTTGATGAATAAAAACAGATAATTTAATTATTTTCTTCAAAACGGCTGATCCGAATTGCATACAAAATTGTGATAATGTGTATCAATCATGTTTACACATTTACAGAAAATTTCATCTCATTTGAAGAGATTTTATTTTTCAAATTTTTTTACCCAGCCTAATCTTATGAGGTTTTTAGAAACTTTGAGATGATATTTTTTCAAAATCTGTCCAACCGATTCATTCCAAAAACTATACAGTTCTAAGTTGGATAAGTTTACGTCTGAAAAAAAAGTTTCATGTTGATCAGTCAACCCTTGCGACCTATGCAGTGCCCACAAAAAAAAAAAAAAAAAAAAAAAAAAAAACACACAGACAAAGCCCTATAAGAGTGGGATGGAGACTTCGCTACGCTCATCTAACTAGTAACTAGTACGATGTAAAGGTAGAGCGCTTACTGCTGGAAGATGCCTGCCTTGTCGAGATAGCGCACGCCCTTGCTCGTACGACACAGCCGTCCGACGAACAGGAAGTAGTCCTGACAGAGCGAGTTGGCGATGTGCTGCGGGCTGAACAGGCAGTCGTGGGCGCTCTTAGACGTCGTGATCGTGTCCACGTGGATCCATATGTCTCCGAGCAGCTCCGCAAGCAGCTTGGCTCCGTCCGACTGCTGTAACACGTGGCAACTGTCATGAGCAACGGGCAGTCGTGGGCGCTCTTAGACGTCGTGATCGTGTCCACGTGGATCCATATGTCTCCGAGCAGCTCCGCAAGCAGCTTGGCTCCGTCCGACTGCTGTAACACGTGGCAACTGTCATGAGCAACAGGCAGTCGTGGGCGCTCTTAGACGTCGTGATCGTGTCCACGTGGATCCATATGTCTCCGAGCAGCTCCGCAAGCAGCTTGGCTCCGTCCGACTGCTGTAACACGTGGCAACTGTCATGAGCAACAGGCTGAACAGGCAGTCGTGGGCGCTCTTAGACGTCGTGATCGTGTCCACGTGGATCCATATGTCTCCGAGCAGCTCCGCAAGCAGCTTGGCTCCGTCCGACTGCTGTAACACGTGGCAACTGTCATGAGCAACAGGCTGAACAGGCAGTCGTGGGCGCTCTTAGACGTCGTGATCGTGTCCACGTGGATCCATATGTCTCCCAGCAGCTCCGCAAGCAGCTTGGCTCCGTCCGACTGCTGTAACACGTGGCAACTGTCATGAGCAACGGGCTGAACAGGCAGTCGTGGGCGCTCTTAGACGTCGTGATCGTGTCCACGTGGATCCATATGTCTCCGAGCAGCTCCGCAAGCAGCTTGGCTCCGTCCGACTGCTGTAACACGTGGCAACTGTCATGAGCAACAGGCTGAACAGGCAGTCGTGGGCGCTCTTAGACGTCGTGATCGTGTCCACGTGGATCCATATGTCTCCGAGCAGCTCCGCAAGCAGCTTGGCTCCGTCCGACTGCTGTAACACGTGGCAACTGTCATGAGCAACAGGCTGAACAGGCAGTCGTGGGCGCTCTTAGACGTCGTGATCGTGTCCACGTGGATCCATATGTCTCCGAGCAGCTCCGCAAGCAGCTTGGCTCCGTCCGACTGCTGTAACACGTGGCAACTGTCATGAGCAACAGGCTGAACAGGCAGTCGTGGGCGCTCTTAGACGTCGTGATCGTGTCCACGTGGATCCATATGTCTCCGAGCAGCTCCGCAAGCAGCTTGGCTCCGTCCGACTGCTGTAACACGTGGCAACTGTCATGAGCAACAGGCTGAACAGGCAGTCGTGGGCGCTCTTAGACGTCGTGATCGTGTCCACGTGGATCCATATGTCTCCGAGCAGCTCCGCAAGCAGCTTGGCTCCGTCCGACTGCTGTAACACGTGGCAACTGTCATGAGCAACAGGCAGTCGTGGGCGCTCTTAGACGTCGTGATCGTGTCCACGTGGATCCATATGTCTCCGAGCAGCTCCGCAAGCAGCTTGGCTCCGTCCGACTGCTGTAACACGTGGCAACTGTCATGAGCAACAGGCAGTCGTGGGCGCTCTTAGACGTCGTGATCGTGTCCACGTGGATCCATATGTCTCCGAGCAGCTCCGCAAGCAGCTTGGCTCCGTCAGACTGCTGAAACACGTGGCAACTGTCATGAGCAACGGGCTGAACAGGCAGTCGTGGGCGCTCTTAGACGTCGTGATCGTGTCCACGTGGATCCATATGTCTCCCAGCAGCTCCGCAAGCAGCTTGGCTCCGTCCAACTGCTGTAAATTTTGTTATGAGACAGCTCAAGGGGACAGGCATTAAAATTGAAAACTAGGCAAACGCGTTATGTGTTGCCGCGTTGATGGATGAGCTGAAACATATCAACTTATCTTTGGATTGGTTATTATATATATCCACCTTGAGATCCAAACAACTACGTCACTGCCATCCTATTACCTAATAATACATTTCTATGATGATAAAGAAGGCTTTGTTTTAATTGCTTACAATTAATTGGTGACACATGTTGCTTGGATTTAATTGGTAGGCCTATCTTGATAGCTTTGAGTGATTTATAAAAATTACATTAAATATATATATTTTACATCAAACCGGCTGATCCGATTTGAGTGAAAGTTCGGAATAATGTGAATCATTATTATATTGAAATTTCCTGAGAATTTGAATTCTCTCGGATGAAATATTTTTTACGATTTTTTCCTCCGAGTTATTCTTACGGGATTTTTGAAAACTTTGGAATGAGTTTTCTCAGAAGTAATTCAATCGATTGCGCCTCAAAACTATACAGTATCGAATTAGATGATGATACTTGCGTACGCCAAGTTTCAACTGATTTTGAATTTTTGGTTGACCTGTGGAGCGCGAAAAAAAAAGCACTTTTTTTAGTATGTTGAAATTGAGTCTTCGCTTGGCTGATCCAATGAAATCTGAATGCGCTGAACAGGCCGTCGTTAGTCTCACCTCGTCGGCAGCCAGCAGGCAGTCTATGAGCTCGCAGCCCGCCAGCGTGAACGTCTGCACGCGTCGATTGATCAGCTCGACGCGCGAGAACTGGTTGGAGGACGGCTTGTAGTAGTTGACCAGCCGCTTGACGAACAAGCGCTGGTTAGAGTCCTCGAGCTTGCGTAGAGACTCACTGCGACTCTGTAACGCAACGAGCGGGACTTCAAGGTCAGGGGTCAGTTCAAGGGGTCAGTTCAAGGTCATGCGGTCAGTTCAAGGTCATTCGGTCAGTTCAAGGTCATGCGGTCAGTTCAAGGTCATGTGGTCAGTTCAAGGTCATGTGGTCAGTTCAAGGTCATGTGGTCACTTCAAGGTCATGTAGTCACTTCAAGGTGATCAAGGGGTTACTTCAAGGTGATCAAGAGGTTACTTCAAGGTCAAGGGGTCACCTCAAAATTATGTGGTCACTACAAGGTCATGTGGTCACTTCAAAGCCGAGTAGTAATTTCAAGGTCAAGTAGTCACTTCAGGTTCAACAGGTCAAACAATTTCAATATAGTTTATTTACAGCATGGGAATATAACAGAACAGAATTCACTCGAAGGTTTTTAAACTAGTTTAGTTTAGTTTGGTTTTTAAATTAGATTTTACAGAAAATTACGAGATTCATTTTCCCAATTTTAAAGAAAACTAGAAATCATCATCTCAATTTCAGATATAATAATCAATTTATTTGTCCTACGGAGACCGTGAGTCATGACGTGGGCGTTACCTATTCTGTAACTCGTATAAAAGGCCATCAGCTAAAACCTTCAGAAGAAGAGTATTAGAATTAGGCTAAGGCTATAATTAAGATATTGGGACATTTACCATTGAATACTCATGTACTGTCTTCATTGTATGTATTCCAAGTAAACTAGGAAAACGCGGGATGCGCGTTGTTAGACGAGCTTAGGGGTATAGAAATCTAGAATGAAAAATAATTTGTCAACCCAATCTACATCTACAGACCTTGGATCACTCCAAACGTTCAAAAACCTTACAAGAATCAGTTATGTCACGGCCTTCCTCTTCATTCATTTCAATCGTTTTGAATTAATTGGTGACACTTGTTGCTATAGATTTAATTGGTTCCCGTAATAGCCTAAATTGATGGGAAAATGCTTTATAAATGCGTTTTCTTCGTTATTTCTCATCCGATTGATGCGAAAAATCTCTCAAAATGTGCTTAATAGTTTTCTTTATATTCGGCGAAAATTTGAGAGGTCTTGAAAAATTAGATTTTTCAAGTATTTTCCTCCGGGTTATTCTAATGGGGATTTTTGAAATTTCTAAAATTCATAAAAAAAAAGTTACCACCCGATAATGCCACAAAACTATACAGATCTAAGTTAGATGAGGAACCATTATGAAAAAAAGTTTGAAGTTGATAGCTGTAGCTATTTGACCTGTGGAGAACCGACAAAAAAACATAAAAAAAAACAACATAAAAACGAACACCAATTTTTTTCAGTATGTCAAATTGAATCCTCGCTAAAGCTCGTCTAATAAAGTTTATTCATTCATTCATAAACAGAATAGTAGTAATGTCTCCGTCACAACTCGGAATAGTGTCGAGTTCCGAGAGACAAATAGATTCATTTCAATTTCTGAGATTGATTATTCCTCATCATAGCACGTACGCCACAATATGTACGCCTTCTTAATGTTCGGTAACGTACCTCGCTGATGTATATTCATGCTTCCAAAAGGCAGGGACAATTTGAATGTGTAAACAATATCGCTGTTGACCCGTGGTACAGATCACGGTCTAACTACAATACTCAATTGTGATGCTATCAATAAGTTATATCGTAAAATATGTCAATTGTGTACCGTTTTCCTCGAAAGAGGGTTAAAGGAATAAACACTACTACTACTACTACTAGCTACTACTACTACTAAACCCTCAATGGGTATTTTGGACACTTGAGAGTGAAAAATGTCTTGTAATATGTACATTTATTGGATGAAAATAAAATGAAAAAAAAAAATTTGGGGTTGAATCCCTGGGGTTAGACCGTGGGTTTACTACGTGTAGTGTAAAAACAGCTGCATGTACTGTATCTCTCTCTCTCTCTCTCTCTCTCTCTCTCTCTCTCTCTCTGTCACTCTCTCTTTCTCTCTCTCTCTCTTTCTCTCTCTCTCTCTCTCTCTCTTCTACCCCTCTCTCTCTCTCTCTCTCTCTCTCTCTCTCTCTCTCTCTCTCTCTCTCTCTCTCTCTCTCTCTCTTCTACCCCTCTCTCTCTCTCTCTCTCCTACCCCCCCCCCTCTCTCTCTCTCTCTCTCTCTCTCTCTCTCTCTCTCTCTCTGACCTTGAGCACCGCGCGTATGATGCTCCAGTTCCACGAGTGAGCGTCTTTGTGGGCCAAGACTCCGGAGTCTCTCAACGCCTCGTCCACGTCCTTCATCGACAGCTGCAAACAAACAAACAAACAAACAAACAAATCAATTGAGATCAAGTGATCACTTGAAGAGTCCACGGGAGTCGATTTAGCGAAATATCAGTTGTTTGGTGATAACTTTCGAACGGTATGAGATGTCAACATTCTACGGGTGTGCAAATCCATGTTTTTGATTTCGAACCCGAATCCGAATCTTTTCAACACGCATTGTGAAGCGTAATAATGGGACAAACGACACTGCTGATCAAGTTACACTTGATCCAGGAAGTGAAAATCTCATCTCAGCATTCTCATAATGACTAGAAACTGCGAGGTATTCCACTGAAAACACGTTTAATAAATGTTTTATCATGAAGAAGCATCATTTTCTCAATTTCCATGATTTTTATTTAACGCGCAGTTGTAAACATCGTAGCTGTTTGCTGCATGGCATCTGTCATCCAACTACTGCGTGGTCGTGACGTGTGTGGTCTAACCTTGACAAGGACGAGACCAAAGATCTTAGTATCTAACTTCGTTAACGACGTTAGATACTAAGATCTTTGACGGGCCTTTCGTTCGTCCGACTCGAGACGGCCGAGCGCCAATCGAAGCCGGCCATATATATGACGACACCATCCACTCGTAGGCTAGTGCGCATCGCACCTGCTCACGCGATCTAGAAAGTTGATAATGCAATGTTGCCACGTTTTTGGCGCCAAGATTCGAAATTTTCGAATCTTTCATATTGGACCGAATCCGAATCTGAAAGTGGATTCGGATTCGATTCGAAAAACATGGATTCGCACACTTCTAGAAATCTCGATAGTAAAGTAGTTGAAAACATAGTAATATGATTTGTTGTGGTGCTTACCTGAAGATGTCGACAGCGCTTGACCCCTGCGCCAGGCTGCATGAGGTGGTCGAGGAACAGGCTGGACGGCGCGGGGCGGCGCCTCAACAGCTGATGCAGCTGATTCAGCGCCGCCACGGCCCTCAGCGCCTGCCTGTTGGCCGTCAGCGCAGCGGTGGACAGCAGGCGGGGCAGCGGGGGGGTCAGCGAGCAGCAGGCGGGGGGCAGCAGGCGGTGGATCAGGTGGAGCAGCTCCCCTACGGAAAAAAAACAAACGCACAACGTGGATTATTAGAAAGAATTGTCGATACCTAGAGACATGTAAATATAGCTTCTATCTTTTCTTTTCATAGCATTTATAATTTGAGAATTAGCACTTTGGTGCATCTATTATTTTGAAGCATCGTGTTTTGTAGCGCAACAACGTTCAGTAGCATAATAACAGTATGGTACCGGTAAAACCACTAGATAACGTGCAATAGGCATACAAGAGAAGCACTCCAATTGATTACGTGTTTAGAAGAATAGTCTCCATAACTGAGTTAATTCTACGCCTCATCTGCCGCCTGCATCTGCAACTACTCTTCTATCAAAATTCCCCAATTAACTTGACCCGTTTACACCTGAAATGAAAAAATTATGAGAAAAATAGCATCTATAATGCTTCTATTCCAAATATAGCGTCTATATCGCCGATACATTGAAACGTAGCGGATTCAGACGTTTGTAGCGCTTTGTCGCCTTTTCAAAAACATGATGAAACAACATCAAATGTATTGGAACATGAAGAAATATCAGAAAACCACGTAAAAAAGCACTTTTGCATTTCATCGCTTCTATAGCAATTGCTATTTTTACATGTCTCTATCGATACCTGAGGTACATACGACCTTAACCCTTTCAAAGTTGGTGAAATTTACGATAAAGAACACACACCAGGCTGGCCAAATTGTTTTCCTGGTCCCTCAGGAACATGAATGGATGGAGGTTTCACTGTACTTATAGACCGTGAGCTGTGCCAACAATACTTTAAAAAATGCATATTTCAATTAATTAATCCGGTTCCACGGCTACAAACTCAATTTCTCGTTCATTTCAACTTTCTCATTGAGAAACGGGGAGATAATAATATTGAAATAAAGTAGGGGTGTGCGAATACATGTTTTTTTTTATCTTGAACCGAATCCGAACCGAATCTTCATCAAAATGACCGAATCCGAACCGAATCCGAACCGAATCCGAACCGAATCTTCATCGAAATGACCGAATCCGAACCGAATCCGAACCGAATCCGAACCGAATCTTCATCGTAATTACCGAATCCGAACTGAATCTTCATCGTAATTACCGAATTCGAAACCGAATCTTCATCGAAATTATCGAACCCGAATCTTTTCAACATGCATTGTGAAGCGTAATAATGGGACAAACGACACTGCTGATCAAGTTACACTTGATCCAGGAAGTGAAAATCTCATCTCAGCATTCTCATAATTACCCTGCATAAAACATGTTATGCAGCACAAGTCTAACCATTACAGCAATTGTTCTTGAGAATGGAAAATGCAATGTTGCCACGTTTTTGGGGCCAAGATTCGAAAATTTCGAATCTTTCATGTTGGACCGAATCCGAATGTGGATTCGAATTCGATTAGAAAAGCGTGGATTCGCACACCGCTAAAATGGAGGCCTAATCCGCGTGACAACCGAGCCACGATTGACCATCGAGACGCGGTTACGCGGGGGTCGTACTGAGCAGGATGATGGCGCGGACGGATATGAACCTGACAGCCGATGAGAGAGAGAGAGAGAGAGAGAGAGAGAGAGAGAGAGAGAGAGAGAGAGAGAGAGAGAGAGAGAGAGAGAGAGAGAGAGAGAGAGAGAGAGAGAGAGAGAGAGAGAGAGAGAGAGAGAGAGAGAGAGAGAGAGAGAGAGAGAGAGAGAGAGAGAGAGAGAGAGAGAGAGAGAGAGAGAGAGAGAGAGAGAGAGAGAGAGAGAGAGAGAGAGAGAGAGAGACGTACCGAGCAGGATGGTGGCGCGGACGGATATGAACGTGTCAGCCGATATGACGACCTGGACCAACGCGTCGAGCAGCCCCGCGTCAAGGAACGCGTACAGCAGCAGCGACAGGTGGTTCTCCACGATGTTCGGCCTGCAAAACAACAACAACAACGTCAGCAACGAGAACGACGGGGGCGATGTTCTATTATCAAAGACTAGAGGTTATATGAATTGGGTGAAAGGGAAAGAAAGAACAGCAGTTTACTGCAGTTTATGAGTAGAGAAAGGCCTACTCATAGCGGAGTAGATAGAACACAGAGATGAAAGGTACACGAGATTCCGACGTTTCGGCTATTGCCTTGGTCGCAGTAGAGTAGATTATTGTAGATTACTACAGTGACCAAGGCAATAGCCGAAACGTCAGAATTTCGTGTGTACTTTTCATCTCTATGTGTTCTATCAACGGGCTCTTCACTATGAGTAGGCTTTCTCTACTCATAAATCTCAGTAAGCTGCTGTTCTTTCTTTCCCTTTCACCCAATTCATGGATTAAGTTTATGAATCCTCCTCGTCTAAATGTCCCGAGGTGCTTGGGATGGTAACGAGCGTCGGACCGACCTGTACTTGGCGAGATGCGGCAGTATGGCTCGCCCCTCGGCGGCCACGAACCCCTCCGACAGCTTCCAGCCGTCCTGCGACCTTGAGGGGTCGACGGCCTCCAGCGCCACGCTGAACTCGTCCGTCCAGTCCGGCTGCGGCAGGCCAAGCAGGTCGTACAGGAGGTCCAGCACGGCTTTCTGGAACACACAGGAACACACAGGAACGTGATTGACTGTCGACTAGAACGAGGTCATCTGGCAATCGGCCGAAGGTTATAGGTCAATTTAGGGAAATTTATCATTTATTTTGGGTTTTTGGTTGTTTTGTAGGAATTCATGGTTTATTTCTGGTTTTCAGTCCATTTGGAGGAATTTACGGTTTATTTTTGGTTTTCAGTCCATCTGTAGGAATTTAGGCCTACTGTTCATTTTTGGTTTTTGGTCAATTTGTAGGAATTTAGGCCTACTGTTCATTTTTGGTTTTTGGTCAATTTGTAGGAATTTACCGTTCGTTTTTGGTTTTCAGTCCATTTGGAGGAATTTACTGTTTATTTTTGGTTTTCAGTCGATTTCTAGGAATTTACCGTTCTTTTTTTGGTTTTCAGTCCATTTGGAAGAATTTACTGTTCATTTCTAGTTTGATGGGATATTTTTTTGAGATGTAGTAAATTTTCAACAATTTTTTACCATCAGAAAATGTAGCTGCTAACTCTCACCTCGATTGGTAACAACGGGAATATCGAGGGACGAGGGGGGAATGACAGATTCTCTCAGGAGGAGGGGGGGGGGGAGGAGGGGGGAGGTACTCACTCTGACGTCCAGCTGGTCCAGGTGCAGGACGTCCACGAGAGCCGTGAGACCGGACGCGTCCTGCCGCGGGTTGCAGAAGCTCAGCAGGCCGGTCCAGGAACGCAGCACGGATAGCAGGGCCAGACGGCTGCTGTGGAACCTGGCCTCGCGCTCCTCCCTGCACAGACAACACGCGTCAACACGTGTCACACCACGTCACGCGTCACGCATCAACAGGCATCACACGTCGAGCCGTGCCTCATAAAAATACTAGAATATAGCAGAAAATAGTCGGGCCGGAGGAAACCCGCCAGTCCTGAGCCATAAAACTGGGCCTTCCACTTCGAGATTTGATTTGTTTATTCAAATTTTATTTAATAATTTTATTTAAATTTTGAATTTTATTTAATTTCATTCATTTCATTTGAATAATTTTATTTAATAATTTAATAAAATATTTGAATTTTATTCAAATTCAGGTGGCAAAGTGATTTTTAGCATTCCATCATGTGACAAGTAAATACAATAATAATGAATATTTGTAAAAGTACTTTTTTAGAGGTATTATTTCGACATAACCCTACTTCTTGTAAGAGTCAGGGAATTTAGCCGTTGCGTCGTATCTTCAAAGTTGAATCTATTTCATCTCTTGCGGCAGCGAGCATCAGGTTCAAGTGGCAGAATTTAAAGCTTCCTGATTGGCCAGAGAAAACGCCGCCACCCGTGAAAACAGACCTTACAGGCTGCATGCCACGCGAGAGTCGTTAGATAGTCATGCGTCTCACCGGTTACGTTCGGAGCAGGTGAAATCGGCGTAGGGGGCGGCCAGCGCCTGGAGGCGGATGCCGGCCCGTCCCCGAGTGGCGGGGTCGTTGACCAGGAACAGCAGCGCGCCGCACAACGACTCGATGATGCGGGGCATGGAGCACGCCTGGAGGTTACGCAGCACCGCACTGACGCCGCCGCACTCGAGGAACACGCTAGGGTTCACCACGCCTGGGGGAGAGAACACGTTCAAGCTAGGGTTCACCACGCCTGGGGGCACACGATTCGTTCAAGCTAGAGTTCACCATGCCTGGGGGCACACGATATGTTCAAGCTAGGGTTCACCACGCCTGGGGGCACACGATACGTTCAAGCTAGGGTTCACAATGTCTGGGGGAGAGAACACGTGCAAGCTAGTTGACTTTATTCTAGTATACGCTCTTCAGTGTCCCCCTTAAGACCTAGTCAGCGACTTGACAATTTGATGACATCCAATTTACTGAACACTGAATATTGGAATGAATAATGGAAATATTCAACATGGTAATTTCGGATGAAAACTCTGAACTGTTGTTCAAATTACAGCAACATTCGACCGTAGATACATATCATCTTACCGAGATACGTTACTCCTGCAGCCGATAGCGACATGTGCTCGTTACAATCTTGGCGGCCATATTGGACATTACAAATAGAAACCAAGCAGGGCATTCTATATCATCTTACCGAGATACGTTACTCCTGTAGCCGATAGCGACATATGCTCGTTACAATCTTGGCGGCCATATTGGACATTACAAATAGAAACCAAGCAAGGCATTCTATATTATCACTAATATGTGTCCAATATGTGAGAAACTTCCCGGTTTGCAAAGCGGTGTGAAGCTACTGCCGAGACACAAATATGTACGCCTTCTTAACGTTGAGTAACATATCTCGGTAATATAGATCTATGATTCAACTTCTTGGAGTTTGTATCGATGACAGTTCACTGTGTACACAATCTTTCGAAATGAATCGACCGTTGTTTCGGTACCGACGCCATCGTACTCACATATCTCTGCTAGCGCGGCCAGACACGCCCTCAGCATGCGGTCCTTGTCCTCGGCCGCGCCGTTAGCCAGCGCTACCAGCGAGCGCACGACAGGCGCGGGCATGTCCGCCGGGCACGTCACCAGCATGCGGCGCACCAGGCGCAGCGCCTGAACTCGCTCCATATCGTTACGCAGCATCACGTCAAGACTCCTGACAACAAAACACGTCACGCGTTAGGCTTATAGAAGAAGATATTTACTGATACTGTAATGAAATGAAATATAAATACTTATTTGTGATTTGTTTGGGTACCTTGTGTTGCGCGAGTGTCTATAAAGTGCGGTTATGGTTACAAATGACTGTTAAGTAGGGTTATGGGTACCTTCCAATGAACGAGCGTCTATTAAGTGGGGTTATGGGTACCTTGTAATGCGCGAGCGTCTATAAGGTGGGGTTATGGGTTTCTTACAACGAGTGTGTGTCTATAAAGTGGGGTTATGGTTAATGAATTATTGTAAAGTGGGGTTATGGGTACCTTACAACGAGCGTGTGTCTATAAAGTGGGGTTATGGGTACCTTCCAATGAACGAGCGTCTATTAAGTGGGGTTATGGGTACCTTGTAATGCGCGAGCGTCTATAAGGTGGGGTTATGGGTTTCTTACAACGAGTGTGTGTCTATAAAGTGGGGTTATGGTTAATGAATTATTGTAAAGTGGGGTTATGGGTACCTTACAACGAGCGTGTGTCTATAAAGTGGGGTTATGGGTACCTTGCGATGAGCGACGGGTACTGCAGCTTGTACATGGACCTGACGTCTCGCTCCTCCTTGAGCAGGTAGCGCACGGCTCTCAGCGCGGCCGCGCGGACCTGCGTTGCCTCGTGGACCAGGCACACACGCAGGCTGGAACAAAAAACGAGGCGGTAACAACGCGGCTCGACGACAACGCAATCGGCACGCAGCGTAGTTCATCCACAGTCGTAATCGGCATAAGCCTGGACGCTTTCCGCAAGTATAACTTGAAATAACGTCCCAGGCCTGGCTAGCTCCAAGAGACTAGCACTTTGATTGGATAATGTTTATTAGCCAAGTATACTGGTACCACGGAAACATGTCCAGTAGGCCTATTTGTGTATTTCCATTGTTGTTGGCACAAAATCCTAGCACTGCTCTTGAGGTGGGATACAAAATGGGTCACATTTTTGCGTGTTAAGAGACCGTGACTCTGATAATTATTTTTCTGTAAGTTCAATTTCATTCATTTTAGGAGTAGGCGTAACTGTCCAAGTTGTTATTTCTCATTTTAGTTTTTTACAATTTTCTCCAATCATTATTTTATTTCATTTTCAATTATTATCTTTAAATAATCACTTATGTTGAACTACTCACCAGCATTGTATCTCTTCTATTGTATATCCCAGATCTCCGGCCTCGACGTCTGATTTCGCTATCAGTTTGATGAACGCGGTCAGATAACTGAACCGTTTCCCTTCCGTCGCCCCTTGTTTCCTGCACACGCTGTTGAGGATCTCTCGCGCGTTCTCGGCCGCCTCTTTCGAGAAGTCCAGCTGGACGTCATCTTCACTGTCGTGGCGACCTGTGAACACGGCCAACGGATTGTCGCGTGAGAAACGGTGCGACTTCTCACGCTCTCTCGCAAGTAGCAGCTGGCATGTTGATGGCGCACAAACCTGAACCTAACTAACCATATGAACTAGTGATCACATTGATTAATCGAGAGTTGATTCTGAAACGATTCTCAAATTGAAAAATCAATTTTTAAATTTCTTTTTCCATTTTATTTTCCATTTCATTTTTCCATTTCCATATAGCTTGAAGTGAATAAGAGAATAGCAAAGGCGGACGGACTATTCCAAAAAGTAAGGAAACTGATTTGGAACCAAGACTTTCCGATGAGTGGGAAGACACTTATTTATAATGTATACTACTTGCCAATTTTAACATATGGAGCAGTTACATGGACATTGAATTGGAGAGATGAGAAAAAAATGGAGGCAGCAGAAATGAAGTTTGTGAGGAGCATAGCAGGAGTGTCAAAGTTGGAGAAGAAGAGAAGCAGAATGATAAGGAAAGAAGTGGAAGTGGAAAGGTTAGCATTCAAAATGGAGAGAGAGAGACTCAGGTGGTATGGACATATGCGGCGAATGGATAAGGGAAGAATTCCGAGAGTTATGTTCGAGTTAGCGGAAAAAGATGGAGCTAAGAGAAGAGTTGGAAGGCCGAGAGAAAGGTGGCAGGAGGGAGTAGAATGCGGTGTAGTCAATCGAGGAGAAAAATGGGAGGTAGTGAGAGATGAGAGATGGTGGGAGGATAGGGAACGGTGGAAGGAACTCGTAGGAAGAGAAGAAGAAGCAGAGGAAAGTAGTGGTGAAGAAGAAGAGGAAGAGGTCGGAACTGGCAGGAACCGATGGAGAGATGAATCCTGCCCTAGATGAATCGGTGGAAACACCCCCTGGCCCAATTTAATTGGTTATCTGGGAAAGATATATATATATATTTTATTTTTGGGGGGTCAGTACTGTACCTCTTCACGTCGCAATACATGCTCATTTTGTTGTCAATATTATTTTGCAAATTGTCGAGATTTTACTATCTGGACACAAGCTATCCCTTCGGTTAAGTCTGACAGCCGAACGTTGGCGGAAATAGGCCTACCCGAATGGTACAGTGAAATTCAAAGACGGCTATTTTTCTCGTAAAATGCCGTGAGAAGGTTCGAAAAAAAAGTTTAAAATTACACGACTTTTTTTTATGATGATTTTTTTTTCAAAATCGATTTTTAATCGATTTTGAAGCTTGGAGGATCGATTCCCGATTTTGAGAATCGATGTTCATCACTGATATGAACCACAACACAAAACAAAATAACAATCTGCATCCAGTAACACGTGGCAATAAAGTGACCGACTTTGATCCAGTTCACGCCGTTATTACGTATCTATAATAACTTGCCGTCAACATTGAAATATATTAAAATACGGAGTGAATTCAAATCCAAAGCTAATAAGTTTATTGCAGATCATTCCTTTTATTCAATGACAGAATATTTTACATATGTGGACACTGACAAGTAATAATTACTGAATGTATGGGCCTATATTTTATTCTATACATCTTATTCTTTTATATACTAACTGTATTTTATTTTAATAATTGTATTTTATTTTATGGAATGTACTTGTCTCAGTGACAATTTTTATACTTGCTTGTCTTAAAAACACATGTGTATAAGTGTATGCAAAAAGCTAATAAAACTTAAACTAGACTAAAACTAAGTGAGTTTGTTGATGCCAATGATAACACGACTCTCACCTCACTACTGTAGTGGGAGGCGGTGGAATGGGGATAGTTAGGGAACTTGCCACCGCGCATTTATGTGCAATTGTAAGAGTTTTTAAATAAACAAAATATATAAATACACATCTTAGACAAAAGACCTTAGTATCTAACTTCGTTAGAAGACGTAAAACTAAGCCTTCTAAGCGGCGACAGAGCGATGCTAGCGCACGTATCGTAGTGGAGTGAATTATTCTCTAGGCGGGCCAGTTGGAATAATTTCCAGAATGATTTTTTCTCACACCTTCTTGGATCCACATAATTATCCAACTAATGTTTTTTTCAGAACTAGTATATTTCATGATTCATCAATATGCCTAGGCCTATAGTTACATTATGAGTGGGCGAGACAACGCTATCTGTTATATCGCCGAGTGTTTTAATTATGTAATCAAGGCAAAAGTGAAGTAATTCTTCAGATTCGGGGAGAAACGGGAATGTAAGTAGGCTTGACCAATAATTGAAATATCTGTTCATTCGTACATATCTATACTATTTATAACTTAGGAATCTTTCTATGAATGATTCACAACACAATAATCACGTCAGTTCGGTGTTATACGCATTGGACATATTGGTGGTAAAGCAGATATCTCTCTTCTAATTCACTCCACTGAGACAGGTAGCACTAGTGAGCAATGTCGCCAAGCGTTACATGGTAAACAAGATCAGGTCTGTGTCATACGCATTGGACATATTGGTGGTAAAGCAGATATCTCTCTTCTAATTCACTCCACTGAGACAGGTAGCACTAGTGAGCAATGTCACCAAGCGTTACATGGTAAACAAGATCAGGTCTGTGTCATACGCATTGGACATATTGGTGGTAAAGCAGATATCTCTCTTCTAATTCACTCCACTGAGACAGGTAGCACTAGTGAGCAATGTCACCAAGCGTTACATGGTAAACAAGATCAGGTCTGTGTCATACGCATTGGACATATTGGTGGTAAAGCAGATATCTCTTTTCTAATTCACTCCACTGAGACAGGTAGCACTAGTGAGCAATGTCACCAAGCGTTACATGGTAAACAAGATCAGGTCTGTGTCATACGCATTGGACATATTGGTGGTAAAGCAGATATCTCTTTTCTAATTCACTCCACTGAGACAGGTAGCACTAGTGAGCAATGTCGCCAAGCGTTACATGGTAAACAAGATCAGGTCTGTGTCATACGCATTGGACATATTGGTGGTAAAGCAGATATCTCTCTTCTAATTCACTCCACTGAGACAGGTAGCACTAGTGAGCAATGTCGCCAAGCGTTACATGGTAAACAAGATCAGGTCTGTGTCATACGCATTGGACATATTGGTGGTAAAGCAGATATCTCTCTTCTAATTCACTCCACTGAGACAGGTAGCACTAGTGAGCAATGTCACCAAGCGTTACATGGTAAACAAGATCAGGTCTGTGTCATACGCATTGGACATATTGGTGGTAAAGCAGATATCTCTCTTCTAATTCACTCCACTGAGACAGGTAGCACTAGTGAGCAATGTCACCAAGCGTTACATGGTAAACAAGATCAGGTCTGTCATACGCATTGGACATATTGGTGGTAAAGCAGATATCTCTCTTCTAATTCACTCCACTGAGACAGGTAGCACTAGTGAGCAATGTCACCAAGCGTTACATGGTAAACAAGATCAGGTCTGTGTCATACGCATTGGACATATTGGTGGTAAAGCAGATATCTCTCTTCTAATTCACTCCACTGAGACAGGTAGCACTAGTGAGCAATGTCGCCAAGCGTTACATGGTAAACAAGATCAGGTCTGTGTCATACGCATTGGACATATTGGTGGTAAAGCAGATATCTCTCTTCTAATTCACTCCACTGAGACAGGTAGCACTAGTGAGCAATGTCGCCAAGCGTTACATGGTAAACAAGATCAGGTCTGTGTCATACGCATTGGACATATTGGTGGTAAAGCAGATATCTCTCTTCTAATTCACTCCACTGAGACAGGTAGCACTAGTGAGCAATGTCGCCAAGTGTTACATGGTAAACAAGATCAGGTCTGTGTCATACGCATTGGACATATTGGTGGTAAAGCAGATATCTCTCTTCTAATTCACTCCACTGCGACAGGTAGCACTAGTGAGCAATGTCGCCAAGCGTTACATGGTAAACAAGATCAGTTTTACGTCTTCTAACGAAGTTAGATACTAAGGTCTTTGCTTAGACCTGACTATATTCCTAACTTGTAGTGTCAAGCCTGATTACAGAAAACTCCACTAAAAACTATCTTTAGGAACTATTCTTTTTTTTAAAAAAAAAAAAATGAAATAGAGAAAATGCAAAAACTTCAAAATATAGCAATGCGTAGTATCCTTTTAGTCAATAAATATTCTTCCATAAAGAAAATGTGCAACGCCCTAAACTGGCTAAATATAAAACAACGAATAGTCTTAAATACACTATGTCTTATATATAAAATTATAAAAGGATTAACACCATCATATTTAAGAAACAACAAAATTCAATTCAATAGAGATATTCATATATATAACACAAGAGAGGGAAGTAAAGTAGTCATTGAAAGACAGCAGTCAAAATTTGGAAACAATTCAATTTATATCAAAGGAATCAGGATTTTTAATAGAATACCTGAAAATATACGAAATTCGGAAAATGTTAAAACTTTTCGAAGAGAATGCTCAAAATTAATCAGAGAAAACAGACTTTTACCAAATTGTAGAGAATTAGTTAACTATTGGGATGAAATGTAATTGTAAATAAATAATTGTAAGACTATACTAGTACATAGGCTTTATAATTTATATGATCATAATTATGTTGAACGAAGACATGTTCACTGTTTCACAATTATTATTATTTGTTATTCTAGTTATTATGTGAAAATTCATGATGTTACATGTTATGTCCAATCTGGTCCACATTATTATTATTATTATTATTATTTAATTATTCTTTAATACTCTTTTCACAATGTTTTACTATTATTATTCTTATATGACATTGTTTTTATCATCATTATTATTTTGTTGTTCTTTCATGTATTATGTAAGATAGCATGATTGCTAAATAAAGTTACTACTACTACTTTTTATTTTTTATTCATTTTTTCTCAATACCAGTAGGCCAAAATCAACTGAAAATGTCAATAAAAATTGTCTGCACAATTCATCAAATGTATACTCATACACATTGCATTCAAGAATTCTGGATATGACAATAAAATATATTATCATTATTATTACTTGTTCGTAGATATTCGAGCAAGTTTTATACTCCCAAGGTTTAGCATGCAGTGGCTCTATATTCAATAGGTATAATCAAGATCAATTAATAATCATCAATTTCAAAAAGAAAGATAGCAAATGGGCACACAAGGATATCCTACTGCACTCTTACCGGTAATTTTACTGATTAACGTACCAAGGCCAATTTTTGTCCTATGTTCGCGTTTTTGGTGTTTTCTGATAGATCTTGTTCATATCTATGGTGTGTAGTTTGGAAATTTTGTATTTTGTTTGTTTTAATATGCTTTTTACTCACTTGAAGTTGATGCTTTGTGATCTGACTAAGATGACAAAGGTGGACAGTAGGTTAGGTTAGGGTCAGGTTAGTGTCCAAACCTCGCGTATACCGCCGGCAGGCGGAACGGAGTTTATATACTTTAAAACAAATGTAGAAAAAATTGAAAAAAATTGAAAAAAAATGGCGTGGTACGTTAATCAGTAAATTTACCCTCCTACCAATTGTTGTAAAGAGACAGCATTACGAGTTGAAAAAGTTTAGTAAATCTATAGTAAGCTACGCCATGGCCACACCAAGCTGTTTTTGCAGGGTTATCTTACGAGGTTTTTAACGATCTGTCATCAACTTGATGTTCAGTATTACTTAGAGACCACAAGACTATACATTACAGATAAATAGATTATAGATTTACAGTTAAAATCTTGAAGAAATATTTCTAAGGATAAATTCAATTAATGCCACGAGGATTTTGTAGGAGAGCAAGTAATCGATCAATAGACCATCTATATTATTGACTAATTACTCTGAGGTCATTCCCCCATCAAGAGAATAATTGGTAAATTTACTGATTAACGTATCACGCCATTTTGTTTTCAAATTTGTTTAATTTTTTCCTCACTTGTTTTAAAGTATATAAGCTCCGTTCCGCCTGCCGGCGGTATACGCGAGGTTTATACACTAACCTGACCCTAACCTAACCTACTGTCCACCTTTGTCATCTTAGTCAGATCACAAAGCATCAACTTCAAGTGAGTAAAAAACATATTGAAACAAACAAAATACAAAATGTCCAAACTGCACACCATAGATATGAACAAGATCTATCAGAAAACACAAAAAACGCGAACATAGGACAAAAATTGGCCATGGTACATTAATCAGTAAAATTACCGAGTAATCCTCTATATTGTGAAAGTGATCCCGTCACGAGTGAATGATGACCTGGTGCTCCTACGTTCTCCGTTATGAAAGTCTGATACTTTTTCATGAGGCACTCCCTAGTCCGAGCGGGATCCAGATTGAAGTAGCTTTAATGCTGTCCCAAGCCCATATCATCTCACATTGGCTAGCTAGGTCTATGGGCCCATGCTAGAACTCTCTAGAATGGACCTAGGTTAGGTCCATAACTTATGGCAGTCCAGGCTTGTGAATGGTTATACAGGCTTAGGCGATGAACTTTAGTAGGCCTAGAGGTAACCTAACCTCAACTGACATTCCGAATGTTTAGGTTCAAGTTGAAGTACTATGAAGAATATATAATTTACAGTTGACAACCGAATTTAATAGAGCGAAATCATCTTCTTATCATGTAATACCCGGCATAAATGAGAAATATATGTTTATTTATGTTATGACAGCGTGATAACTTTGATACGCCCACTTGACTATTTTATACCATATTGACACAATTGAATGAAACCACTGCAAAAAACAGCATTGTCGACATGTAATTCGTAATGACTTTAATAATTATTCTGTTACTTACTACGTAAAGATCTTCCCGAACGTAGACTCCGTCCCCTAAACATAAAACTAGATACGGCCATTTTAATCGAAGCCTATTTTGTAATTTGAAGAGAAAGACGATTGCGCAGAAACAAAGGCAGTGACATGCGCATCCGTCAGGCGGGTTCTATTTACAATTTCGAATGGAAATAATTGCAAGATGCCAAGCTATCATCAATTTGAGATTTAAATTAGTTCCGATTGGTTTAATTCTTCAAAATGACTATTATTATATTATATCTCATGTCTATATCAGATATTTCATTACTGCATAAACAGTAGAAAAATGCAGCATATAGGACTATTTATGTGAAATGTAGAGTGATAAGCTCAACACAAATCTCAATTTTGAAGCCATCAAGTCATTACTCCTGCGGCTGATAGTGACATATGCTCGCTCCAATCTCGGCGGCCATATTGGACATTTAAAATTAGAATCTAAGCAAGGCATTCTATAATATCACTTAACTGTGTCAAATATGGCGGAGACTTCCCGGTTTGCAAAGCGGTGTGAAGCTGCTGCTGAGACACAAATATGTACCGTATGCCTTCTTAATGTCAAGTAACGTGTCTCGGTAATATATATCTATATACTGATGACATACATTATTAACTATGTCCAATATTATCACATACCACATGATCAATTTAATTTGATCTACACAATTCTATATCTTATATGTGTTTTATCTACGGGCTCTCCACTATGAGTAGGCCTTTCTCTACTCATAAATCTCGGTAAGCTGCTGTTCTTTCTTTCCCTTTCACACAATTCATATATTCAGCCTCAGGCTTTTTTCCTACACACCAAGTCGGATGGAGGTTTCACCGTACCATCAATTGAGTGCCAAAAAATCTTGGAATTATGAGAAAATATACCTGTCAATGTCCCCTTAAGGGGGACAGCATGAAAATTCTTTTTGGCCAAATTTTTTTTCAACTTTTGTTAACGATTATTTTAAGAATTTGTGACCGCAACTCATGTTTTTTTTTATATTTCAAGATTTGAATGCAACACAGACGGTAATGCGTAATTGAAACTTTAGGTACGTTTTCCAAAGAACTACGGTTTTTTCTGACCTGTAACAACATAACTCAAAAACTACAGGTCCGATTCGAAAATTTTTTGTTTTAAAATGTGTATTTTTTTTACTGTCATTACCTTGTGAACCGAAACTAAGGGAATAATCAGAACATATGAATATCCAGGTGTGAATGTGTGGCCTCAAAATCATATATAATCTATATTAGATATGAAATGATTGATTATATAACTGAAAAGTGCAATAGATTTTTTCTGGAGGTTCACAAGGTAACAGTGTGCATGACAAACAATATCAGCTAAAACTCAACGAGATAGATGTATTTTTGAATTTTAAATCATGTGAATTGTGGCTCCATGTTTTGTATTCTGGAAAAAAACATGGCATTTCTCAAATTAAGTTTTTTTTCAATTATTTTCTGGATCATATGTGAGCAATAGAATGATGGATATAGTGTGCAAGTTTCAATGATTTGTGGTGATTGGTCGAGCGTGAAATAATTCTTTCATTTAGTCATAATTATCCTATTTCACGCTGTGGCCACCCCCTTAAGAGCCCGCATCTTAGACGGATTTACAGGGTGCACTTCCGTCACAAATATCTCAAGAATCATAAACATTACGGACTTGCAGTAAAATGCAATGAACAAACAATACCCTCACAATTAGTTATGCCTAATCGAAAATTGAATAATAATTCTATTATGGAGCAATAATTGAATCAAAATGTGCCTAATTTGATGTTTTCCATTGCTTAATTCCCGGTTACCAAATAATAGTAGACATAAATTACAAACGCACATCCTCAAGTTCAACTTTGCTTATCAATATTAGAAATTCTGATTCACTTTTTATTCAACAGTTTTCTCAATTTCCTTGGCCAAAATGTGTAATGTAACTAGATTTTGTCCAAATTATGAAATGAAAAACTCCCCCATCTAGCGGTAGTTACTGGAACTCTTCCAATATTGTCCTTTTTCCACTTTTTAACCCACAATCAAACTTTTAAACGCACATCAAACTTGGGTAGAGCATTTCGAAGAGAAACATGCTCAGCTAAGATGCGGGCTCTTAACGAGCGGGTGATCTCACACTTTCAAGATCATACACGCCGTACCAACCTCTATTTTCTCTTTGGGAAATGTACTTGGCTGTGAATGGGGGAGGATACGTGAGGCGTGATGATGGGTTCAACTAATTCAGGTATCTAGCCTAACCTAGTATGATTAACCAATCAGGGGAGACTAAGGACGTGTTCTGATTTCAAATGCTACTTGACTAACGACTTACACTCGTGTAATTGTACTTGGACTTGCTACATGTGAACTTGCATTGCAGACAGTCTAGCTAGTATTCCACAACGTGGTGTCGATGACAGGTCTAATCCAGTTCTTCTTCATTTTTTCTTTGTTTATCTTTATTTTATTTTTCTTTCTTTCTTTCTTAATAATTCTTTCATTCAGTCATAATTATCCTATTCCACGCTGTGGCTACCCCCTTAAGGTGCGTCGTTCAACACATAAAAATACGAATGTCATTTTCCTAGTAAATAACAACACACAATGAGGTAAACATCAATAAAATCACAGGTAATATTATATTTTAAAATAGTTTCCAATGTATATAATACGAAAGTTAATCACCGGATATAAAATTAAAATTAATTAATACACGATTATATTGTAATACGTTTACACTGAAGAGGAACATTCCATTAGAGATACTGAAAGTTATACAATCTATTATCACAAACTAGGGATGACATCGATTCACAAAATCGGAAATCGATTCTCTATGCTCCAGAATCGATTAAAAATCGATTTTGAGAAAAAAAAAAAATGGAAAAAAAAAATTGAAAAAAAACATAAAAAAAAAGTTTATTCTTAATAAAGTAGTGTAATTTGAAACTTTTTTTCCAACCTTCCCAAGGCGTTCACGTGAAAAATAGCTGCTAGAGACTTCTTTGAATTGTACTGTACCATTCGGGTATTTCTGTCAACGTTCGGCTGTCAGACGTAACCGAAGGGATAGCTTTTGTCCAGATAGTAGAATCTCAACAATACAGAATAATATAGACAACGAAATGAGCACTTATTGCGACAAAGAAGTACAGCACTGAACACAAAATTTTTTTCATTTTTTTTTTGAAAAATCGATTTTTTTGATTTGATAATTGTTTTACATCAGAATCGATTCTTAATCGATTCTCGATTAATCGATGTCATCCCTATCACAAAGATACAATACTGAAAATAGAAAAAAATGCTAAAAATTACTGTGAATATATATGTTTCCTGTGAACGTAGGCATTTGACGATACTGGGGTCTCATTTGAACGACAGTTTTGGTCCCTGCTGTGTTGTCACCCATAACCTCAATGTTCATCAGTCATTCAATCTTTATTCCATCGGCCACATTGCATTCACAAGCGTGTTCTTCACTTACTTAAATTACTGGTCGATTTGGACTCAATACAATGAAATTGCTTCCACTTTGACGGCTGGAATATTTCAGAATATTTAATATATTTTAGAATAATTAAAATATTTTAGAATATTTTATATTTTAAATATTTTAATATACCTATCTGGAATATTTTAGAATATTTTAGAATATTATAAATATTCAATAATAGGCCTATTTGAACTATTTTAGAATATTTTAGAATATTCAAAATATTTTATAATAGGCCTAGTTGAAATATTTTGGAATATTTTGAATATCTTATAATATTTTGAATATTTTAAAATACCTATCTGAAATATTTTATAATAATTCAGAATATTATAAATATTCAATAATAGGCCCATTTGAAATATTTCAGAATATTTTAGAATATTCAAAATATTTTATAATGGGCCTATTTGAAATATTTTGGAATATTTAAAATATTCAGAGGGCTGAAATATTCTCCGTGACTTTTCGTGAAGCACCGCCCCCCTCCCCCCTATACCCCTGTTGCGAGGTTTCATTTCTCATCACGAAGGTCATGGACGCGATTGGCCGAGATGCAAACCAGCCGTCTCCGTCGACAAACCCGACTTCCGACCGTTTCAAAGCTTGACAAAATCCCCGCTCCCGTCCGAACTGTCCTCGCTGACCTTCCTCGCGACCTTCGGCACGTCGACCCCGGCGCAGTCACCGGCCGCGTAACGCAACCCGTCCTTCGCCGTCGCGCCGACGTCATTCACAGCATCGGTATCGCTCAGTCGTTCCGATTCCAACGCTCCTCGAAAACTCGAATTCGTATCTCGGAATCCCGAACCATCGTCCCCTCGAACTTTCGCCTCCGATTCCCGACAATCCGAATCACCGCCCTCTTCGATACTCGACTCTAACAATATCCTCTCTATCGACGTGATGAAATCCGTATTAACGATCGAATCCGGTTCCGTTTCCCTCCACGTTCCTATGTCGGGATCGCCGGCTCCGAAGTCTCGGTCGCTGGCAATCTGCTCTATCGTCTCGAGGAACAGCGACTGTGACTCCACGACAGCTTCCGGAGTCTCGTATATTCTTCGAGTCAACATCTTCACCGCCAAGTCATCGTCGACTGCGTTGACGGTCGTGTCAGAGAGATTTATCAAGTCGCCTAACGCGTTTGCTTCAGTTGTCAACGCGTCACAGTGCGCCAAGACTTTGGACGCGTCCGTCGTCAACACGTCAGCGTCCATTAGGCACGCGTCGATTGCGAGCGTTTCTTCGACTCCGTTCCGTCGCGGACAATCGTTGACGACCGCCAACTGTTGTATGACCTCCCTGGGCGAGGAGAACATGGCGCCGTCAAGGTAGATGTTGACGTTGACGGGATTTGGTGGCAACGCGTTGGCAGGGGCGGGAAGTTGGGCGATCTCTTCGACACGGTGCGTGGTGTGGATATGTCTCGGAGCGCCCTGCGGAGCAATCAGACAAGACATTTAAACGTGGAGCAAATTGATTATTTTGCGGATTCCCTCGTGAGCTAGATGTGGATAAGAGTGGCTAGGGTACCAGTGGGATTGTTTAGCATTGTTGATAGTATGTAGTTAGATGAGCGTAGTAAAGATTCCATTTGATATATAAAAAAAAATGGGCTTCGTTTTTAGGTTTTTTTTTTGTAATTTTGTACGCGGCATACAGGTCAGGAAAAAATACCTATCGACTTGAAACTTTTTCTACGTATTCCCGTCATACCAGAATAGGTTGGAATTGTTTTTCAGAAAAATCGGTCTGAAGGTTCTTCTGGAAAAAAATCTGAAAGTTTGAAAATCCTCATGAGAATAACCGGAGGAAAAATAAGAATTCTTCAAAAGCTCTCAAATTTTCACCGAATTTGAAGAATACTACTATACACCTTTTCAGGGATTTTTGCAACAATCGGATGAGAAATATTGAAGAAAACGCATTCAAAACGTACTTTCACTTCAAACAGAGCCAATTAAATCTATGTAAACAAGTGTCATCTCTCATCAGTTAAATTGAAACAATTGAAATCAGTTATGAATGAACAGGGACGCCGTGACATAATTGATTCCGGTAGGGTTATGAAACGTTTGAAGTGATCCAATGTCTGTAGATGTAGACTTAGCTGACAGATTATTCTTCATTGTACATTTCTATACTTCTGTGCTCGTCTCACAACGCGAATCCCGCGTTATACCAGTTCAATATAAAAGAGATAGTTCATAGTTGTGCTACAGGTGAATGGTAGGCCTATACTTAGAGACTTGTAAAAATAACAATTGCTATAAAAGTGATGAAATCTAAAACTGAATTTGTACATGTTCTTATGATATTTCTTCATGTTTCAATACGTTTGATGTTGTTCTATCTTGTTTTTGACAAGGCGACAAAGCGCTACAAACGTCTGAATCTGCTACTTTTCAATGTATTGGCAATATAGACGCTATATTGGGAATAGAAGCATTATAGATGCTATTTTCCCCCATTCCAATTTAGATGTAAACGGGTGAAGTTAGTTGGGGAATCTGGAAAAAAAGTGCAGTTGAAAATGCAGGCAACAGATGAGGCGTCGGTTTAACCCGATTGTGGAGACTATTTTTTCTAGAAAATATCAATTGGGGTGTTTCTCTTGTATGCCTATTGTACGTTATGTAGTGGTTTTACTGTTGTTATGCTACAGAATGTTGTTGCCCTAAAAAACACGACGTTTAAAAATAACAGATGTACCAAAGTGAAACTTTTCAAATTCCAAATGCTTTGAGAAGAAAAAATAGAACCTATGTTTACATGTCTCTAGTTATACTGAGCACAGATTCTGACCTTGGGAATACTTCACTTTGAAGACGTGAGTTGGTACACCTTCTTCATATCAAGACAAAGTCTGTTGGTATCACTACATCGTGCCTTGGTTGTATCTCCGACTGGTGTAGTAATACCGAGATACGTTACTCAACGTTAAAGCTGGGTTCCCATAACGATTTTTTCACGTGACGTTCGTTGAAACATCGGACGGCATCGTTGATGTAAAATAGATCGTGTTCCCATGCCGTTTTTCTCACGTCACTTCAAGTATGCATTCTACTGGCAAAGACTTCAACTTTTTGAGGATAACAATCAAATTTAAAATGTCCAATATGGCCGCCGATATTGTAACGAGCACATGTCGCTATCGGCCGCAGGAGTAACGTATAGCCTCACCTGTTGCCCGGACAGCTCGAAGCCGCCGAGAAGGAACGGAAGGCGGAGACGGCCCCCGAACAGAATGACACCGAACACGGCCAGTAGGAACGTAATCAGCGCGAACACGAGCGGCAGCACGAACAGGCTCTGCCACCACGACAGACCGTCTGGAGGACAACGACAACGAGAGTCAACGATAACTACATTAAATAATTATACAATTAGGCCTATACTGGTTTGCACTGAGGTTAATCATATTTTCAAACTACAGTGAAATCTCTGGGCATCGTTCCCGGAGCCATTGTTTTCCTGCTTGTATCATTCATTTCTTCTCACCTCACTCCCATATAACCAATGTTGAGTTTTCCTGGATGGATGGTTTTATTTTCCTGGTTCCTTGAAAATCCATGGATAGAGGTTTCACTGTATTACTGAGAGAGGTTCTTACTGAACATTCATTTCACTCTAATGATAATTTTTTACAGCACAAATTTGAGTATGCTTGTAGTAGTTGTATTTAGGTAGTACAGTGAAACCTCTATCCAATGCTTTTCAAGGGACCAGGAAAATAGAAAATAAAATTAAAAATAAAAATAAAAATAAAATTTAACATTGATTATATGGGAGTGGGGTTAGGAGAAATGAATGATACAAGCAGGAAAACGATGGATCCAGGAACGATGCATAGAGGTTGTACTCATATATTTCATGACATGTAATTACTATTAAGTTTACCTTGACAACATTCAAGGCCCATTCACAATGCAACGCCAACACTAACATCATCATGAACATACATGGAAAAACTGTCTTTTCACCTTTGTTATTATGAAATTTGAGTGATTAGCACTTTCGATAGATATTATCCGTATCTTGTGATGTATTTGTTGATGAGTTCTATGGTGATTTATATCTGTGAAATCACTCTTTTTGCAGCAACCAGGGATGTCTCAAGGAACCATTCCAGTATTGATTTCAACGACAGAGGGAAACCACGATTCACCTCTTGGTTACCTCAACTCAGCTTGACTAGAATGGTTGCGGAGAAGCTTACAACCAATTCACCATTCACCAGCAGCTTACCTAGAAGGCTCGTGGAGAAGCTTACGACTGATCCACCAGCAGCTTACCTAGAAAGCCAGCAAAGGAGCTTGCACCAGCAGCTTACCTAGAAAGCCAGCAAAGGAGCTTGCACCAGCAGCTTACCTAGAAAGCCAGCAAAGGAGCTTGCACCAGCAGCTCACCTAGAATGCCCGCGGTGAAGCTTGCGACTGTTTCACCACCAGCTTACCTAGAAAGCCAGCAAAGGAGCTTGTACCAGCAGCTTACCTAGAAGGCCCGTGGTGAAGCTTGCACCAGCAGCTTACCTAGAATTCCCGCGATGAAGCTTGTACCAGCAGCTTACCTAGAAGGCCCGTGGTGAAGCTAGCGATGCCGCCGCCCAGCTTGCCCATGGGATGGACCAGCATGGTGGAGAGCATATCGGCGAGTACGAGGGTCGGCGTGACGACGAGTGCCGCCGGCATCATCTGGGCCACGTGGTACTTGTGGCAGTCGGCCTCCGTCCCCGTTAGCTTGCGGCGGAGGAACTCGAAGATGGACGCGGCGGGAAGACAGCTGGCCGGGACCTGCTCAAACTGTTTCATCTCCACGTACTGCTTGATCTCGGCCATCTGGGGACAACAGACCAATCAGGCGCGGGAAAAGTTATTGCGATTTCTTTCATGTATAGTTTGAAGCTGAAATTTCTTTGATTGGTTCCCAATATAAATACATACAAGTCCACGAAGCCTGATTCAGGCTCGTCTGTGGTTTCAAATAAAGAGAAAACAATTTTGATTTAAAATTGTAATAAATGTACATCACTATTGTGTTCACATTCAGGAAAAATTTCATCTTTTTTGGAGACATTTTATTTTTTAAATTTTCCAGCTCAGCCAAATCTTATCAAGTTTTTAGAAACTCCGAGATGAAATTTCTCTGGAATGGTCCAACCGATACGACCTCAAAAATACGGTTCCGAGTTGGATAAGTCTGCAATACGTGTGAAGAAAACGTATCACGTACCAATCAGTCGAACCGTGCGACCTGTGCAGTGCTTAAGGGGACCCGGACCTTGTATGCTTGACAATGTTAATTCACTCAGCTTCAGGTATCTTCTTCTCAGCTATGGTATATTCAAATCTGCTGTTTTTTTTTTAACTTGTCAATTGCACTCATCACCAGACTTCAACACGAGGATTTTACAAAATTTAATTCTCTTTCGATATTCTGATTTTTTTGAAATATTTCCGTCATTTTTAAAGATTTACTACATTTTGTAACTTGGAAATAATTTAAAAAAATTCAATAAATTTTTTATCAAAATTTCCCCGTGTTGAAGTTTGTGAAATATGTATATAAACATGCTGTGATTTTTTTTTCATGCGACCAATCCTTGAGAAAAGATAATTTCATGGTTGAAAGCAACATTTTGAAATAAATGCAATTCAAAAAAGAGATGCTATTTGCCTGAACTTTGAATTCTGTATCATTATTGAGGAGAAAATTCACAAGGATATTCGAACAGTACTGAATTGACAGACTTCGACATTTCTAAAATCTCAATTCAAAATTCTTATCCAGTTGCACCGATTCAAGAAGTGTAACTTTCTTTTTATAATAACACAAAATTTGGAATATTGAAAAAGTTATGAATTTTTTTATTCTCATGCAAATTTCAACTCAACCAATCCACAAAAGAAGCAGTTTCTACAGAAAAAACAGCGCGGACATAATTGATAATAATTCCTGTACCTGAAGTATCAACAGCATGTACAAACACATTATATCGCAGTATTCATCACAATACATTTTTTCACAGTATTTTCACTCCAAATGAAGATAATAATGAAGAAAAAATCTAAAATTAAAAAAATGAAATGTCAGGTCTGGGTCCCCTTGAAAAAAAAACACACACACAAAGCTCGATACGAGAGGGATGGAAGTCTACGCTATCGCTAATAAGACCCGTTCGCGCAAAATAACCTCGTAGTTGACGTGCCGTAAAACCCAAATATTCTATCATTCCTAGTAATAAGAAACGTCGTGTGCCGACCGGCAAGCTTACCTTGATGAGATACTCGTAGGTCCACTGGTAGCTGAGGGCGAATACGAGTATGAGGAACGTGGCTACGATTTCGAGCGCGGGTCTCCGCAGGATCAGCATGGCCAACACGAGCAGCGTGCACGCGTACGGCATCATGCGGTACCACAACTGAAACAAAAAACACGCATTTCAGATTCGAGTAGACGAGCGTAGCTACAATAGCCCACAATCCTTGAATTGTGCTTTATAAGAAATGGCAATACGGTGAAACCTCTATGCATCGTTCCCGGATCCATCGTTTTCCTGTTTGTTATCATTCATTTTTTACTTTTTTACTCACATATAATCAATGTTAAATTTTCCTGCATGGTTTCATTATCCTGGTCCCTTGAGAAACGATGGATAGAGGTTTCACTGTAATAACAAATGCAAATCATCAGTACCGGTGCAGAAATTCCAGATTCGTTCAGGCTTTTGAATCCAAATTTGACAAAAAAAAATTTAAAAAAATTTTAAATTTAAAAAAAAAAATTTAATGTCTCCAAAAAAGATGAAATTTTTTCTGAATGTGAACAAAATAATGATGAACTCTGTGAAATCTCCACGCATCGTTCCCGGTTCCACGATTTTTCTGCTTGTATCGTTTATTATTTCTCACCCCAGTCCAATTTAATCAATGTCACATGTTTATTAATCTAATACTAGGGTTTAAAACCGGCACAGTAGCTGAGTGGTTAGCGCACTTGCTTCGTGTGACCCGGGAGGTGAAGGGACATATCAGACCCGGTTCGGTCCCCGCCACCGTCCATCTTTACAGGGGTTTTTCGTGGTATCACTCTGTAGTCTAGGCTGATGCAGGGATGGTTCCCACAATAGAGGCCACGACCGCTTCCTTCCCACTATCCTTCCCATTACCCATAAAAACCTGAACATCTCATTAATCATTAATCCGACGCCAATAGATCTCAGTCATCATTACAGTGCGTCGTTAAAACCCAATAAAGAAATAATACTAGGTATTGAAGCCGAGTCGACAGCGAGTTTTCCTTGGCCCTTGTAACACGATGGATAGACGTTTCACTGTTGTTAGATCCAAAAACATTTACTTCCGACGACAGGTATTCAATTAAGGGGATATTATTTCCAATTTGACATATTTTGGTTTTCAGCCGTGCTTTGACTTTACACCAAACCTCACTTTGATGAAATTGAAAAATTTAAATTAAATTGAAAAATTTAATGAAATTTTGAAAATCACTAAAAAATAAATGATACCAATTCAATGAATTCTATAAGATTCACAGAAAATTTCCGACGAATTGTGAATTTTCCGAAAAATTTTCAATAAATTTAAACTAAAAATTTTCAAATGAAAATTTCCAACGTCCCATCACTACTCACGTCGGACTGCGAGAAGAAATGAGCGAACCGTTCCAACCAGCCGAGCGGAACGTAAAACCCCGACTCCGTCGACTTCAACACGACCGACATCACGTCGTTGAGCTGTCCCAAGGTCGCGTCACCATCGCCAAACCGCTGCAATACCGCCAACTGCTCGCTGTCAACTTCCACCGCCACGTTGACGCGTCTCGTGTCCCCCGCGTCAAGCCTCACGCCCGCCAAGCTCGACGCGTCAAGCAAGATCCCGACGAACCGTTTCATGAACACCATCTCGCTGCTTCGCATCACGTTCGCTCGGACGTTAGGCGTCGGTTTCGTTCCGTCGACCGTCGGAGCCGTCGGAGCGGTCGGAACGTTGTCGCATTTGACGGTGTTGATCAACGACGACTGGCATTCGGCGAGTTTAGCTTTGAATTCGAGGACTTCTTTGGCGTGATCGACGTTGTAGCAGTTGTTTTCACTGGGAAATAAAAAAGGGATTAGTTGAACTAACGTGAATTCTAGAATAGGCCTACATATGGTGAATATTCATTGTGATTCACTGCCTTTATTGAGGATTTTTTTTTTATTAAATCAAATTTTTTATTCTCTCCGATTATAATACATTAGGCCTACCGGTACATAATGATGATAGCAAGTTAATGGTACATAATAGAACATAATAATACGAAGGTTGATAAAACAGAATTCATATAAATAGAGAGAAGCCCGCATGAGAGTAACAGGCTCTTGTGTGCGGGCTTTCTCCAAAAACAAGCTTTTGACGGTTCGTAAACACAAATAATCAAAATAAGAATCAGCTCTCTTGGACAAAAATTACATCATGATGTCAATTTCTTGAAAAATTTAAATTTGAATAATAATAAAAGGAATAAGTATTGGTTGATAGGCCTACTGAGTGATTCCTTTACGAACCTAACCAAACAATAGAAAGTATGGACAAGCACGACTCACTAAATACTATTATAATGATTATTGTTAGTGATAATGACAATCTCCAGTTAAGTGTAGGCGTAGGCCTATTTATAAAAAGTTTTTCAAAAATTTAAATTAGGTTCAACGACGCACTATACTGATGACTACGATCTATGTTGTTGGCGAATGATGAATGAGATGATGGGATGAACGGTTATTTTACTTGGTGTTTTTGGATAGTGGGAAGGAGTCGGTTGTGGCTTGTTGTTAAGGAACCATTCCAGTATCGACCTGAACAACAGAGGGAAACCATGATGCACCCCTGTCAGGATGGTCGACTATGGCGGTAATCAAACCTTGGTCTTCTGAATGACAGTTCAGTGTGCTAGACACTCGGACACTCGTCCCAGTGTGTACTTATAAATAGTGCTTGATACATTTGAGAGTGAGAGATCTGGCGGGTTCGTTCTTCCGCTAGATCTTCATCTGATAATAGGCCTAATGGATGGGAAGAAATTGGATTTCCATTTCCAACAGCCAAACAAGCGTTACGATATAAATGAGTGGGTTCTAATTATAACTGCATATTTACAAACCTGGGAGTATCGTGTGGAGAGTCGGGGTCCAGCCAATTGTTCCGATGTTTTCTGAAAAAAGACAAAAATTTACACAACTGCACGTTTAAAACTTTTGGATCTACTGACTACAATGTAGCATACAAATCAAGTAGGGTTTAAATGAGAAAAAACGTGGCTGCACGTAGTTTGGTCAAAGATTGAACGTTTCGAATACGGTATCGATATATATAGTACCATCGTGCTAAAACCGTTCCCGGCTGAATCGATTCGGCTGTCAAACCTTTTCTTGACTAATCGATTTTGGTAACATGGCCAATTTAAAAAAAAAGAAGCCACGCTCACCCAACAATGACAAAGTTGGCTGGTTACAGCGCTCCTAGCAGCATTCACTCGCAACAGTGCTCTAGCAAATGGCATTTTCTTGATGATCACAGCGCTCCTAGCAGGATTACCAGGCGTAAGACTAACAGGGTCTGTAGACTATTTCATCAGGGCTCTGCCACTCTATCCCTTAAGGATATTTATTTACTCAATGCTCACACTGAATGCAGGTTCTACTAGTTTGGCTTACAGCTTAGTGTGATGTAGGTAGGCTATTCATTCAGACAAAGTCATTTGTGGTGTGAAAAAAACTCCCATACATAGGGCCTAGGCATTGACAAATTCAATGGCCTAGGCCAAGATGCATTGAGGGTTGCGTTTGTTTGCGGCCGGGAGATGGTGCCTTCACTCATCTTGAATACACGTACCATACCGTGAGGACATTTCTGTGTAATATGGATCGCTGCTCTATCTGGTGGTGTTTTGTAGAAACGGCTGATGGGCTGGCAAACTTGATGACAGCGAGCCGGCCTTGAACGCAACGTTAGTTTCTTTTAACCATTTATCTACGCACGGTCAATAGTACTTTAAACGTGGACCGTGAATCGGAACATATTTTTAACATGGAAGAGATAGGAAGTGAGGCCACCATCTCCAACGGGCAAACGCAACCTTCAATGCATCTTGGCCTAGGCCTACGCCCTACACAAAATGGGACTGTAGTACGCCTAGAATATTGTAGGTTATGTTTACTATTTGAATGGCTAGACCAACTTACTTGGCTTTCTCCACAGGTATCATGGTCTTCGAGGCACGATCATAGTTCATTATATCATCGGGATCAACCCAATTATCTCTATCATACTTCGATGAGTGAGAAACATTCAGAAACATCAGAAGAAAGACAACACTTGTTGTGTAGAATCGAAAATCCATTGTAATTTACTATCAAATAACTGTAATGTCAGCTGAATATGTGTAGACTGAAATCTAGTAACACTATTTCATAATTCAAAAACTCTTATCATGCGATGATAGGCTTATTTCTCAAGTAGTAAAAATGGCTTATGAAAAATTACGCCTCTGATGTTCTTACTGTCAGCGACAAGCGAAAGAGCTGTCCACCATATTGTGACGTAGCACAAGTTATGACGTCGTAACACGTGACATCAGAAAACTAACGGAAACAACAATAAAATTTTATTATGATAATTGATGAATTAATCCATAGATAACGGATTAGCTTGTAATGCAATTTTCGTAAAATTGGCTCTAATCAAAAAATATAATTAATAATATGCCCAACAATTAGCAACAACCAGGTATATATAATGTAATGTATAATGTTATATATATGTTATATATATTATATATAATGTTATATGTTATATATATATTAATATATATTATGGGTATAATGTTAATGTACACAGAAAAAACTGGCTGCCAAGCTATTCAATAGAATGAATAATAATAATATATTTTAAATTATTCATCCAATAAATATACATTATCACAAAAGACATTTTCACTCTTGAGTGAACTCAAAACTCTTTGAGGGTCTACCTGTGGAATAAAGTGATAATACTCTATTCAAAGATAATACTCGTCTTCTTTCACATGAATAAATAATATCTCAGCGCTATATAACGCCGTCGTTGAAGCGCCGTAGAACCCAAATATACATTCAAACAAATAATATCCAAGTCAAATTTAACTATAGTGAACTCTCATCAGATAGCTACAATAAAAATAAATGTGAATGTAACAACGATGAATAATCACCCAAACAAATTATACGCATGATAATGAAATATGGTCAATTTTCGGTTATC
This sequence comes from Brachyptera risi, assembly GCA_964007535.1. NCBI lineage: Eukaryota > Metazoa > Arthropoda > Insecta > Plecoptera > Taeniopterygidae > Brachyptera > Brachyptera risi. Next base: position 1,127,078 of record OZ023338.1, read on the forward strand.
CAATAAATATATGAGCTTTGCGTTGCTGGGGTAGATCAACAGGTAGCACTGGTGGGCAGGATCAATATTCAGCCAAATAACGAAGGCAATTACTAGACTGGATAGTTTCAAAATCTAGGTGTATATATAGCTTTCCATTACTTTCCATATTAAATATCTAGCTAATTTTACAATGCATATGCAGCGTTTTCCTACTATATAAATAAACACTAAATACACAAATATAAATAAATACATAAATATATATATATAAATATATGAATATATATATATAAATATATGTATATATATATATATATATATATATATATATATATATATATATAATTATTATATATATATATATATATATATATATATATATATATATATATATATATATATATATATATATATATATATATATTTAATTATTATATATATATATATATATATATATATATATATATATATATATATATATATATATATATATATATATATATATATATATATATATATATATATATATATATATTATATATATATATATATATATATATATATATATATATATATATATATATATATATATATATATATATATATATATATATATATATATATATATATATATATATATATATATATATATATATTTATATATATATATATATATATATATATATATATATATATATATATATATATATATATATATACATATATAACTCGTCAATTCATTGGACAGCTTCCAAGAGATTAGAGAGGAAGGTCAAGATTCAAAATGAAGTAATTGGCATATTTTCTGAACAATCCCATTTTTATTAATGAAGCGATAAATTGTTGTATTAATTGATATATAATTAAATATCTCGACATGATGCCTGTGTTAACAAGAACATCTTAACCCAAGAAGGTTTATTGATTATTGATATATATATATATATATATATATATATATATATATATATATATATATATATATGTATATATATATATATATATATATATATATATATATATATATATATATATATATATATATATATATATATATATATATATATATATATATATATATATATATATATATATATATATATATATATATATATATATATATATATATATATATATATATATATATATATATATATTTTTTTTATTCTATCTGTGATTGTCTAATATGACCGCCGAGATTGGAATGAGCACATGTCGCTATCGGCTACAGGAGTAACGTATCTCGATGAAGTAATATACATTAGAAGGAACATTCATGATTCAATTAATGGCCGATGTAACAATTGTCTCGTTGGTAACAGATCGTTTAGGTTTACGGCGGGCATCTACTGGGCCTGGTTGCCTACAACCTCCGCTGCAATTGCAGCAGAAGATGTTGCACGTGCCGTAGGCGCAGCAGAACCACGTCGAGGAGCCGTCGTAACAAACACCGCCGTCTTGGGGACCGCAGCATTCGCCGCTCGCTGCAACAGGAGTACAAGCATGGTCCAGGTTCGATACAGAAACAGAGGAACAAACCACAATAGTGGTCATTTAAGGCGTTCTCACTCTTCGTAGTGCAGAAAGATCCCGCCAGGGTGATTCCACAGTTAAGAATGATCATGGGACACTCGAATTGTGCAGAATACAAAATAACAGATACATCATCTGATGAAAGTTCAATTTTTTTCAATTTTTTTTTTTTTTTTTTTATTTATATTCTAACATCTAGATGTAAGTACAATTTTGTAGACCCGCAAAGTCACAAAAATTGACTTATCTGCAGCTCTACTAACATTTTATACATGAGAATCAGATAGATTGAAAATAAATACGTAGTCTGAATAATTTGTAGAAAATCTGTATTGCCTTAAAACTAACCGTATAATAAATCGAAGACAAGAAAAAGAAGTTTTATCTTTCGAAAATAAGTCTAAATGGAAAACCGAGATTATTAAACTGTTCTCTCAGTGTCTCCGGAGAAAAATACAGAAAAACATGAATAATAATGATAATATATATTTTTTAATTCACACACTAAAAGTTCAATTTACATATTTGAAATCTTCAATTCCCAGAAAGCCAACAATATATTTCACAATAACATCGAAACTTGACACTTGATCATTGTTACCCAATTGAGGCTATGGATGAAAGATAGGTTCGTTTGGACGGGGCACCACAAGGGTGATCTTACCACCCTATTCTATTTATTTGAAATCATTGAACTTCAACACCAGAACTGCGCTGTCTGTGATCGTAATTTCCCGCTGCAGATAAAAGACTTTCAGTATTCCAACAATATAATAAAATAATAATAATAATAACATATAAATAATAATATATATAATATAATATATATAATAATATATATATATTTATATATATATATATATATATATATATATATATATATATATATAGATATATATATATATATATATTCATATATATATATATATATATATATATATATATATATATATGTATATATATATATATATATATATATATATATATATATATATATATATATATATATATATATATATATATATATATATATATATATATATATATATATATATATATATATATATATATATATATATATATACACATATATTCTATCCCTCCGAGGGATGAGGGTGTAGTGCGAGTATTGGGCCCAAGGGAGGAGGGAGTAAAGTTTGAGGTAGTCAACCGAGGAGCAATATGGGAGGGAGTGGTAGACGAGAAGTGGTGGGATGATAGAGAACGTGGAGAGAACTCGTCGGAAGAGAAGAAGAAGCAGAGGATAGCAGTAGCATGGTAGAAGTGAAGAAGAAGAGGAGAGAAGAAGAAGCAGAGAATAGCAGTAGCATGGTAGTAGTAGTGAGGAAGAAGAGGATAGTTTCTTTTCGAATACATTTTCAAAAGCTTGTTTACTGGCATATTTCAGCACATTTGACAAGACATCACAAAATTTGTCGAGAATGTTAATGAGTCAAATTTGATGATACCAAAGTCATTACGGAGTGGCAAATTTTCACTTACAGCTCAAATAAGCATGGTTGAGAATAGGTCGGATAATTTGGGTTCATCTACGTCAAGATGGCGGTGACAATTACAATAACAACATCACCACATGGGTCGCAACATACCCAGGTCGGTTGAAAGTAGAACATCTATATATATATATATATATATATATATATATATATATATATATATATATATATATATATATATATATTGAAACTTTTAAACATATACCTTAAACATATATATACATATATATGTATATATACATATATAACTTATATATATATATATATATATATATATATATATATATATATATATATATATATATATGTATGTATATATATATATATATATATATATATATATATATATATATATATATATATATACAAAATAATTAAAACAAATGTCATTTTTCTCGTCATTCGATATTCATAACGCTTCCCTTGATGATTTTTCTTCACAATTATTAAAGCTTTTTTATGTAGATAATTGTGTTAGATACACTTACCATCATCTGGTATTGCTACAAGCAACACTGCTAGCACGGCCAGTGTGATGAATGACATTGTCTTGGAAACCATGGCTTCCTAGAAACATAAAACACATTGTTGACATCATGACAGACTAATGTAACAAAGTAAGTGTCATGCGAGAAATACAGGATCTTTTCCACGACTGCCACTCAAAATAACTTCCAGACCAAGCTAGCTCTAAGGGACTAGAACTTTCATAGACTAGAATTTTCCGAGATTTGATTTGAGTTCGATTTTGTTTCTGTTACTTTCTAGTCACAGTGAATGTTTGTATCGTTATACAGTTTTAATTCAGTTATATTGTGACGAAATGCAACAAGATCGGTTACTAATACACATGTAATTGTATAAACAATCAAAGTTAGCGTATAGGTCTGGAACTTGTTCTAGAAATCTGATACATTTGTCGTATAACGTCAGATTTAAAAATAGAATTTACATCATTTTACAACTCTGTGATTGGCTAGAGATCACGTCATAACCTTGCAGTGGGCTAATATAAACCCAAGAGAGCGGTACATGTTTTCAGTTCACTCATAATCTGTCTCGAGAGTAGATCGAAATAGTGGCTGGGGTCACGACCTGCAGTGGTTTGAATAGAAGAAATAAGTGTCTTTTTTTTTTTTTTTTTTTAATAACATCGAAACTTGATACAAAATCATTGTTCCCCAATTAAGGCTGTGGATGAAAGATGGGATCGTTTGGACGGGGCACCACAAGGGCGATCTCACCACCCCATTTTGATTATTTAAAACTGATGGTCTTCAACACCAGGACTGCGCTTTCTGTGACCATAATTTTCCTAAATTCCTAATTCATAAATTCCTAATTCATAAATTTCATAATTTTCATATCACTGAGTGTCTTGGTGCAACAAATGGTGACAGCGTGCATAACAAGTGAAGAGTGATAAACTCTGTTCTTTTTTAATCGTGTGATCCAATCCTGCGGGAAGTTTAATCGAACGAACATATTGTATATTGTGTACTTGTAGTGCGATATCAAGCATACAACATAGTATTCATCAGATTGAAGTGGTTCAATCTATTTTTTTGAAGATAAACATTTAGAATTAGAAAATCAAAGTACTAGTTTCTTGGTCTGGAAAAGAAAGTAGAAAAGAAAAGAAATACTTGAGGAGGATGAAATAAGGTTGAAGCTATTCCGTCAGAAGGTTAGGGAGGCGATAGGATAGGATCGATAGGGAACTTGCCACCGCGCATTTATGTGCAACTGCAAGAGTTAATAATAATAATAATAAAAAAAGTCTACGGACGAATTCTCAATTTTGATTTTGCGTTTTCAATATTCAACTAGTGAAATCTTACCTTAAATACAAGTGTCTCAGGATGTAACGATCTTGTGTTGTGATCTCTGTTGATCATGTCCTGGAGTTGAAGTGCATTGTGATGAAGAGAACGTCAGCTTTGTGTGTGTTAATGACATCAATAAAGCAAGCAATAAGATGACAATAATCAATTACTGGAGCAATTACCAGTAGTTTATTACTGGTGTTATTATGAAAAGATTAAAGGAAATCAGAACAATGCAGTTACTAACAATGGAGTTACTAACAATGGAGTTACTAACAACGGACACAATGATGGAACATATACCTGCACTATTTTTAGACCACAAGAGATTAAAAATTAATTTTGATATCAATTCTTTCAGTTTTACAGTCCTCGAAGCAAATGCTTGGATGAAGTACTAATTGTCCGCGACCATTAATTAGTAGAGTGATGGGCCTAATTATAACATTATAGGCCTATCACTAATTCAATTTGTGCATTTTGTATAATGATAAACTTCACATCTGGACCCCTTATTCCTGAGATAAATGAGATCTCACCTAAAATGGCCGATTTACCATTAACAATCGGCCATTTTAAGTGAGATAATCGTTTTCTCACTCATTTTTATTTTTCTCACATCTCATTTATCTCAGGAATAGGGGTCCTGCTGTCAATGGAAAGAAGTGATCATTGCCCAAGAGACTTGGTTCAAAGTGGAAGATATCAACATTCGTGTGTTTATACTGAAAGACTTTTATCTACGGCGAAAAATTATGGTCACAGACAGCGCAGTCCTGGTGTTGAAGATCATTAGTTTTAAATAATCAAAATGGGGTGGTAAGATCGCCCTTGTGGTGCCCCGTCCAAACGATCCCATCTTTCATCCATAGCCTTAATTGGGGAACAATGATTTTGTATCATGTTTCGATGTTATTAAAAAACAAAAAAAACAATGGTCCGATGCATCAGGTGATTCACCAGAATGCAACAACTATTGAATACATTTAATAAAACTTCTCAAATCAATTTAGCCAAAAGCCAACCTGGTCTAGAAATGATCAATAATCAGCTCCCTACGTCACAACATTAAAGGTACAGACAATTTTGATTCTTCTCAAAAAGTTCTAGCAGCTTTTCCGTCTGAGTTTGGTGTAAACTGGGCCGTCCATATTGATATTGATATATGATATTTTATAGATATATAATAATATATAATAGGCCTATATTATATCTGCAAATAATCTTCAAAAAACTGATGTATCAATATTATGTTACAGTTAATTCTAATGCACAAAATATTTTATTGATTTTGAAAAACATTCATCTCAAATTTATTCCCATTTGAGAATGAAAATGAACACATACTCATGATTATCGGTGGTATACTGTTTTAAATTTGAAATTTAAATTTAAAATTTTCATTAAATTTTCATTGAATCCGTTCTTTCATCAGTTGTCATTGGCAACGCCGTCAATTTCACCAGTCGACAACATCCCGTCATTCCATCAGTTGTCATTGGCAACGCCGTCAATCTCAGCAGCCGACAACATCCCGTCATTCCATCAGTTGTCATTGGCAACGCCGTCAATTTCACCAGTCGACAACATCCCGTCATTCCATCAGTTGTCATTGGCAACGCCGTCAATCTCAGCAGCCGACAACATCCCGTCATTGTTCACATCCAACTCTTTGAACGAAGCATAAGGAGTTTCTCGCTGTCCTCTCTTCGCCATGAACTCTGTAACTTCTTTGAAACTCAACAACTTGTCATTGTTGACATCGGCCAGACTGACGATATCAGTGGCCGTGCCTGATGCAATTGTCTCGTTATTCGCAGATCGTTTACCAACCCTCAGTTTTAAACAATCTTGGTCGCAGTTACAGCAGAAAAAGTTGCAGTAACCGGTAGTACAGCAGTCATTCTTCGCAAGACCGGGAGGACAGTAATCCCATATGAAAAAAGGGCAGCAAACACCGCTTACTGGAATAAAACAAATACATCACAAATGAAGTCGAGTGCCTGATCCTTGAGGTTGAGATTGTCCTAAGGATCATCTGACCTGATTGTATGTTAGCTCTTCTGCTTTGTGCTAGGTGAAACAATAACTCCATTTCCCATCTAAACATTAGTTTAGACCTGCATTTCAATAATCTTTCACAATTTAAATCAATTTCAAGATATATAACAGATAGGCTAACTTAGTGTGCTTTCATGATTCACTGTTCAATTATTCAACTATTGTACCTTAAATTTACCTGTGTTCATGTTCTTGTTTGTGTTATGTTCATTATATATTTGTATTGTTTTTATGTATGTGTTGTCCTTTTATTGAATTAGCACTAGTGGGAATGTATTTTTCTGTTGCTAATAAAGGCTAAATCAATCAATCAACATGCTCCAAGCAACAGACAACATTCACCCAGCGCAGAAATTATTGTATTTTTACATTATTGTAGCTTGTTTATGTAGATAACTGTGTAAGACACACTTACCATCATCTGGTATTGCTACAAGCATCACTGCTAGCACGGCCAGTGTGATGAATGACGTTGTCTTAGAAACCATGGCTTCCTAGAAACATGGAACACATTGTTAATATCATGGCAAACTGATGTAACGGAGTGATGATAATACAAGACACCCTTACCGCGACTTTCACTCGAAATGACGTCTTGGGCTTAGCTATATCTCCAAGGGATTAGATCTTCCATGGGCTAAAACTTTCCGAGTGAATTAGAGTTTCTATGGCAAAAAAAAAAACGGAATGTATTGTTTCTCTGTATTTCCAAATACAAACTCAGCTCTTCTTGAGACTAAACATGATCACTATTACAGTCTGGTAGCCCGATGCATTGTTATTATCCAGTGTTGTCATAGCAACCGGTTTGTTCAGTGAGCATCATCAAATCAGAGTACTTCTTCCATGAAGCAACATTGGCCTAGGCCGTCAGTTTAGATAGTTATAGAAGTGAGCATCCACATTCAGTTCTCAATCCAAGTTTATATATAAATATATATATATATATATATATATATATATGTAGAACTATATATATATATATATATATATATACATATATATATATATATATATATATATATATATATATATATATATATATATATATATATATATATGTATGTATGTATTTATATATGTATATATATATATATATATATATATATATATATATATATATATATATATATATATATTTATATATATATATACATATATATATATATATATATATATATATATATATGTTGTGAGAGGCTCGTTTTGTGAGCATTAGCGGATTAGAGTACTAGTTACTTGGTCAAAAAAATTGGAAATGCCTATGAATGATCTCCTGATTTTGATTCTGCTTCTTCATCATTCAACTTGCGAAGTCTTACCTGATTGGAGGAAAGTGCTCCACAGTCTCGGAATGTAACGATCTTGTGTTGTGATCTCTGCTGATGATGTCCTGGAGTTGAAGTGCATTGTGATGAAGAGAACGCCAGCTTTGAAGGCTTTGATGACGTCAATAAAGCAAGCAATGAGATGACAATAATCAATTACTGGAGCAATTACATGAAGTTTATTGCTCATGTTATCATGAATAAATTTAAGAGTATTTTGTAATAATGTACCTCAAAACAATGAGTACAATCATGAAAAATGTATATAATATATATATATATATATATATATATATATATATAAATATATATATATATATATATATATATATATATATATATATATATGTATTATATATATATATATAAATATATATATATATATATATATATATATATATATATATATATATATATATATAAAAAAATATTCTCAGACCACTTTTGAAAGAATCAGTTGATTATAAATTCACTTCTTCCAGGTGTCATCAATTTTCCTGGAATGATACATCGTAATATTATAAACTTGGTTCATTTCCAGTGTTTAAGTGGCAGTATAACAATATGGAGAAGAAAGTGTTTGTGTGTCACATGTTTATTATGCTCTATCATCTTCTTAACTTGATGTTGGAATAATAATACGACTAATGATGCACAGACATGTGGTATCTACAATACAATCTACATCCCAATGAAATGCTTAAGAACACTTTCATTTCGGCCCATTTGATAACAAGATTTAATTGCGGAATATCGATTATTCTGAATAAAGGAGTCTACTGTGTACAATTATAGTCAAATTTGCTGGAAAACACAAAAACTCGGTTTTGCTTCATTTTACAAATCATAGATCGACGATTTCTATTTATTGTGTCACTGGCAAATACATGAGAGAACGATCAAGTAATAATATGAATATTAGGTACAGAGAGTTTCGATTTTTCTCGAATAAGTTCCAGCGGATTTTCAGTCAGAGTCTGGTGAAATCTGTGCTTTCCATATGCCACAAGTAATCATGAAATTTCACTGAAAAAGTGGATATAGTGAGATTCTTATGTACATTTTCAACAAATTCAATTTTCATGAAATCTGATCTTCCATCAGTTGTCATTGGCAACGCCGTCAATCTCAGCAGCCGACAACATCCCGTCATTGTTCACATCCAACTCTTTGAACGAAGCATAAGGAGTTTCTCGTTGTCCTCTCTTCGACATGAACTCTTCAACCTCTTTGACACTCAACAACTTGTCATTGTTGACATCGGCCAGACTGACGATTTCAGTGGCCGTGCCTGATGCAATTGTCTCGTTACTAACGGACCGTTTACCAGCTCTTGATTTAATACAACCTCCGTCGCAGTTGCAGCAGAAGAAGTTACATTGGCCGTAAGCACAGCAGTTCCACTTTGCAATGCCAGGAGGACAGTAATCCCATATGGCACTAGGGCAGCATTCACCGATTACTGGAATGAAACAAATTCATCACAAATGAAATTGAGGTTCTCATATATGAGACCTCTGTTTTACATTCGGATTATATTCGGGATACATTCGGTGTGGTAAGATCGCCTTTGTGGTGCCCCGTCCAAACGATCCTATCTTTCATCCATAGCCTTAATTGGGGAACAATGATTTTGTATCAAGTTTAGATGTTATTAAAAAAAAAAAAAAACATTTTGATCATTCAATGATACGTTTCACATGAGATATCATATCAGCCATCGATATTGATTCCTTGACAATCAATGGTCTAACATAATAAAGAATCTCCTAAAATTTGGTTGAATACTTTTAATAGATGTTTGAAGGATTTTTTCTGGCAACCTAGTCATAAACAAAACTTCCCGTTGCATTGTGGGGGACAGCGCACGTTGCAGATAGAGAAGATGAACCTATAGTCCATCTCTCAGCGCGTGTAGCGAGTGTTCATACAACCCTGAGAAGCTCGCTCTCTGATTGGTCAATGCATGCTACAAGATGCTCAAAGCATGGTGCGCATAGCACAAAGCAGAATAGTGAACGTACGTGAACAGTCTTACCTTCGATGAACTATAAATGATTTTGAAAGAGTTCGAAATCTATCTGATTGCATTCCATATTCAATCAATTAAATTATTCTACCGAATTCTACATTATGAGTTTACTCTCTTGTATAAATTTATGATTTTTTAAATGAAGTTTCGTCAGCTGGGATGAAAAATCACTCCCGACTGTATTGACGTGCATAAATAAGGCCCGAAACATGATAGAAAATTATTATTTCACAATCATTAAAATTCATTCGGCAAACGAGTGAATGTCTTACATAACAATAACTCGACAATTTGAATCTCAACTACTTCGTAAAACTGAAAGAACCAACAATCCACCCTTAAGCTAGGTTCCCATGACGATTTTTTTCACGTGACGTCCGTCAAAAATTCGGACGGCATCGTTGGTGTAAAATAGATAACGCTCCCATACAGCATTTTTCCCGTTACATAAGATAATGCGTTCTATCGGCAGAAACTAGAACTTCGAAGGCAACCATCGAAATCAACGAGTCAACATGACACTATCTTAGGCAGGTATATTCTCCAATTGCCTCGATGAACATTTCGCGATCGAAACTAATCATTAAAAATGAAATAATTGATTTTCTAACCTCAAAATATAAAACGGCGAGTGATTTTGCTCGCGATTATAACAGTAATATCGAAATAAAACGGAAATGCGACGATACAATCGTACATTCGACTGATGGTACTCTACACGATATCCGCAAATCGTCACAAGTTGAAATTGGCTCTACTTGGACGGCGAAAAATCGTTCCCTCCTTACGATGCATTCTCTTGCGCGTGATTGGTTGAAAGTTGCCGTCGGCCGAAGTTTGGACGGACGGGAAGTGGAAAAATCGTCATGGGAACCTAGCTTCAGATCTTTCTCAGCTCTGGAGAGTATGCATCAGGAATTAGCGTGAGCTACATATCCATCGGTACGATAACTATAACCGAAGCCTGGACTATTATTCAACCATCATTCTTTCATTATTGTTGCTTGTAACTGTGTTGGATACACTCACCATCATCTGGTATTGCTACAAGCAACACTGCCAGCACGGCCAGTGTGATGAATGACATTGCCTTGGAAACCATGGCTTCCTAGAAACATGAAACACATTGTTGACAAACTAATGTTACAAAACATACAGAACCATTCAGCGACAAGTTTCTAAAATCAGACCTGACCAGCTTGAAGTGATCTGGATTCTCATTGGCTGAAGCTGACTTGAAGATCTAGTTTCTATGGCAACATGTTCTGTCTTTCCTTTTTCATATTGTTGTCAATACAGAAACCAAGCCTGACGCATGAACTGAGCCACACATCATGATAATTCATCAGAGTCGGATAGGCTGGAGCCTCATGTTGCCATAGTGACTTGATCGTTGAGTAAACTTCATCCAATCAGAGTACTAGTTCCTTGAAGCTACAGCGGCCTGGGCAGGTATTCCAAATGCTTGTTGAGTAGAGCATCCAGGTCTATAGTACACAAACCGTCTTATTGAACATTGGCAAAGAAGTTTAATTGAAACAGTGAAAGAAAAATCTCAATAGACCATTTCCGAAATGAATGAGCCATCTAGCAGCGATCGTTTGAACTAGAACGGGATGTTATTACCCGAGCTCGAGAGTCCTATGCTGCCAATGTTATTTAGCACGTTTGATTCATATTATTGTGCGTTACAGTGAACGTATCAAGTTATAATATGATAGTAGTTTTATCATTTATATGTTCACTATATACTTGAAAATTTACACACTGTCAGAGGGAGTAAGATGAGAGGTAATGCAAGTTATATATCTTAATGTTTTGCCTTCAGCTCCGTGTATAAGAGGGCCGACTTTTTGAACAGTACTAAAACTCCCAGAATGCAATACCAGCGATCTTGGCTGCTAGGAGGCGGGACGCGCCTGCGTATTGAATAATGAAAATGCTATCTTCTTACTAGAGGATTCTACAAATTGATTCCAAATTTCGTTGTTTGTTCTTGAATATCTTTACTTGTGAAATCTCACCTGGTTGAAGTATAGTTATTCCTAGAGTTTCTTCAGTATTCACAGAAGTTAACTAATTGACTACTAGTGATTGACCCGCCCATAAACGTCACAAAACAGAACATCCAATCAAATGGGCTTTGTTATGTGGAAAAAATGACATTCACCTATCAGAGTATCTCCAAATTCCCACATGAAGTATATATAGATCAAGGTGGCCTGCCCATAAGCCACGCCCATCACTAGTGGTCAATTAACAGTGATTCAATGATCTTCTGTTGTGATCTCTTCATGTGGTTTCCATTCTAGTCCCGAGTACATCGTGGTAAAACAAGTACCAACACGGTTAGTTCTGACACAGAGTAAGCGTTAGGTAATTTCACACACACTCCTGATGATGGCTGATATAAAATCAAACAATAAACGATTAACGATTATCGTTAAATGAGTTAAATTGAATCCAATTATTTCTCAGTGGTGTCAAGATCGTCTCTTGTGGTGGTTCTTTCGCACGGTTCTGACTCGTCATCCTTAGCTCTAATTGATAAACGATGACTTTATGCCGAAATTTTGATGTTGAAGAAGATGAATATTATATATACTTGGACGGTGGAGCTCTCAGAGGGAACAGGACTATAAAATAAAATAAATTCATTCTAAAAATAAATATATATTCAAACAATATTATTTATCACAAGTGGTCATCAAATCAGTCGTTAATTGAATGTCTTGATCAAAACAAATTGCATTTTTCAAGAAAAAATCCACCTCCATTAGAATTTGGAGTCGAGAGAAATGATGTATATTTTTTTAACGAAAACTGAATTATACAAGCTGGAACAGTGTGTCTCATCCGTCAAAATGTTTGCAGTGTCCAGCGATATTTCAGTTCTCATAGATATATCGGTATTTCATCAATTTAAACTATAACGTGGATTGGTTCTGTATTGTTTGATATATACGCATGCACCTCCTCTCTCGAAATCATTTTTTTTTATGTCAACAATTCTGAAAATGGCAGACTCATTTTATCAATACGAATAATTGAATAAATAGTTTCAATCATTGAGGCCGTCAATATCGCCAGTCGACAACATTCCGTCATTATTAATATCAAACTCTTCAAACGAAGTCTCGACGGCCTCTTCTAGACTTGAACTCCTCGGTCTCTTGGAGACTAAACAATCTGTAATTGTTGACATCGGTTTAATCGACGATATCAGTGGCCGTGCCTGATGCAATTGTTTCGTTACCAACGGACCGTTTACCATGGCCCGGTTTCCTACAACCTCCGGCGCAATTACAGCAGAAGAAGTTGCAGGAGCCGTAGGCGCAACAAAACCAGGTGACGTAGCCGTCGTTACAAATGCCGCCGTCCATGGAACCGCAGCATTCGCCACTCACTAAAACAATACAGTCACAGTTATGTATGTATGTATGTATGTAACATATAACTCTCTTCCAAATCCTTTTAAATGTATGCAAAAAAATAGTCAATTCAAATCAACTATCAAAAGCATTCTCTTATCTAACATTTTTCACACAGTTAAGGACTATTTCGATTTTATAAAAACTACTCAATGAATTTAGTAGTTTTTAATGGTGCCGAAAATTTATTTTCTCATTTGTTAGTAATGAGTGATGTTTTTTTTTTTTTTAGATAACATCGAAACTTGATAGAAAATCATTGTTCCCCAATTAAGGCTATAGATGAAAAACAGGATCGTTTGAAGGGAGCACCACAAGAGCGATCTCACCACCCCATAATTACTGATGTATTGTAAATACTGCATATTTTTTCATTTTTATATCATTGACAAAGTGTATTATTTCCACTGTTTCAACATTTTTATTCATTTATTTATTTTATTGGTTCTTTACATAATACAATGTTTCAATTTCGGCCCACTTATTGATTCAATGGATGAAATCCATCATTATTATTATATGTCTTTATTATTTCCAGCTTATTAAATGGGTTACAATGTAATAATGAATTAGTTCTCAATTAGTCACTAAAAATGAATGGGACATATAAAAAAAATCAAGAAAACTAATACACTTGTCAATAATATAATTATGTATGCAGTTAGTTCTTATTATTTGCAGAGCATTCAGTCTTACTTCAAATTACTCGACCGAGTCTGGCCATGAGCTTAGCAAATTATTGATTTTATTCCATTCTTATTGTTTCAAGAGAAAAAAAACCCTACGTTGGAATTGTATCCTCACAGCACAGATAAAGAGCACAAACAGACATACAAAACAGAATGATGGCTATTTAAGGCTCCCCCAGTGGAACAAAACGTCACATCTAGGATTATTTCACAGATATAAATGATCATGAAACTTGAATTGTGCAAGATCAAGAATTAGAAGATACGTTAGTGAAAACGTCTGTCATTCGAGTATCAAGTCACTAGATGTCCAAAGGGGAGTAATTAATTCATGATAAAAGAATGATTTGATTGAATAATGATGTACTGTATATCATAATTTGCTTAATTGTTGTACATTGTTTGTTGTGTGAATAACTTACCATCATCTGGTATTGCTACAAGCAACACTGCTAGCACGGCCAGTGTGATGAATGACATTGTCTTGGAAACCATGGCTTCCTGGAAACATAAAACACATTGTTAATAACAAGACACATTATTGTAATGGAGTTGTTGTAAGACAAGGCCTGCAAGATTCTCGACTGCGACTTGAAATAACGTCCCAGGCCCAGCTATATCTCCAGAAACTATAACTTTCATTGGCTTGAATTCACCAGAATAACTATAGGCACTTTGGCAAATACACCAAAACGGCTTATATTCACTAGAATAACTATGGACACTTTGACAAAGACACCAAAATGTATTGCCTCTTTCTATTTCAATTTTCAAGTATTTCTCAATTCTCATGAGGTGAGGCCACTAAATATAATCACCACCACACTCTAGAAGCCCGATGTACTGTTACTATCTTGTGTTGTGTGTAATTATGGCTCGTTTAGTGAAGCTGGATTCACAATGCAAACTAATGATTGATGATTAAGTATAGTTGGCAGATACGGAATCAGTGTTGATGTTCACATTGTGTTTAATATTAGTGACTAACCTTGGAAGTTAACCAACTTTCAACTTTAGTATTAATCATTAGTTTCAATCATTAGTCCGACCAATCAGAAGTCGTGAATTCAAAACGACAGGAAGTCGATGCAAAAGGAAGCTATCCCGCTCGCTTACAGCCTTCTAACATGTAGATTTCTATCTAAATCCGTCATCCTAAGACAGCTACGACTCATGAAAATCAATTCTTATTTCAAGCCAATGTGAATGCTCAGTATCTTAATTTTAGTATTCAGTATTAGTCACTAATCACTAGTTCGCATTGTGAATCTAGCTTAATCATTGGCGAATCAAAGTACCAATTCTTCGGAGCAACAGCGGCCTAGGCCGTCATTCCAAGTAGCTGTAGAATCAAGCATCTAGATCTATTCAGAATATAACTCATAAATTCTCCGTGAAAAACTAAGAGGCAAACTCTTCATTCTAACTGGAGAAGTCTACGAGTACATTTCAAATTGTTATTTAGCTTCTATAAAATCTGAATTGTGAAATCTTACCTGATTCAATAAAAGCGCTTCACAGTCTCGGAACGATCTTGTACGTGAGTGATCTCTGTTAATAATGTCCTAGAGTTAAAGTGCATCACAATGAAGAGCGATTATGTGAATGTTTATGACATCAATAAAGCAAACAATGAGATGAAAATAATAAATTACCTGTGGTTAATTACTGATGTGATCATGAACTATAATCGCAAGTTTGTGAAAACAATATACTCACTAACAATTAGCACGATAATGATGAAGAGGGATGTAACTGACACATTTCAAGATCTGATTTGAGAGCATAAGTCAATTTTGATATTGATTCTTTCAGGACCATTATTCTCGAGATTATTTAGGTGGAATTCTGGTAATCTCACTGAAAATGGCTGATTGGTATTACCGAAACACTAATTCTACATTTCACTTGAAAATCTCACCACCACATTTGGTTAGTGAAATGCCAAAGTGATTTGTCAAATATTGTGCATAGCACTCGAGAAGGCTTTGCATCACTGCTACAAGAATAATTAACTAGGGAAGGCAGTGTATCCTATTTGTTTACATTTTCACGGGCCGCTATTGGCTATAATCTGCTAGCCATATAATCTCTCATATGATGAAAATAATTTCATTTCATATTTCAAGATTTTTCAACTCGGGAATAGCAAAACGGTGAGAAGAGAAATGAAAGAGTGAAATGAGATAATAATCTCATCTCATCTCACAATCTCAGGAATAAGGAATAATAACGTTGTGAAATCTCAGCTTTTCCATATTCCACAACTGAATTTGGCATTCCACTAAAAGGATAGATGGTGATAATTCCATGTCCATGGTTTTCGAATTCATTCTCATAGGTTCGTCAATCCGGCTCTTGGTTCGTTTTCCACAGGACTTCCCTAGTGGCTGCCAGAGGGACCTTTTCAACCGGTCTTCAATATGATCTTATGAACTGGCGTAAAATCACTGCAATTCAATATAATACTATGTATAGCCAAACTGAAAATATATATTTGAAAAGGGTTGAACTGTTGTCACAAGACAAACGGTAGAAGCGCGATTTGAACTGATGTTGTAGTTGATAATTTCCCCCAAAATATTCGGAGGTTGGTTGTAGGATCGTGAGAGTATAAGTGACATAATCTCCAATTAAACCAACACTAGATATTTATTCACACTAATAGAAACACTGGTAGGAACATGTTTTTAATATATACATGAAGGTGGGATAAGAATGGTGATTTTAATCTATTGTAGAGGATTGTTTATATACTTGATATAAAAGAATGAGTTTTTTTTACAATTTAATTGGTATTTTTAAATTAGAATGTGAGTATTCTATTATTTTCTTCAATTAAAAAAATAAAAATTGATTTTTTTTTTACAATTTAATTGGTATTTTTGAATTAGAATGTGTGTATTTCATTATTTTTTTTCAGAGTAGATTGTCATACGCATGAGGTTGTAGTGTAATTGATCTGTATTGTGATAAGAGTAGTTCATTCAGAGGGGAATTAGATAACACAAGATTATCAGATTATGAAATTTTCAGGATGTATATAATATACTCACATATATTTTTAATATCAAGGAAACGTAGTTGATAGGTTAATTGTAAAGTATATGAGACGCACCAAGATAGTACAGTATTTTTAATGCGTTAAATGTGATTATGTTTTTTTTTATGGCAACAATTTCAAAGAAGGTAGTTAGACGAGCTTTAGCAGGGATTCAATTTGACGTACTGAAAAAAATTGGCGTTCGTTTTCATGTTATTTTTTTTTTCATGTTTTTTTGTCGGTTTTCCACAGGTCAAACGGCTACAGCTATCGACTTCAAACTTTTTTTCATTATGGTTCCTTATCTAACTCAGATCTGTATGATTTTATGGCATTATCGGGTGGTAACTTTCTATTTCTATGAATTTTATAAATTTCAAAAATACCCATTAGAATAACATAACACGGCGGGAAATGAATAAGAAAATTTTTATTTTCAAAAAGAAAAAAAATATTGTGTGAACTTGGATTACATCTTGATACACATTTCTGGAAACTCTCAGCTTGATCGGGTCAGCCATTTCAAAGAAAAAACATGAAATGTGCTAAATTGGTACAACTCGAAGCAGTTTTCACCCATTTATAACTTAAATGTCACCCAATTGGCGAATGCAGGCAAAATTTTGGCAAATTACCACTACCATTACTTTCCGCTCGTCCAACAACGCGTATATAGCGCTATCCTAGTATTAATTAAATTACGAAAATATAAAATTAATCAGTTTCCATGATCGACACCATCAATCTCATCAGCCGATAACCTCCCATCATTATTACTATCCAGCTTTTCGAAAGAAGCATAATCGATATCACGTCTTCCCCTCGTGACCAGGAAGTCCTCTGCTTCCTGGAAACTCAACAACTGGTCATTGTCGACATCGGCTAGACTGACGATATCAGTGGCCGTGGCTGTATTGTTGGGGACGGAACGTGTGGGACGGCCACCTGGTTCTCTACAACCTCCGTCGCAGTTGCAGCAGAAGAAGTTGCAGGAGCCGTAGGCGCAACAGTTCTTCACTATGGTGCCGTCAGCACATAAACGAGAAGATACGTTGCTTCCATGGCAACAATAGCCATTCACTAAAACAATACAATCGCAGTGAAAATACAACGCAGAAACAGATCTACAAAACATAGTAGTGACTATCTATGATAATATAATAACAATACAATGAAGCACATGGACGAGAACGTGTAAGAATGAACAAAATAGGATAAATCAACAAAATTATATTCGAATTGCAGTTGTAGTGAGTAGAGAAAAATGCAAACAACATAGGAAGAGAGAACTCGAGGAAGTGAAAAAAATACCCAATTATACAATAATACATAGTAGAAATAAACAATTCATATGACACATTCACGAGTTTGAAAGTATAAAGACAAATATATAAGCCGGTTGAATTAGGTCAAATAGTAACAAGAAATGAGAGAAACTTATTTTGATAAAAATGATGAAGATAGATTAATAAAAATATACAATTATCAGATTATTTTAAATTGATAATTCAATCAATGAAGCCATTTACATATGTATAATAATAAAAGAGCAACTTGCCAAGTCGAAAGAAAATCAGTATAACGAAATAAACCTAAATAAACCTTATATTGAACATAATAATAATAATAATAATGATAATAATAATGATTTAATAACCAATCCTTTATTCTGTAGAACATGGATACATAGTATGTATATGTTATATAACAAGTCAAGCAGATAATAGAGTGAATATTAACAGACTGAAGGTTGAAAAAAATGATTATTCTACTGCGTTGAAATATTCAAGTACAGAATATGGTGTCATCTACGGCGTCCCTTTCCATCATGGATGCATTCCGAAACCAAACCTACTGGCCTCACTTGTGGTCAAGTACTTGCCAGTAGAATTATTTGTTTCCAGTGGGCCTCAGCTCACATGAGCAAGGTTGATGATAGGTTCAAGGTTAGCTTGGTTATATTTGGGCTTGGATGGTGCGTAACAATACAATAACAATGGAAATATCGTCCGCATGGGTCGAAACATAGTCAGTTTGCAAGTGGATAATCTGAATATATATATATATATATATATATATATATATATATATATATATATATATATATATATATATACATATATATATATATATATATATATATATATATATATATATATATATATACATATATATATATATATATATATATATATATATATATATATATATATATATATATATACATATATTTATATATATATATATTTTTCTATCTATATATACATATATTTTTATATATATATATATATATATATATATATATATATATATATATATATATATATATATATATATATATATATACATATATTTATATATATATATATTTTTCTATCTATATATACATATATTTTTATATATATATATATATATATATATATATCATCAGTTAGAATAATTTGCTCTTGAAGAAGGCAGCCATAGAGTTGCCGAAATATCGAGCATACAAATAAATTGATAGAAGCGACTGAAAACACTCCAAAATAATTTATTCTCATATATATATATATATATATATATATATATATATATATATATATATATATATATATATATATGGTATGATTGAAGTTGATTCCTCGATCCATAATTATGATAAAGATAAAATTTCCGGTTGATCAAGTAAGGGCTTTATTTATTTTAAAATTAAATAAAATAATAAAGAAGCCTAATGTTTCGATGTGTTCGCACACACCCTGGTCACAGGCACAAAATGAACTGCAAAACAGAATTTTCTATTTCATAAGCATATTTTAACATATTTTAACATATTTAACAGAATATTTCATACGCAGAAGGCTCTGGTTTTTTATCGGCATATTGGAGCGATATTTGTTAACGGCTTGTTGGATCAGGATTTGTATTATTAATTGTTTTTGTTTACCTTTTCTATCATCAAGTATTGTTATTGGCATTGGAATAGAAAATTCTGTTTTGCAGTTCATTTTGTGCCTGTGACCAGGGTGTGTGCGAACACATCGAAACGTTAGGCTTCTTTATTATTTTATTTAATTTTAAAATAAATAAAGCCCTTACTTGATCAACCGGAAATTTTATCTTTATCATATATATATATATATATATATATGTGTATATGTATATAACTCGGGCAATTTGACACGCGAATTTGTGTGCAATTGCAAGAGTTTAAATAGTGATGATAATAACTATGAAATCATTTGAACATTTTTTTCTCCTCAGTTGATGAATATATTTGACTTCTCTAATTGATCATCATTTTCTAATTGTTGTGTACACTTGTTTATGTAGATAACTTTGCTAGATACACTCACCATCATCTGGTATTGCTACAAGCAACACCGCTAGCACGGCCAGTGTGATGAATGACATTGTCTTGGAAACCATGGCTTCCTAGAAACATGAAACACATGGTCAAGACCTTCTTTATATCAAGGTGAAATATGTTGATACCACTACATCGTGGTTCCAGTCTAAAGTTGAACTGGTAGGTCGTGAGCACAAATCTCTTCATACCAACTGGAATGAAGGAATGAATGAAATAATATTAGGGTTATAAGGCGCATCGAGGCCACGAATAAACTACAGATTCTGGTTCCTCTTTGTTTAAAATACAACTTGTGAATTATTACCTGATTGGATAGAAGCTCGTAGGTCGTGAGAGCACACGTCTCTTCATTTCAACTGGAAGAGGCCTCAAATAAACTCCAGATTCTCATATTTTGTTTTTTTATTCAAGTTGTCAAATATCTTCTATATCAAATGTTGAATCAGAAAATATAATTTTCATCATTTTGAATTTCTGAATATATATATATATATATATATATATATATATATATATATATATATATATATATATATATCAATATATATATACATATATATATATATATATATATATATATATATATATATATATATAAATAAATAAATATATATATATATATATATATATATTTATATATATATATATATATATATATATATATATATATATATATATATATATATATATACAAATATCAAATCGCGTCAGCAAATCCGAGTACTAGGTTCTTGTAGCAACAGCAGCCTAGGCCGTTATTCCACGTAGCTGTCGAGATTTGCATCAAGTTCTTGTTCACA
Source organism: Brachyptera risi (assembly GCA_964007535.1). Classification (NCBI taxonomy): domain Eukaryota; kingdom Metazoa; phylum Arthropoda; class Insecta; order Plecoptera; family Taeniopterygidae; genus Brachyptera; species Brachyptera risi. The sequence goes on from OZ023338.1 coordinate 1,148,669, forward strand.
ATCTGAGTTGTGGATTCTGAGTGAACAAAGTCAAATTCTGAGAGACTGGATTCTGAGTGTAGGAGTCTACGGATGAATTTTGAATTTTGCTTCCGCTCACTCATATACAACTTGTGTAATCTTACCTGATTGGATGAAAGTGCTTCACAGCTTCAAGATGCAACGATCCTGTGTTGAGATCTCTCGGGCTGTTGTCTGACGGAGCTGAAGTTGAGTCGAGTTGGATGCCAGATGTGTTCGTGTTAATGGTGGTAATAAATCAAACTATCAAGATGACAATAACCAATCAATTATCGAACTACCGGTAGTTAATTGGATGATTACAGGTGTTTTGTCAAGAGCTGTGAAACAATAAACTCACTAATAGTGATTGCTATTGATTGCAGTTCCGATTCTACTCACATAAGTTTGAGCGGGGTTTCTTGTTGAATGTTGTAAAATCTGAGATCCCCGTAATCCACAACTTGATTTGGCATTTTTAAACTTGATTTGGCATTTAATCAAAAGAATAGATGGGGATTTCCCATGTCCATGGTTTTGGAATTGGTCATAATTCAGAAAAATTTCATCAGAAGGTTGAGGAGGTGGTGGAAAAGACGTGACCAAAAGATGGGGACCTTGCCACCGTGCATTTATGCGCACTGTATGAGTTTTAATCATTTTTTTCAAGAGTTTTCTTTCATAATCATGAGGACATCGATGAGGTGACAATTCAATTATGTAAATTTATATAAATTAATCAGTTTCCATCATCGGCACCATCCCGTCATTATTACTATCCAGCTCTTCGAACGAAGCATAACTCATGTCTCCTCGGCCTCTTTGAAACTCAACAGCTTGTAATTGTTGACATCGGTTTAACTGACGATATCAGTGGCCGTGCCTGATGCAATTGTCTCGTTACTAACGGATCGTCCACCACGGCCACCTCGCCTACACCCTCCGTCGCAGTTGCAGCAGAAGATGTTGCAGGAGCCGTAGGCGCAACAGGTCCATGTAGTGGAGCCGTCGGGACATATGTGTGACAATGCGCCGAGTCTGTCGCAGCACTCGCCATCCACTAGAACAATGCAATCGAGGGGGCTGATGCAAAAACAAGTCCTCACGTTTTTGAGAAAAGCGCGCAATTATGTGAAATATTTTTTGTATTCATTTTGAAGCGATAATAAGTCAAGTACGGACATACCTTACAAGCCAGTATGCAATGCACACTTGAGGCCACTTATTTTTGTGAGAAGAACAAGACATGTCCCAGGACTTGCCTAGTTCTTGCAACGAATCAAGGTGGCAGTGACCTGTTGGATTTTACCAAACGGCCGTCTCGAGTTTAAAATCGAAAAAATCTAGCAATTAAAATGTCAACTTTGTATTGATTAAAATGAATAACTTTGATACAAATCGTAATTATGTTATGAAAGTATTTTTGGTGCAAAAACATGACAAGTCCGAATGCATCAAGGGTTGGATACACTGTGTTGGATACACTCACCATTATCTGGTATTGCTACAAGCAACACTGCTAGCACGGCCAGTGTGATGAATGACATTGTCTTGGAAACCATGGCTTCCTAGAAACATGAAACACATAGTCAAGGTACCTAGATCTTCACTTTGATGACTGCCATACCAGGCGTTGCATGATCCAGCAAGCCATGAATCCCACTTTGAGAGACAGATGACGATGTAGTGATACCAACCTAATTCATCATGGTATAATATATTATGATATTAATATAAGGAAGATGTACTGACTCTCATACTAATAACATGGACGGTATTTGTGGTGTCTTGCGGTCAAATCAGAGTCAAAGGTCCTGATTGCCTGTCGCGATTCAGCGGATCACCTTGTGAAGTAGATGTGGATAAGAGTGGCTACGGTACTGGTGGCATTGTTCAAGTTTAGAAAAATTATAATTTTTAGTTCGGTATAATAGTTCGGTATGGAAGCGATAGTTGCGCTACATGCAATCGGGACCCTGAAGCATAGATTATCGAAGTTTTTGAAGAGGTCCAACGCCCATTTTGAAATATCTGCGCTCATTTGAGAGCTTTTTCAAGGCATACTTGTAGCGATTGAGTTTCAGAGAATTTTTGATTGTCTTAGTTGAAAATTAATTCCATCTAGGACAATAAAAAATTTTGATTTTTTCAATAAATTTCCCTTTTCAAGTCAAGTACAGTTTTTGAATAATTCTAGTTATAATCAATTCTTATTTTGAGTTATTTTCAATATTGATTCAAATTTTTCGAATCAATGAGCGAACCAGTACACCTTCTTCATATTGAGGTGAATTGTGTTGATATCACTACATCGTGGTTCCAGTCCACCTGTTGAACTAGTGGGTCGTGAGCACAAATCTCCCCATTCCAACTTGTGTCTACGAATGAACTTCAGATTCTGGTTACCCTTTTTGAAAAGTACAACTTGTAAGATCTTACCTGATTGGATGAAAGTGCTTCACAGCTCCAAGATGCAACGATCCTGTGTTGAGATCTCTCGGGCTGTTGTCTGACGGAGCTGAAGTTGAGTCGAATTGGATGCCAGATGTGTTCGTGTTAATGGTGGTAATAAATATAACTACTAAGATGACAATAACCAATCAATTATCGAACTACCGGTAGTTAACTGGATGATTACAGGTGTTTTGTAAAGAGCTGTGAAACAATAAACTCACTAATAGTGATTGCCATTGATTGCTATATGAGGAATATGCTTATAACCAGTGCGAGCCAAGCATGCAGGGCTTTCATGAGGGCCACGGCAAGTGGCCCTCAACTCCACCACGCACCCGAGTTCAAGCAGCGGAGGATCGTGTACTTGCGTCCGAGAGCGTCAGCACCGAGCGCGACAGTTTCAGAGATCTACCAGCTCGACCTTCCCGAGCCTACAACGACAAGATACTAGCCGAGAGGGAAGTTACCATTGGTCAGACGCGACCGACCAATCAGAAAGCGACTAACTTCCTACAGGTCGCGTGCACTCCCAGACATCATATATAAAGCATGGCTTCGGGGAGCGCCTAGTCACTCAATTGCCAGCTACCTTACCTACATCGACTCTTGAAGATGGCTGAACGTATTCAGCCGAAACGACGAGACCCCAGGCTATTTTTAGTGCCACCAGTTGTTTCAAGGAGGGGCAAATCTTCGGAAAGTGACATTACATCATATATATATGAATATATATATTTATATATATATATATATATATATATATATATATATATATATATATATATATATATATATGGAATAATATATGATATATGGTATAATTATGATCGATATATGATTATAATAAACAATATAATCGAATAATTATATATATATATATTATATATATATATATTATATATATATATATATATATATATATATATATATATATATATATATATATATATATATATATATATATATATATATATACATATATATACACAAATGATAGTAATAAGATGCTGAAAACAAATTTGTCAAGGATAATAGTAGAATGTATAGTGAGCGAGAACGAAATAGATCTTTTTCCACTTTGGTATCGAAATCATCTGACTAGCGAGTGAGTTAGATAAAAAAAGGTGTATATGAGACGCACTGAGATGGTACATTGTCAATGCGTTTGGAGTGATTCAATTTTTTCCTGGCAACTATTCTAGAGATTGCGGTATTCATTCAATAATATTACTATTTCAGAGGATATATATATATATATATAAATATATATATATATATATATATATATATATATATATATATATATATATATATATATATACATATGAATACATATATATTGGAAATATATACACAAATAAATTACAAATATTTCAAGAAATCAGTTCCCATTGTTGTCTCCACCAATCTCGCCAGCTGACAACATCTCGTCATTATTCACATCCAACTCTTCAAAAGAGGCATAATTCATGTCACGGCGTCCTCTTGAGAACAAGAAGTCCTTAGCCTCCTTGAAACTCAACAACTGGTCATTGTCGACATCGGCTAGACTGACGATATCAGTGGCCGTGGCTGTATTGTTGGAGACGGAACGTGTGGCACGGCCACCTTTCTTTCTACACCCTCCGGCGCAGTTGCAGCAGAAGATGTTGCAGGCGCCGTAGGCGCAACAGGTCCATGTAGTGGAGCCGTCGGGACATATATGTAATCCTGCGCCGAGTCTGTCGCAGCACTCGCCATCCACTACAACAATACAATCGAGGGGATTGATGCAAAAACAAGTCGTCACATTTTTGAGAAAAGCGCGCAATTATGTGAAATATTTTTTTGTTTTCATTTTGGAGCGATAATAAGTCAAGTACGGACATACCTTACAAGCCAGTATGCAATGCACACTTGAGGCCACTTATTTTTGTGAGAAGAACAAGACATGTCCCAGGACTTGCCTAGTTCTTGCAACGATTCAAGGTAGGAGTGACCTGTTGGATTTTACCAAATGTCCGTCTAGAGTTTAAAATCGAAAAAATATAGCAATTGAAATGTCAATTTTGTATTGATGAAAATGGAGAACTTTGATAATAATCGTAATTATGTTGATTATTTTTGGTGCAAAAACATGACAAGTCCAAATGCATCAAGGGTTGCGAATTATAACCACCCCCTTGATGAAAATCACTGAAAATAATTTTTACAGTAGAATATTATTGTATTTGTATTACTAGACTGATAAAAGTGAATGATATTTGAGCTATATATTCATTTTGGAATTTCAAGTCTAATTTTGTGAATATCTTCAGATATGAAATTTGTGAGTTGACTTGTTTTTGCACGAACCCCCTAATCGCAGATCCATAATTCGAATTGTAAGTTCTCATGTTTTCTCTTTCCTGAAAATTGTTCCATTTGCAACCACATTACTAGTCACAGTAACTCTATCCGTTCTCTAACACACTCCCACGTTTTTCTCACACACTTCTCCATCTCTGCACAACCATCTATGATAAACTACCTGCCCATATAACTAACTTCACCAAACTTTCATTTTATGGATGCCACCTGGAATCTTTCCCACTCCAGAACCTCTGTTATGAACTTAATGTGACTCTCTCTTCAAAGCCACACTAGACAAGCATTGCATCATCATCACACACACACACACATATATACATATATATATATGTATATATATATATATATATATATATATATATATATATATATATATATATATATATATATATATATATATATATTCATATATATATATATATATATTCATATATATATATATATATATATATATATATATATATATATATATTTATTTATTCATTTATATATATATATATATATATATATATATATTGATATATATATATATATATATATATCTATATCTATATATATATATATATATATATATAAATATATATATATATATATATATATATATATATATATATATATATATATATATATATATATGTATATATATATATATATATATATATATATATATATATATATATATATATATATATATATATATATATATATGTATATATATATAAATATATATATATATATATATATATATATATATATATATATATATATATATATATATATATATATATATATATATATATATATATATATATATATATATATATATATATGTATAAAACTATAAAATCATTTGCTCGTTTTTTTTTCTCTTCAGTTGATAATGATATTTGATTCCTCTGATTGATGATCATTTTACGAATGTTGATGCTTGTTCATATGGATAACTGTGTTGGATACACTCACCATCATCTGGTATTGCTACAAGCAACACTGCTAGCACGGCCAGTGTGATGAATGACATTGTCTTGGAAACCATGGCTTCCTAGAAACATGAAACACATATCAAACAACATATGAAACAATGCCAGATAATGGTAAATGACATCAATGAATCAAAATATGATCACCCACACGAGACTAGAAATAGAAATACGTTCAGAATTAGAACTCACAGACTCGAAATGTATAAAAAGGGTCCCATCTTTGCAGGCATACAGATGTTTAATAACCTTCCCACTTTCATCAAAGAGGCTGCCAACGTTGATATTAAAATTTTCAAACATGTTCTTAAATCCTACTTATTAGGCAAATGTTTTTATGAAATTAATGAATATTTGATGGATGGAACCATTGGTTAATATATGTGACTCTCCTTCTAAAATCATTCTCTTATATCAATTTATCCATGTTGTGTGTTATGCTTTTTAATGTCTGTCCATTGTATTCTTTCATTCATTTCGACTGTTGAATTTTGTTATTTTATGTTATTTTATGATATTTTGGTTATATTGATTATATACCGATAATATGACGTACCAATATCATGTAATTATGATCAAGCATGGAATAAAAGAATTATTATTATTATTACATTGTCAAGGTACCTAGATCTTCACTTTGATGACTGCCATACCAGGCGTTGCATGATCCAGCAAGCCACGAAACCCACTTTGAGAGACAGATGACGATGTAGTGATACCAACCTAATTCATCATGGTATAATATATAATGATATTAATACTAGTCAAACGCGAAATATGCGTTGTAAGATGAGCGAGATATCTGAATAGGGTATAAAAGTCCTTGAAGTAGTTCTACCCTTGCTACTTTATCGACTCAGGTATTCTACACACCTTGATATCTGAATAAGCTATTAAAGTCGTTAAAGTGGTTCTACTCTTGCCACTTCATTGACTCTGGTAATCTACACACCTTGACGCATATAAAAAATACTTCATTGTTGGTCAACTCTTGAATCTAGAAAGCAGTGAATCTCGACAACTTAATTCTGTCACAATTTTTATGATTTATTTTATGAATATTAACAGTCATTTTATTTTTTTTCTTCAAAACGACTGATCAGAATTGCTTAAAAAATCGTAATAATGTGTAAAATCCAAGTATACACATTTAGAGAGAATTTCATCCCATTTGGAGTGATTTTATTTTTCAACATTTTCCGCCCAGCCAAATCTTATGGGGTTTTTAGAAACTTTGAGATGATGTATCTCAAAATCGGTCCGACCGATTCATCCCAAAAACTATACAGTTCTAGGTTGGATGAGTTTGCGTGTCCAAAAAAAGTTTCATGTTGATCAGTCAACCCTTGCGACCTGTGGAGTGCTTACAAAAAAAAAAAAAAAAAAAAACCCAAAAAAAACAAAAAAAAAAAAACACACAGACAAAGCCCTGGGATGGAGACTTCGCTACGCTCATCAATAAGAAAGATGTACTGACTCTCATACTAATAACATGGACGGTATTTGTGGTTTCTTGCGGTCAAATCAGAGTCAAAGGTCCTGATTGCCTGTCGCTATTTAGCGCATTCTCTTGTGAAGTAGATGTGGCTAAGAGTGGGTACGGTACTGGTGGCATTGTTCAAGTTGAAAAAAATTATAATTTTCAGTTCGGTATAATAGTTCGGTATAGAAGCGATAGTTGCGCCACATGCGATCAAGACCCTGGAGCATAGATTATTGAAGTTTTTGAAGAGGTCAAACGCCCATGTTGAAATATCTGCGCTCATTTGAGAGCTTTTTCAAGGCATACTTGTAGCGATTGAGTTTCAGAGAATTTTCGATTGTCTCAGTTGAAAATTAATTCCATCTAAGACAATCAAAAATTCTGAATTTTCAATAAATTTCCTTTTTCAAGTCAAGTACAGTTTTTAAATGATTCTAGTTATAATCAATTCTAATTTTGAGTTATTTTTAATATTGATTCAAATTTTTCGAATCGATAAGCGAACCAGTACACCTTCTTCATATTGAGGTGAATCGTGTTGATATCACTACATCGTGGTTCCAGTCCACCTGTTGAACTAGTGGGTCGTGAGCACTAATCTCCCCATTCCAACTTGTGTCTACGAATGAACTTCAGAATCTGGTTTCCCTTTTTAAAAAGTACAACTTGTAAGATCTTACCTGATTGGATGAGAGTGCTCCACAGCTCCAAGATGCAACGATCCTGTGTTGAGATCTCTCGGGCTGTTGTCTGACGGAGCTGAAGTTGAGTCGAGTTGGATGCCAGATGTGTTCGTGTTAATGGTGGTAATAAATCAAACTACTGAGATGACAATAACCAATCAATGATCGAACTACTGGTAGTTAAGTGGATGATTACAGGTGTTTTGTAAAGAGCTGTGAAACAATAAACTCACTAATAGTGATTGTTATTGCTTGCTATATGAGGAATATGCTAATGCGGGCTAAATGCCTCGTCACACCACAACCCGAACAAGATCCGGTCAGTAGCCAACACTCTCTACTCGCTCGCAAAGAATTGCAGACGCCAACATCAATATCGAGTCACGTCACCTCCGAGAGACCGTCCTTCTCAACAGATTCACCACACAACAGTTCCACCGAGCGTGGCACAGAAAACTCAGACCACCACCCGCAGAGGATAAAGAACCTGCCAAACCTCTGGCTCAAGTGTTCTTGCCCTACGTAAGAGGCACATCGGACCGCATCAGCCAGCTCCTGGCTGAAATCAACATTACCACCATCTTCCAATACGGACAGGAAGTTAGGCAGCTTATTACGGAACGACACGGATAAGATACCACTGGGAGGCAAAGACGTGTACGAGGTTCCTTGCGATGATTGCAGTCAGACCTACATTAGACAGACAGGCCGTGATATCTCCACCCGCATCGAGGAGCACACAAAAAGTGTACACCAACAGCTCACAACATCCGCACTCGCCCAACATGTCATCAACACCGGCCATAACTCAACTTCACAGCCACTTTCGCCAACGTCGCTCTATTCAGACCGCGAGGAGTGAGAGAAAGAATCGAGATGAAGGAACGACCGCACCACCTCAATAAACGAGACGACGGTCGCTGTCTCCCTCGGGCGTGGAAACTTGTCATCCGCACCATCGAGGTCAAGGCCATTGAACCATCAGATTCCACGCGCAGTAGAGCCCGGAACCATCTACCCAAGGTCGATAAACGCCGTAAACCGGACACTGCCACCACCACCACCAGACCCAGCACACGCAGTCAGGACCAAACCACAGCGCGCCCGAGTCCTAGACGGCAACCGGAGACGGCAACCGGAGCTAGCAACCGGAGACGGCAACCGAAGCCGGCAACCAGAGCCGGCAACCGGAGCCGGCAACCGGAGCCGGCAACCGTTGTCAGTACCAGGAAACCAGACGGGCGCGCGAGGATCCTTTCCAGGACCAGTGAAACGATTGCAGAGTGCCCGAGTCCGATGAGGCCAAGAGATCGTCTACCTGCAATTGTGAGTGAAAGTGCCAGACCTAGACACTCCACAAGGAGCCAGACCGATAAGCAGTTTTCCAGACAACCCACCACAACGGCAAGAGCAAGTCACTCTCGTAAGCGGGTTCTACTGAACTGACGCGCCCGACCAATCAGAGTAAGAGTTGCTGCCCACTGGTCGAGCGCCCCACCGTACGCGCCGTATGCAGACTGATAAGTGGAGCGCAGTGCCATTCTACTGCCAGCAACCAGATCAACAACTTCTCCGAACTACTTCACGTGTCTGAACCAGAGCTATTGCCTCGCGAATGAGTAGCCGAGCGTGCAGGGCCTTTATGAGGGCCACTACCAGTCCACCACGCACCCGAGTTCAAGCAGCGGAGGATCGTCCACTTGCGTCCGAGAGCGTCAGCATTGAGTGCGGCAGTTTCAGAGATCTACCAGCTCGACATTCCCGAGCCTACAACGACAAGATACTAGCCGAGAGGGAAGTTACCGTTGGTCAGACGCGACCGACCAATCAGAAAGCGACTTACTCCCCACTGGTCGCGTGCTCTCCCAGACATTATATATAAAGCCTGGCTTCGAGGAGCGCCTAGTCACTCAATTGCCAGCTGCCATACCTACATCGACTCTTGAAGGTGGCTGAACGTATTCAGCCGAAACGACGAAACCCCAGGCTATTTTCAGTGCCACCAGTTGTTTCAAGGAGGGGCAAATCTCCGGAGAGTGACATTACATCATATATATATAAATATATATATATTTATATATATATATATATATATATATATATATATATATATATATATATATATATATATATATATATATATAAATATATATGAAATAATATATAATATATAGTATAATTATGATCGATATATAATTATAATAAACAATATAATCGAATAATTATATATATATATATATATATATATATATATATATATATATATATATATACACAAATGATAGTAATAAGATACTGAAAACAAATTTGTCACGGATAATAGTAGAATGTATAGTGCGCGAGAACGAAATAGATCTTTTTCCACTTTGGTATAGGAATCATCTGGATAGCGAGTGAGCTAGATAAAAAGGTGTATATGAGACGCACTGAGATGGTACATTGTCAATGCGTTTGAAGCGATTCAATTATTTTCTGGTAACTATTCCAGAGATTGCGGTATTAATTCAATGATATTACTATTCCAGAGGATATATATATATATATATATATATATATTTATATATATATATATATATATATATATATATATATATATATATATATATATATTTATATATATATATATATATATATATATATATATATATATACATATGAATATATATTTATTGGAAATATATACACAAATAAATTACAAATATTTCAAGAAATCAGTTTCCATTATTGGCTCCACCAATCTCGCCAGCTGACAACATCTCGTCATTATCCGCATCCAACTCTTTAAAAGAGGCATAATTCATGTCACGGCGTCCTCTTGAGAACAAGAAGTCCTCAGCCTCCTTGAAACTCAACAACTGGTCATTGTCGACATCGGCTAGACTGACGATATCAGTGGCCGTGGTTGTATTGTTGGAGATGGAACGTGTGGCACGGCCACCTTTCACCATACACCCTCCGTCGCAGTTGCAGCAGAAGAAGTTGCAGGAGCCGTAGGCGCAACAAGTCCACAGAGCCGGGACAGGGCTGTCGAAACATCTACCATATGCGCCGTAGTCATTGCAACAATAGCCATTCACTGCAACAATACAATCGAAGATCCATTATCCAAATTGCAAGTTTCTATGTTCACAAAAATATTCGAGTACCCAATTCGCCAACGCCTTATCTCCTTCGTTGATAAGAATAACATCCTATTCCACAGCCAACATGGATTTCACGCCAACCATTTCACCACCACTGTCACATTCTCGTTCCTCACTGACCTTGACCCCGCTCTTGATCAGTGTAACAATGCTATTGGAGTCTTCTATGACCTCAGTGAATCATTTGACACGATCGATCATCCTACACAACTTTCCAAACTCGAACCGCTCGGTGAAGATTTATGAGCCAACTATTCTTTACTTCCTCAAAATGTATAACCTGGAGGGAAAAGAAGTTATCGAGCCTTTTGTAGGCCAGGGGAGGAATTTGAAATATTTTTTCAGTGACTTTTGTAAACGTTTTTTCATAAGTAACTTTTTGAAATATCGAATCGGAATGTCAGCACTTGAAGACTCCGTTAGAATTTCAAGAAGTCATTTGTTTAATTAACGTTTCACTATATCTTTTTTCAATTTTGTAATTACCAAATCTCCTTTTTATTCATTCAATCCTATTTTGTTTTTACATTTGTTCTATTCAATCAGTTCTCTTTTCGTGTACTGATATGTGATATAATCAATCTATTTCTCTATATTTTTCCATATTGATTGCTATCTCGTTTTATAATTTAGGATCAGGGACCGATAAATGTATTTTCTTCGGTATAACCAGCGATTGGATTGCTTCTTTTCTCCGAGATCGCACCCAAGTGGTGAATATCCGCTCTCCCACTGTTCCCACTTCCCTTATCTCTATCCCACTACACATCTTGAAAGGCGTTTCACAAGGTTCTGTTCTTGGTCCTCTTCTCTTCCTCTTCTACATTGACAATCTCCCACTCGACCTAAAAATCGATACCTTTTCCATCTACGCTGATGACACCAGTCATCTCCTGACCCCCCAAATAATACTTCATGCTATATATATGTATATATATTTATATATATATATATATATATATATATATATATATATATATATATATTTATATATATATATATATATATATATATATATATATATATATATATATATATATAAAAAAAAAATATATATATATATATATATATATATATATATATATATATATATATATACATATATATATATATATATATATATATATATATATATATATATATATATATATATATATATATATATATACATATATATATATATATAAATATATATCTATCTATCTATCTATCTATCTATCTATCTATCTATCTATCTATCTATCTATCTATCTATCTATCTATCTATCTATCTATCTATCTATCTATCTATCTATCTATCTATCTATCTATCTATCTATCTATCTATCTATCTATCTATCTATCTATCTATCTATCTATCTATCTATCTATCTATCTATCTATCTATCTATCTATCTATCTATCTATCTATATATATATATATATATATATATATATATATATATATATATATATACATACATATATATATATATATATATATATATATATATATATATATATATATATATATATATATATATATATATATATAAGTATATAATAATCCAAACTGTCAATAACCAAGCCTCTTCCATGTCTGAGTATTGTAATAATAACCATCTCTCTCTTCACTTCACCAAAACCGTCTCTATGAACTTTCGCTCTCGCTTTATCCCACCCAATTCCAGTCCTCTTATCGGCTTAACGGCAAGAGCATCTCCTCAGTTTCGACATTTACTTCCCTGGGCCTCTTCTTGAGTGACACCCTCGACTGGACCCCTCACATCCGAACTACCTCTTCACGTATTCTGAGCGGCTGTTCCATGCTCCGAATATTGAAGCTCATTGTCAACCCTTCTTCTCTCCTTACTGTCTACCACGCTCACTTCCAATCTATCCCATCATATGGCCTCGTGTTTTCGGGCTCCTCTCCTGCATGTGACCGCATTCTCACCGTTCAGAATCGTGCTGTCAGAATCATTGCTGGTCTGTCACAATGTCAATTCTCCATAATTATATTCGATTCCTGTAATTGATCGATGTAGATCGTCCGCCCTCGTGATGTCACAAAATATAAAAAAACAATCAAGTGGACAGTGAAGTGGGGTAAAATAGGGAAATAACCAATCAAGGTATCTAAAATTTCCCCTGCTTCGTATAAGTCACGCCCATCTATATAGGTCGATTGATTATTATTTCCCAATTGTGGGTGCTCGTTTATGTAGATAACTGTGTTAGAAACTTAGAAACACTCACCATCATCTGGTATTGCTACAAGCAACACTGCTAACACGGCCAGTGTGATGAATGACGTTGTCTTGGAAACCATGGCTTCCTAGAAACATGACACAAATTGTTAATGACAAGACAAATTGTACAAATACAAGATCCTTTCCGCGACTGTGAATATCTTTCCAGGCATAGATATATCTCCAAGAGAATGGGTATTTTTTTGTCTGAATTTCACCAAACGAACTAAAGATACTGTTGCGGAAAATGCAGAAGTGTTCATCTTTCTACAATTCGGAACTCAGCCCTTCTCATGAGTTGAATGAACTAAATATGATCACTTTCACTGTCTGAAAGTCCAATGCAATGTTATTATTCGGTGTTGCCATAGTAACCGGCTCGTTTAGTGAGCATCAGCAAATCGAGGTACTGGATCCTTGGAGTAACAGTGGCCTGGGCCAGCATTCCACGTAGCTGTCGAGGTATGCATCAAGATTTAGTGTAGGCCTACAATCGGAGTCGTAGATTCTGAGTGAACGAAGTGAAATATTGAGAGGCTATCTCCATTCCATCTGGAGGAGTCTACGAATGAATTTAAAAATTTGATTTGGTTATTCATATACAACTTGTAAGATCTTACCTGATTGGATGAAAGTGCTCCACAGCTTCAAGATGCAACGATCCTGTGTTGAGATCTCTCGGGCTGTTGTCTGACGGAGCTGAAGTTGAGTCGAGTCGGATGCCAGATGTGTTCGTGTTAATGGTGGTAATAAATATAACTACTGAGATGACAATAACCAATCAATGATCGAACTACCGGTAGTTAATTGCTGGTATAATCATATAAAGTTAATTATATTCATATAGATGTTTGTCCGAGACAACACTAAAATGTTTGTACTGAACGGAAACAATCACAAACATAACACTCACTGTTAAACTCACTGATTGTGATTGTCATTGATTGCTATCAATGAAGCAAGCAATAAGAGGGCAATAATTAAATACCAGACGAGTTGATTACCGGTGTAATTATCAAAATTTAGTGAAATATATCACATGGTAATTGACTCACCGAGAATTAGCGCCATTACGGTGAGGAATAATGTACCTGCCCCATGAGATGAGCGTAGGGAAGACTTCCATTCTATATATCGGAAAAAATTGGGCTTCGTTTCGTTATTTCGAGTGCCTCATACAGATCAGTGGAAAACTAATCGACTTGGAAATTTCTCTGCAAATTGGCGTTACACCAGATTAGAGTGAACTTTTTCCTGAATTGGACAGACTATTTTTCCACAAATAATTCGCAATGCTTGATAAATGCCCAGAAGAATAATCCAGAGAAAAGATGAGTGAGAAAAAAAAAATTCAAAATCTCCCATATTTTTACTGAATATGTTTTAAGATCTTTATTTGGCAAGCAATCTGCTACTTAAATTACACAAGTTGATTTTTTCTCACAAAATTACTAATATTATCCTTAAAATTACTCAATTTATCCGAATTCTTGATACTATCAGGAAGTGAGTTATATAATCTAATACCTTTTTAAAATAAACTATTTTTTAACCTATTTGTATTACAAGCATTTGTCAGTATTACAATGTATCAAACATTTCTTGAATTCCTTGTATTATGTACTTGGTTGTCATTGACTACAATGTAATTTTTTAAATATTCCGGTGTATAACCACTGATAATTTTAAATATGAAAGTATACATAGATATTAATGTCATCTTTTCAATGCTCATCCAATTTAGCTCTTCTAGCATACTCTCTATTGGCGTGTCCAATTTTGTATTCAATATAAATCTCATAGCTTTGTTCTTATATGAAATGAACCATCA
This sequence comes from Brachyptera risi, assembly GCA_964007535.1. NCBI lineage: Eukaryota > Metazoa > Arthropoda > Insecta > Plecoptera > Taeniopterygidae > Brachyptera > Brachyptera risi. The sequence goes on from OZ023338.1 coordinate 1,163,823, forward strand.
TCCACATTCTCAAGGATTCTTACAACAGTGGGATCGGTAATACCGGAGAGAATGCAATAAAAGTCTGTACCTATCCCAAGACATATAGACTTGATCCAAGCGTATGAGCTAATTATAATATCAATTCTTACGGGTTCAATACATATTTCGAGGATTATACACCAGAACATGGCATTTGTCGGTGCATCCCATATTGGAAATCAAAACAACCAGGCCTATTGCATCTAACGGTTCAAAAAATATTAAAGTAATTGATAAATCCATTTATTTGTACAACTCGTTTATTACAATTCTGACAGATGTCAGCACAAACATCAGAACATGCACTGTACATAGCAGGACAATATTAATAAATACTAGAATACGATATGGGAATGGATAGATGTTTGATACAAATACATGTATGTACTCCTGATGGGGCATTTAATAGGTATGAAAAGTTTACCAACATCAAACAGAAGTACATATAATTTTACATCGCAAATTATTCGACAAGTCACATAATTTGAATTTTTTAATAATTGACTGAACTCTTAGCTGCTCCATTATCATTTCACCCAAGAGGATTGCATTGCATTGCATTGTCAACTAAGAGTGATAAATATCATCTATATATCCTTTCAGAGAGATGAGAAACATATTCATATACATGCTAGGCTACACATGATGCAGAAACATAACTGAGTCAACCACTGAACATAACACAACGTGGATAGAGATACGTTTACTCTTCTACAAAAATTCCATTCCACTCAATTCACTCTCATTTGAAATCTCTCTAGTGAAGACTGTTCTCATAACGAGGTGAACCAAAGAGTCTCATCACTAAATGTTCTCAGTTGTCATTGGCAACGCCAGAAATCTCCTCGGCCGACAACAGCTCGTCATTGTTGACATCCAGCTCTTTGAACGAAGCATAACGCGTGTCTCGTCGGCCTCTTGTAGACAGAAACTCCTCGGCCTCTTGGTAACTGAGCAACTGGTCATTGTTGACATCGGCCAGCCTGACGATCTCGGTGGGCGTGACTGACGTGATCGTAGCGTTACACGTGGACCGCTTACCACGGCGTGGTTGCCTACAACCTCCGGCGCAGTTGCAGCAGAAGATGTTGCACTGGCCGTGGGCGCAACACGGAGTCCCCTCCGTGTAGTCGCCGCAAAGGTCGTTAGTATCGGAATTGCAACACTCGCCGGTCACTGAAACAATTCAGAAATATTTCTCTCATTAGATTAGCACTTACTCAAAGAGACAAAGGCCGGAATATATAAGAGCTTGGTGAGACCGATCATTACTCATGCAGCGGAGACTAGACCGAAAACAGCCTACACCAAAAGAATTATGGAATCCACAGAAATGAATTCTCTGCGCAAAATTACTGACAATACATTGATGGACAGAGTTCGGAGTGATAATATAAGAGCAATGAGGAATTTGACTCCAATATGTGACTGGGTGGAAGAGAGACGTGTTATGTGGAATAGTAACATTGATCGTATGCCCGAACACCGGATTGTGAAGGTTGCTAGAGATAAATTTCCGAGAGGTCAGTGTGGGGAGGCCAAGAAGAAGATGGCGAGACTGTCTAATTTAGGCCAGTTGATGAACAAGCCGAAGACTTAGGAAAGAAGAAGTAGAAGATGATTAGTGATAGAGAAGACTCCATTCCACTCTCATAGAGCTTTGTCTGTGTGTTTGTTTGTTTTTCGTTTGTTTGTAGCACTGCTAAGGTCGCATGGTTTGACTGATCGACATGAAACTTTTTTTGTCCACGTAAATTTATCCAACTTAGAACTGTGTAGTTCTTGGGCTATATTAGTTGAACCATTTCTGATTTTTAATTATATTTTCAATTATATCTCCAATTATATTTTCAATTATTATTCCCAATTATATCAGAGTTGATGAAGTAGCAAAGATGAAACTACTTGAACGAATCAAATTATACCTTATTCAGATATCTCGCTCATCTTACAGCGCATATGCTGCGTTTGCCTAGTTTTTTGATAGCTGGAAGGTCCATCTTGGTCTCAACTTGAACAACAGAGGAAAATGACGAGAGAATCCTGTTGGGATGGTCGACCCTTGGTGAGAATCGAACCTCAGTCTCCTGACTGACTGACGGTTCAGAGGATGAATATATTATACTTGGATTTTTTTAGCACTTTTCCAGACAAATATGGGAGCAAACTTCTCACGGACCTCGATGATGAAAGCTACTCAAACGAATGACGAAGAAATTGAAACTTCATATACCTGCACTGTCCGTAATTACTCCATCCCCTCTCATCAAATTGTAAGCAACAGAAACAAGATTATCGACCACCGGTATCTTTATTTTCGAGGCGGCGCAAAAACATTTTTTAAAAATTCAATTTCTCAGTTGTTGATGATAGTTTATGCAGATAAACCGTGGTAAATATGCACCTTCACTCTCCATTGTTACTTAATTCCCTTTCCTAGCGGAATGATGATTACCGACAATCTTCAATTTCGAGGAGTAGAACCACTTGTTCCCACTTCGTTGATGCTTGTTTATGTAGATAACTGTGTTGAATACACTCACCATCATCTGGTATTGCTACAAGCAACACTGCTAGCACGGCCAGTGTGATGAATGACATTGTCTTAGAAACCATGGCTTCCTGGAAACAAGAAACACATTGTTAGTATCATGGCGGACTAATGTAACGGAGTTATTGTAATAGAAAAATAACAGGACGATTACCGCGTCAAATTGTCTGTCTGGATCTTTATTACATATTCTCTAAAATCATGTAATGTGTAATATGAAATGTTTGTTTTTGATAAATGATAAACTGTACATAAACTATGTTTTCCTTTAACTTTTTGCCGATCTTGAGTTCAAAAATCATGAAATATTAAATATTTTTCATTACATTTGAGACTCCCATTACTATTCCAGCAGTTTCAGCCAATGGCAGGCCGAGATTATGTAAACTAATATGAATCACTGCCTCCCAGAGTTAAATACCAGTAGCAGTTATGCAAAGCCATCTCGAGTGCTATGCACAATATTCCACAATTCAGCGGTATTTGGCTAGCAATAAACAGAAATACGAAAATACAAAGAGCTTAGTGTACATCAAACTGTTTGAATCTATCGGAGTCGATTGAATACTTAATTCATCTCAATAATATTCATGTTGTGGGATCTTACCTGATTGTAGATTAGTATCTCACAGCTTCTTGATCTGACGACTTGTCTTGTGATTGAGTTTGATGCTGAGTGATCAGAGACGTGATCTTATATAGCCCGAGCTGTTCTCGAATCGTCACAAATGTGGGAAAACACTATATATTCTTTATTGGAAATGGTCCAATAGTCGAGAGTACGTTGTCATGACAACAGCATCGTTGTTTACTAGTTCACGAGGATTTGTGTTATTACTGTGGCTGGGATTGTGATGACCTACACCAAATAAGAACTGAATAAACTCGAAAAAGAGTGAACAATCGAGATATGTTTTTTTTTTGGGGGGGGGGGGGGGGGGGAAATGTAATTCGAAATAATTAGAATATTTGAATAATATCTTCAACTCTGGAAAATTTGTGTGTGAGACGTGTAAATTCTGTAGATTTATCTAGATTTTTTGTGTGATAGTCAAGGTACATGTGTATGTGGAATTTTCGAGAGGACCTCTTTTAATATTTTTTTCAATTCCAATATAATTATTTCATAATTGTCACTCATTTGATTGCACATTTGTATAACATGAATCTGTACGAATATTGAAATATATCAGTTGTGGAAATTTCAAAATTGGTCAAATTAGTTACAATAAAAAAAAAGAAAAAAAAATATATCAAGATAAAAATAAGATTGAAGATTTTTTCTTCCAGTGTGAATGTTTGAATTATTCTCCAATCATGAAATTATTACTTCAAGATTTATTATTTGTTAAATGTGTTATCTTATTTTCGATTTTTTTTTGTTTGGTTGTAAGACCGCCCTTGTGGTGCCCCGTTCAAACGATCCTACCTTCCATTTATAGCCTCAATTGGGAAACAATGATTCTGTATCAAGTTTCGAAGTTATCAAAGAAAATTTCAATCGAGATATTTTCGAGGCATAATAATTTTTCAGAACGAGCTTTACGATGAGATAAAAAAACTACATCTTTCAGAAGCGTTACGACCTTGAAGTTACAGTAAGATTATGTAATAACTGATATAATTTACATGATTAAAACGAGTACAATCTTAAAGGTGAGAAAAAATCTGTGTTTTCCCCGGTTCAGAATTTTGATATCTCATACCGTTCAAAAGTTATCACCAAAAACCTAATAACCCGCTGCATCGACTCAAGTGCACTGTTACAACTGCAGTAAAAACCACTGTCTAAGGAAATACCAGCCCACAGCTGATGTAATCGAGATGACCTTGACTTGGGCAACATTGTTATGATGACACAGATAAACAAACAGAGCTGTTAAAACGCAGTGTATGCGGATTCAAAAGGAGCGAGACAATAACTGTTTGCTTGAGGGAAAACCACCCTCCCAAGAAAAATATATAATTTTTGTTCATTCATTGATGTATCAATGTTGAAAATATATTATAGAAAAATTGAAAATGGAAATAAAGTGTGAAAATTCCGAGAAAATTTATAACACTGAAAATACCCGTAATCATGTTTTCCATATTCAGTAGAAATTTTGAAGTTTTTAGAAATTTTCCACATTCCAAGTATTTTCCATCCGTGTTATTCCCATGAGGATGTCTCAAAATTTACGATTTTCTTCGGAAAAAACTTAAGACTGATTTTTTTGAAAAACAATTCCAGCCCATTCTGGTATATGACAGAAATATGGAGAGGAAGTTTCGAGTCAGTAGGTATTTTTTCCTGACCTGTATGCTGCGCCAATAATATACAATAATATTATATGTTTTCATAGTTGTATTAGGACTAGGAAAACGCGGAATGCGCGTAGCGAGATGAGCTTAGAAGTATGGAAATCTAGAAGGAAAAATATTCTGTCTGGTCGCAATCCACATCTACGGACCTTGGATTACTTCAAACGTTCAAAAAACTTACTTGCAACTTGTTGATATTTATAGTGCTGCAACATGTCGCATATACACTTTGCAAACCATTTGCTCCAAATATTCAATAAAATGTACACTTTTATTGCGTTTTCTTTTTTATTTCTGATTCGATTGTTGCAAAAATCTTTGAAAAGGTGTATATTAGTATTGTTTATATTCGGTGAGAATTTGAGAGCTTTTGAAAAATTCTTGTTTTTCAAATATTTTTCCTCCGGGTTATTCTCATGAGAATTTTTCAAACTTTCCGATTCTTTCCGGAAAAACCTACCGACCGATTTTTCTAAAAAACAATCCCAGCCTATTCTGGTATGACAGAAAAATGCAAAAAAGTTTCAAGTCGATAGGTATTTTTTCCTGACAAAAAAGGCCGCGCACAAAATTACAAAAAAAAACAAACAAAAAAACAAACATAAAAACCAGGTCCATTTTTTTCGGTATGTGGAATGGAATCTTCGCTACGCTCATCTAATATTAAAGTTTTCCTGGTCGTATTATGATTGTGAAATATGATTTTTCTTGACAATAAAGACCTCGTTGATATAGGAGGTCACTTGAGTGCATTAAGCAAGTTGTTTACAATGTGAGTATGAATAAAAAATGCACTGATCTACATTTATATCAGTATTTCAAGATCAAAATGACTAATATGCAATAGCTCAACACACTCCCACCAACAAGCAATATATGCATGCGATATTTACATTATTTCAAATAATAATCAATCAGGAACTAAAAATCAGTTGATCTTTTTTTTTCAATTCTCAATGATAACTCAACGCTAAAAAAATATTGAAATAATTTCCTATATCACCTTGGACATGTCTGTCTTGCATAAAATCACAAATTACACCATGATACGTCATAAGGCATGAGTCTTCCTGCTTGATCTTATGATCTGTGACAGACCTTATCAATGAAGACATGTCTTTCAAAAGCACGTACTTTAATCGAATCAACAGGTTTTCGATGATTCATATAAATTCAATGCCTTTTTATGCAAATTTTCAATTTTCAAAACTATTTCGGCTGATATCATCAAATCTGTCAGAAATTCAATTTGTTTCATGTAGATAAAAACTATATCTATACATATATCCTCAAATATGAATAACTATAACTCACTTTGGAATAACTATGACTATAAATATATCCAAGAAGCATGCATGCTCTAATTACTCTTACCCCGTGCGCTTTACAATATTTTCGTACCCCCAGATGGCTGACTATTGGTGGGGAATTGGGAATATATGAACAATATTCAAGACTTCATCAGTATGCAAGTTAAAATGCAGCTTGAGTTCGTATATTAATTCAATTAATTTAAAATCAATTAATTTCAATTGATTTAAAATCAATTCATTTTCAAAAACTGTTCATCTCAAGGATGATAATCATAGAAGAGACAGCTTACTAAATTAAAATTCTGGATTTTGATTAATTGAATACAATTAGCCAGTGATTTGAGTACAAATTTTGAAACATCATCTTAACATCCTCCTGAAGCTTTGATTCTCAATTTTATAATCACATTGCTTACTAATTTTTAAAATTAATTTTTGGTTGATTTTGTTACTATCATTTAATTATTCCTATTTTCCTTCATTTTCTTATTTAAACGTAAGCTATATTGATTCACTCATTTCCGCTTTTTTCAGAGTTTTCAATATCATCATTCCATCTCGATTACAATCATTTTTGGATTTAATCAACTTATATTTTGTTTCTCGTCTTATAATCATTTCATTATTCTCTCAGAAATGTTATTATTGTTAATTTTGATATTTGAATGAATTGATTTCTATTCCGTGTTTCATGCGATCTTATTTTAAGACTGAATCTTGAATGAAAAAAAAGTTTTTTAAAAATATACATATATATATATATATATATATACATATATATATATAACTCATATATATATATATATATATATATATATATATACATATATATATATAACTCATATATATATATATATATATATATATATATATATGTAGCTCATATATATATATATATATATATATATATGTAGCTCATATATATATATATATATATATATATATATGTAGCTCATATATATATATATATATATGTATGTAGCTCATATATATATATATATATATATATATATATGTAGCTCATATATATATATATATATATATGTAGCTCATATATATATATATATATATATACATATATATATATATATATATATATATATATATATATATATATATATATATATATATATATTTATATATATACATATATACATATATATGAATATATATATATATATATATATATATATATATATATATATATATATATATATATATATATATATATATAATAATGATATATATTTAATAGGAAGATTAAAGTCGTGTATGAAATTGTGAAATATTTTCAATATCTCTACGTTTCAACCATTATGTTATGGCCTTTTTCAAGAGAATTATTAAACTGAATAATATGAATAATATTATATCATATTATTCAGTTTAATAATTCTCTTGAAAAAGGCCATAACATAATGGTTGAAACGTAGAGATATTAAAAATATTTCACAATTTCATACACCACTTTAATCTTCCTATTAAATATATATCATTATTATAAAATGAGTCGTGAAAGTTTAAAAGTTTCAATATATATATATATATATATATATATATATATATATATATATATATATATATATATATATATATATATATATATATATACAGTGGAACTTCATTTAAACGTTCTTCAGGGGACCAGACTAAAAAAGGGTATTAATGTCGAAAACTTATTAATGAAACTATTCAACATGTGGAGCATATGGGTTGGATCAAAAAATGTAACCTATGAATGTGATGAATGTATAAATGAGAAACTTATAACTGGGGTCCTACCATATATTTATATATATATATATATATATATATATATATATATATATATATATATATATATATATATATATATATATATGAATATTTATATATATATATATATGAATATTTATATATATATATTCATTTATATGATATATATATATATATATATATATATATATATTTATATATTTATATATATATATATATATATATATATATATATATATATAAATATATATATATACATATATATATATACTAAGATCGGAAACAAAACTGATAGTTATGAATATGATGATGCCAAAAAAATATACCAATTATTCGATGAGTAAAAAAATGAATAACTACAGAGATGATAAAATATGCAATTGCTTGCTCAATGACTGTGATCGTCAGAAAACCCGAACACTTTCTTATTGAATATACTCTCCAATATTGGAAACTTGCCAGTAAAAACATATCGTGTTTTCCCAAGTGCTGCGATTCGAACAGATAATCAGAACAGCTCGGGCTATATAAGATCACGTCTCTCATTACTTGGCATCAAACTCAATCACAAGACAAGTTGTCCCATTGAAAAGCTGTGAGATACTAATCTACAATCAGGTAAGATATCACAAACACACTTATCAGATTCCACGATTCACATTAATTAAATTCAGGGAATAAGTATAAGGGTTCAGAAATATAATTGAACGTGGTAATGTTCCTGTATGCTTTGTATCATCTATGACTATCGATAACGTAACGGGATGAGCAACATGGCGTAAGTCCTATCCTTTTAACATAAGACCGTTTTCACCATGATGAAATCAGCGCTTTCGTGTACATTTCTGAGATTTACAATTTCAAATCAAATTGCACGTATTAGGCTCGTATTTCAGTGTATAGTACATAGTTGTATACTTGCATTGTTTCTAATCTTTCTCGTAGATGATGAGTAATTATTCAGTTATCAAATGGTAAATATATCAGTAGGGCTCTTGACTAGGGGACTAAATGCTTTTACAGACGTATTTTAAATTCAGATCGGCCAATTCAAATGAAATGTATTCCAATATTATTTAATGCAGTTGGAAATAGCTGGATTTACAGATTGCATTACATCTATTACTTGTATAGATCAACATACAATAATACCAGCAAATTATCATAACATTTACTAATGGGCATCCCTTTGATATACCGTACGCATGGTGCGAAAGGAAAGCGCCATGTTGCTTATCCCGTTACGGTATTGATAGTCATAGGTATTACAATAACTTTGTAACATCAGTTTGTCAACAATGTGTTTATTGTTTCTAGGAAGCCATGGTTTCCAAGACAATGTCATTCATCACACTGGCCGTGTTAGCAGTGTTGCTTGTAGCAATACCAGATGATGGTAAGTGTATCTAACACAGTTATCTACATAAACAAGCATCTACAATTCAACAAATTGAATAAAACTAGGAAAACGCTATATACGCGTTGTTGGACGAACGGAAAGTAATAGTATGTCGACTTCTTTGCCAAATTTTTGCCTAAATTCGCCAATTGGGTGACATTTAAGTTATACATGGGTAAAAACAGCTTCGAGTGGTATCAATTTAGCACATTTCATGTTTTTTCTTCAAAATGGCTCACCCGATCAAGCTGAGAATTTCCAGGAATGTGTATGAAGATGTAATTCAACTTCAAACAAAATTTCATTTTTTTTGTAGATAAAAATATTTTCATTTTTTTCCGCCGTATGATTCTAATGAGTATTTTTGAAATTTTACAATTCATAAAAATAAAAGTCACCACTCGATAATGCCACAAAACTATACAGATCCAAGTAACATGAGGAACCATAACAAAAAAAGTTTGAAGTTGATAGCTGTAGCCGTTTGACCTGTGGAGAACCGACAAAAAAACATCAAAAAATAATATAATGAAATGAAACATGAAAACAAACACCATTTTTTTTCAGTATGTCAAATTGAATGCTCGCTGAAGCTCGTCTAATTTTTATAATGATCATTTTTTGAAGGCGTTTCATTAACATTTTAATTCTACAACATAATAATAAAGTCCACAAAGTCACAATACATAAATTAAATTAAATTGAAAATGAAGTATTGATTGAATATGGATTATTCTCATGATTCTATTTTACATCTTTTCTCGAGTATTTTACACATTTATGGAAATATATTGCTTCAAAACACTCCTCACTTGCTATATTCTGGATAGTTTTCTAAATTCAGCAGAGATTTTATTAATTTAATTCTGGCACTAGGAATTGTTTCTCTGGTCTACCATAGGAGTTATATGATCAAGTATTGAAAATAAATTATAATAATCTGTATTGTTTCAGTGACCGGCGAGTGTTGCGATTCCAATGATATCGGCCGTTGCGGCGACGATTCGATAGGAACCCCGTGCTGCGCCTACGGCCAGTGCAACATCTTCTGCTGCAACTGCGCCGGTGGTTGTAGGCGAGGTGGCCGTGGTAAGCGGTCCACGTGTAACGCTACGATCACGTCAGTCACGCCCACCGAGATCGTCAGGCTGGCCGATGTCAACAATGACCAGTTGCTCAGTTACCAAGAGGCCGAGGAGTTTCTGTCTACAAGAGGCCGACGAGACACGCGTTATGCTTCGTTCAAAGAGCTGGATGCGAATAATGACGAGTTGTTGTCGGCCGAGGAGATTTCTGGCGTTGCCAATGACAACTGAGAACATTTAGTGATGAGACTCTTTGGTTCGCCTCGTTATGAGAACAGTCTTCACTAGAGAGATTTCAAATGAGAGTGAATTGAGTGGAATTTTTGTAGAAGAGTAAACGTAACCTCCATTCACGTTGTGTTATATTAAATGGTTGATTCAGTTATTTTTCTGCATCATGTATAGCATAAGATGTACATTTTCCTACTCCTCATGTCTTTGAAAAAAAAATTGATGGTATTTTATCAATCTTAGTAACAATGCAATTAGTTCAATGATAATGGCGCAGCCGAGAGTTCAATCAATTATTGTAAATAGGAATTATGTGACTTGTCAAATAGTTTACAATTCAATACTCTACTAGGGCCTACTGTTTTCTCCATGTTGGTACCCTTTTTCAGGTATATTAATTCCATCGGGAGGACACACGAGGATCTGTTCCTTCATATATCGTATTTTAGTATTTATTAATATATGACCTGCTACGTACTGTGCATGTACTGATGTTTGTCAGAATTGTGATAAACTAGTTGTACAAATAAATAGATTCATCAATAAATTTAATATTTTTCAAACCGTTAGATGCATTAGTTGTTTTAATTTTTTTCAACAATTTGTTTCAACTTTTTGATAATGAACACTAAGCCACACGTCATTGGTCATTCTCAATTGTCAACAGCAGACAATGAAGTTTATTTTGTTGTCTGAAAAAAAAGATGTTGCAATATTTTCACTCATAATTCAATCAATCACAATCAAAGTTTTTTGTTATTGGATGAGCGAAGCGAAGACTCAATTACACTATACCGAAAAAAAGTGCCTGTTTTTTTGTTTTGTTTTGTTTTTTTGTTCGCGCTCTATAGGTCAGACAAAAATTCAAAATCAGTTGAAACTTGGCACACACATGAACCCCTATCTGACTTGATGCTGTATAGTTTTGAGGCACGATCGGTTGAACAACTTCTGAGAAAACTCATTCCAAAGTTTTCAAAAATCCCATTAGAATAAGCCAGAGGAGAACATTCGTGAAAAATATTTCATCTGAGAGGATTCAAATTCTCAGAGAATTTCAATCTAATAATGATACACATTATTCCGAACTTTTACTCAAACTCAGCCGTTTCGATGTAAAAAAATATATAATGTTATTTGTGTCAATTATTCAAAGCTATTAAGATACCTATTAAATCAAAGCAACAAGTGTCACCACTTGATTGTAAACGATTAAAACAAAGCCTTCTTTATTATTATATAAATTATTAATGGAAAATAAGATGGCAGTGATGTAATGGTTTGGATCTCAAGGTGTATATATATATATATAATAACCAATCCAAAGATAAGTTGATATGTTCCAGCTCATCCATCAACGCGGAAACACATAACGCGTTTGCCTAGTAAATAACTCTACATGATTATACCAGCAATTAACTACCGGTAGTTCGTTCATTGATTGGTTATTGTCATCTCAGTAGTTTGATTTATTACCACCATTAACACGAACACATCTGGCATCCAACTCGACTCAACTTCAGCTCCGTCAGACAACAGCCCGAGAGATCTCAACACAGGATCGTTGCATCTTGAAGCTGTGAAGCACTTTCATCCAATCAGGTAAGATTACACAAGTTGTATATGAGTGAGCGGAAGCAAAATTCAAAATTCATCAGTAGACACCTCCGGTTGGGATCCAGCTTATCAGAATTTGACTTTGTTCACTCAGAATCCACGACTCAGATTGTGAACAAGATCTTGATACAAATCTCGACAACTACTTGAAATAACGGCCTAGGCTGCTGTTGCTACAAGAACCTAGTACTTGGATTTACTGATGCTCATTAAACGTGCCAGTTACTATGACAATATGGCATAATAGCATTGCACCGGGCTCTCAGACTGTAGTGGTGATCATATTTAATAATATTTCATATTTTTGGGGTGATAAGATCGCCCTTGTGGTGCCCCGTCCAAACGATCCCATCTTTCATCTATAGCCTCAATTGGGGAACAATGATTTTGTATCAAGTTTCGATGTTATTGAAAAAAAAAATAATAAACCGACCGATTAAGGTGGGATTGTTTTGGGATTGGAAATGGAGAGAGATATCAGGTTTAGTTTTTTTTTGCCAGAGTAGCTTTGGTTCTTTCGGTGAATATCAGTCGTTTATAGATTCAGTCCCTCGGGGCGAGCTGACTTCAGGACTTTTTTTTTTCAGTGAGACTTTCGTTGAGAAAACTTCATTCCTAGCATAAGAATAACTCCGAAACAATAATTCGCCATGACTTTAACAATGTGTTCCTTGTTTCCAGGAAGTCATGGTTTCCAAGGCAATGTCATTCATCACACTGGCCGTGCTAGCAGTGTTGCTTGTAGCAATAGCAGATGATGGTGAGTGTATCCAACACAGTTATCGACATGAACAAGCTTAACCAAGTGGAAAATATCAATCAATCAAGAAAAGCGAATATGCATATTCGGATAGAGGTTGAACTACTTTTCAAATTGAAGGATTTTTTGTATATATAGGAAAAACTGCCCCACTTCACTTGCAGTTGGACCCACACGGCCAATGATGTTATTGTTGTTGTCTACGTCACGTCAAACTCAGTTTGACCCGCACTAACCATCATTTACTCAACTATGCTCATCTGAGCTGCGACTGAAAATTATGACACTTGGTTGGTGACATTTATTAGGTATTATGAGATTTCCTCCTCAGCCATCTTGACAGATATTGTCTGCATAAAATGATGTATAAATGCATACGTTGATCTTGTATATTGCACGGTTCAAGCCTCTGGGACATTATATCTGTGAAATGGGCGGGCGAGAACTTCATGCACTATGTATATTAGGGACGCTGTGTATAGCTACTACTCTGTTTTATACACATTCTGTTCCTATCTTGTATCTATACTGTGATTATATTGTTGTAGTGAGTGGCGAGTGTTGCGATCCCTATGCCCTCTTCAAGTATGTTTCTATATGTGCTGACGGCTACAGACCGGGTCTCGGTTGCTGCGCCTACGGCTCCTGCAACTTCTTCTGCTGTAACTGCGACGGAGGTTGTAGGCAACAAGGCCGTGGTAAACGGTCCGTTAGGAACGAGACAATTGCATCAGGCACGGTCACTGATATCGTCGATTAAGCCGATGTTATATATGTATATATATATATATATATATATATATATATATATATATATATATATATATATATTCATATATTTATATATATATATATATATATATATATATATATATATATATATATATATGATATATATTTATGTATATATATTTATATATACATATATATATATATATATATATATATATATATATATAATATATATATATATATATATATATATATATATATATATATATATATATATATATATATATATATATATATATATATATATATATATATATATATATATATATATATATATATATATATATATATATATATATATATATATATATATATATATATATATATATATATATATATATATATATATATATATATATGAATATAGATTTATATATATATATATAAATATGTATATTTATATATATATATATGATATATATTCATATATATATATATATATATATATATATATATATATATATATATATATATATATATATATATATATATATATATATATATATATATATATATATATATATACATATATATATATATCGAGATTCTATGGTCTGTACAATGGAGTGGAATAAAGTACGAGTGTTTCATAGCAATATACAGTGAAAGTTCCAAATCGAATGAGTTTTCACTGATCTCATCTCACGCGCGAAATTAAAGAACAAAAACGTGGAAACGAAGCCGAAGCCCAATTTTTCCCGGTATATGGAATTGGAGTTATCCTTACGCTCATCTCATGGGGCAGGTAATTATTTCTAATAATCATGGCGCTCATTCTCAGTAAGTCTAATGCCATTGGATATTTTTCAATACATTCTCATAATAGCCCCGGTAATTAACTTCAGGGAATTGCTCCAGTAATTGATTATTGCCATCCCATTGCTTGCTTTATTGATGTCATTAACACACACAAAGCTGACGTTCTCTTCATCACAATGCACTTCAACTCCAGGACATGATCAACAGAGATCACAACACAAGGTCGTTACATCCTGAGACTGTGGAGCACTTTCCTCCAATCAGGTAAGATTCTACAAGTTGTATACGAAAATCAAATTTTGAAATGCATCCGTCGACTCCTTCAGTTGAGATCCAGCCTTTCAGTATTTCACCTCGTTCACTTAGAATCCACAACACGGATTGTGAACAAGGTCTTGGTGCAAACTCGACAACTACTTGGAATAACGGTCTAGGCCACAGTTGCTACAAGGACCTAGTACATGTAGCAACTGTGGCCCAGGCCGTTATTCCAAGTACTTCCAAGTATCAGCAAATCCAAGTACCAGGTCCTAGTACTTGGATTTGCTGATACTCACTGAAGATGCCAGTTACTTTGACAAGACGGCATGATGGCATTGGACTGCGCTTTCAGACTGTTGTGGTGATATTCATCCAATCATAAGATGGGATTGGTTCGAAAATGGGAATATAAATGGAGAAATACATACGATCCAGTTGTTTTTGTCGGAGTAACTATGTTTCTTTTGGTGAATTCCATCCGGTGTGTGATCTGGTCCCTTGGAGCTAGCTGACTCTGGCACTTTATTCTCAGTGGAAGTTGTGAGGACTCTCCATGTCTCGCATTACAATAACTCCGATACAATAATTCGCCATGACTTTAACAATGTGTTTCATGTTTCCAGGAAGCCATGGTTTCTATGACAATGTCATTCATCACACTGGCCGTGTTAGCAGTGTTGCTTGTAGCAATAACACATGATGGTGAGTGTATCTGTCACAGTTATGTACATAAACAAGCTCAACCAAGTGGAAAATATCAATCAATCAGGGAAAGTGAATATGTATATTCGAATATAGAGGTAAAAATTACTTTCCTATTCGAAGGATTTTTATATTACTCAGTTGCCCACGCCACTTTCTGAGCGGAGTGAAGCAGTCGAGCGAGGTGATTAGACATGAGTAAGTTATTGTTGTAGTTCATGTTATGCGCCATTCAAACCCAGTTAGACCCAAACTAACCGATATTCACCCATCCATGCTCATCTGAGCTATGATTGGAAATTATGACACGTGATTGGCGACATTCGTTCGGTGCTATGAACTTTGCTTCATTATCATCTCAACAGATATTGCCTGCATCAAATGATGTATACATTAATCAAGTATCTTGCACGGTTCAAGCTCCAGGGCCATTCATAACTGTGAAAGAAGCGGGCGAAAACTGTATGCTCTATGGGTACTTGTGACACTGTGTAGAGCGCTACCGGGGCCAAATTCACAAAAAGTCGTAACATTGATCCAGCTCAAAGTTACGACAATTTCTAGAGATAATACCATATTTGTTCTATCATTTTTAACTTTCAATAAATTATAGATCGATGATGATAATGGATTCAATCAAGAATTGAGATTAAAAAAAAATAATAATAGATTAAATATGGTTTTATCTCTGGAAATTGTCGTAATTTGAGGTGGATCAAAGTTGTGACCTTTTGTGAATCTGGGCCCTGTTTTATACAGTACGATCTCCTCTTGTATCTGTACTGTGATTGTATTGTTGTAGTGTGTGGCGAGTGCTGCCATCCTCCCTACATCAATAATGCGCTCCATTCCGTCTGTGCTGACGGCTATAAGCCGGGCTGGGGCTGCTGCGCTATCGGTTCCTGCAACATCTTCTGCTGTAGATGCGACGGAGGTTGTAGGCAAGAAGTCCGTCGTAGACGGTCTGTTACCAACGAGACAATTGCATCAGGCACGGCCACTGATATCGTCAGTTAAGCTGTCAACTTTCCAAGAGGCCGAGGAGTTTCTCTCCAGAAGAGGACGAAGAGACATGAGTTACGCTTCGTTCAAAGAGTTGGATGTGAATAACGACGGGACGTTGGCGGCTGGTGAGATTGACAGTGTTGCCATTGACTACTGATAGATGAACTATGGTTCGGAATACGAATCCATGGAGGACGATTTGACATCCATGGAAATGGACTTGAAAAACTCAGTTTGAATATATGGAGCTTTGATTTCACCAAACCCAAACAGGAAGACGCTTGAACTTATCTGAGATGAATTAAAACTGTTCGTGACTTATAGTCATATGCTAACCTGAATGTCTTCCTATGTATCTGCCAGTAACGCCAAATATATATATATATATATATACATATCGACAATCTATGATCTGTACAATGGAGTAAGATAAAGTGTGTGTTTTCTAGTAATTTCAACTATAATTGGTGAGAGTGGGCAACTATGGGCTAAGTATCACAGGATAAGGAATATGACACAGTTAGATCTTGACACAATTCAACGCAGAATAAGAGTCATTCAAAGTATATCATTGAGTTGTGTATCATGCATTTCATGTTTCTGTATATTGTGGGGCTTTTGATTGGTAGTTTATTATAGAGGGTTGTGCAAAGATTGAGAGGGCTGTCGGTGAAGGAAGCGTGAGAGAGATTCTTCTAATGAGGACTTCCCAAACATTTCGAATCATTTTGGAAAAAACAGTCTGACCGATTTTTTAAAAGAAGAATCCGACTCCATGCAGAGTAAGTTTCAAGTCAATTGATCTTCCACTGACTTGTATGCCACGCGCAGAAATAAAAAACCAAAAATATGCAAATAAAGTCAATTTTTCGGTATTCGAAATGGAAGTCTCCACCAAGCTCATCCTACGAGGCAGGTACATTATTCCTGATCATTATAACGCTCATTTTAGGTAAGTGAATTGTCCTGAGATATTCTCAATTAATGTTCATAATTACATCAGTAATTAACTACAGGTAATTCGTCCTGTAATTATAGTCATCATTGCCTATTGTTCACTTTATTGATGTCATTGAAGGCGCACATAGTTGATATTCATCATTACAATACACGTCAAGTACTCCATCGGACATTACTCCGAGAGATCATAGCACAAGATCGTTACATCTCGAAACTGTGAAGCACTTCCCTTCAATCAGGTAAGTTACCAAAAATTGAATATGAATGAGCAAAAGCAGAATCTGGAATTTATTCGTAGACTTCTCTAGTAAGAATTTATTCTCTCAGAATTTGACTTTGATCACTCAGAATCCACGACTCAGATTGTTAACAAGATCTGAATGCAAACCACGACAACTACTTGGAATAACGGCCTAGGCTGCTGTTGCTACAAGAACCTGGTACTTGGATTTACTGATGCTCACTAAAGGTATCAGTTACTATGACAAGACGGCATGATGTCATTGCACAGGGCTTTCAGACAGTAGTGGTGATTATATTCAATAGACCGATCGAATAAGATAAAACTTGTTTAGAAATGGAGAAAGACATCAGGTTCATTTGTTTTTGCCAGAGTAACTATGGTTCTTTCGGTAAATATCAAGCCAGTGAGAGATCTAGTCCCATGAAGCTGGCTGACTCTAGGACTTTTTCTCAGTGGAAATCGTAAGGGTACGCCATGTCTTGCATCACAATAACCTCGTACAATAATTAGCCATGACGTCGACAATGTGTTTCATGTTTCTAGGAAGCCATGGTTTCCAAGACAATGTCATTCATCACACTGGCCGTGTTAGCAGTGTTGCTTGTAGCAATACCAGATGATGGTGAGTGTGTCCAAAGGTTATCTAGGCCCTACAGCAACTAGCTCAACCGAGTGGAAAATATTACTCGATCAGGGAAAGCATATATTTATATTCGGATAGAGTGGAAAAGTCGTTCTTCAATTCGAAGGCTTCGTTATATATATATATATATATATATATATATATATATATATATATATATATATATATATATATATATATATATATATATATATATATATATATATATATATATATATATGCTGAGTTGCCCCACTTCACTTTCCGAGCGAGGCGGTTAGACATGGGTATGTTTCCACCTATGGTTCGAGTTTTATGGCCATTCATGGCTGTTTTATCACCCCGGTGAGATCTTCACGCCCTATGTGGAACAGGTACGCCTTGATAGACACTACTCTGTTCTATACACAGTCTGTTCTCCTCTTGTATCTGTACGGTGATTGCATTGTTGTAGTGACTGGCGAGTGCTGTCCTCCCTATAGTTACGTGCCACATGTTATATGTGTCGACTCCACAAAACCGCACGACGGTTGCTGCGCTTACGGCACCTGTAACTTCTTCTGCTGCAACTGCGACGGAGGTTGTAGGCAACCGGGCCGTGGTAAACGGTCCGTTAGTAACGAGACAATTGCATCAGGCACGGCCACTGATATCGTCGATTAGGCAGATATCAACAATAACAAGCCGTCAAGTTCCAAAGAGGCCGAGGAGTTCTTCTCTTGTATCTGTACTGTGATTGTATATTGTTGTAGTGAGTGGCGAGTGCTGTCCACCCTATAGCTACGTGCCTCGTCCTGTATGTATTGATTACCAAATACCGTATTACGGATGCTGCGCTTACGGCACCTGTAACTTCTTCTGCTGTAACTGCGACGGAGGTTGTAGGAAGAAAAAGCGTGATGAACGGTCCGTTGGTAACGAGACAATTGCATCAGGCACGGCCACTGATATCGTCAGTTAAGCAGATGTCAACAATTACAAGCTGTTAAGTTCCAAAGAGGCCGAGGAGTTCTTCTCTTGTATCTGTACTGTGATTGTATATTGTTGTAGTGAGTGGCGAGTGCTGTCCACCCTATAGCTACGTGCCTCGTCCTGTATGTATTGATTACCAAAGACCGTATTACGGATGCTGCGCTTACGGCACCTGTAACTTCTTCTGCTGTAACTGCGACGGAGGTTGTAGGAAGAAAAAGCGTGATGAACGGTCCGTTGGTAACGAGACAATTGCATCAGGCACGGCCACTGATATCGTCAGTTAAGCAGATGTCAACAATTACAAGCTGTTAAGTTCCAAGAGGCCGAGGAGACATGAGTTGTGCTTCGTTCAAAGAGTTGGATGTGAATAACGACGGGACGTTGGCGGCTGGTGAGATTGACAGTGTTGCCAATGACTACTGATAGATGAACTGTGGTTCGGAATACGAATCCATGGAGGACGATCTGACATCCATGGAAATGGATATCAAAAACACAATATGAATATGCGGGGCTTTTGAGTCCATCAAACCCAAACAGAAAGCTGCTTGAACTTATCTGATATGAATTTTAACTGTTTCTCTTTATTGTCATCATGACCTGAATGTTCTTCTATGTATCTCCCAGTAAGACAAACAATATATTCACATTCCGACAATCTGTACTGTGTGACGTCCGGTGCTATGTGCCAGAAGAGCGGGGTGGGATTTTCAAAACAATAAATAGTACTACATAAGAGGTGGGCGCTGATTAGTTCAGGATGAGGGAACTAATAACCCTAATATTATAAAGAATGCGAATATGCAGAGAACAGTTTGGATCATTGTATAATTATAATTAGTATATGAACGTTATGAAAATTATTACGTTATGTAATGGGACGTTATGGAATTCCTGAGGAATACTGGGACGTTGTAGGACTCCTTCTTGGAGCAAGGGCAGCTATTCCCACATTTTTTATTACTTTTTTCAAATCATTTAATATACCGGTATCAAAATCATTAATTCAAGAAATAGTTTCCACAATATTAAGAAAATCATCACATATTCTCCACAATCATCTCTTCAGCGTATCTCAATCTACTTGAATTCTCATATTTTTTTTTTGTATAATAATTAAGTTTTTGATCTTATCACTATATTTGTATAACTCATTTTCACTTTCGGCAATTATAATTCCAAATTCGTAGTAAGCTGGACCTTCATGGTCAGTCATCAAGAAGATGAACAGCCGTCAATAAAAATGATTTTCTCTCGAGATTTTGAACTACAGCTTTAGTATTTCCCTTGTCTTCGAAACTGTTACTCGACTCACTCCAAATCACAACATTAATAATAATACGATACCGAATGTTGTGTAGGCCCACACTCGCACACGTTGTTATTATAAAGTTGAACACTGAATAAATGTACTCATAGAATAAACTTCGTTTTCAAAAATCTTCTCTATCACACGCTTTCTGCCGGAAAACCTTCTGACCACGTGGTCTCCACCTTGCTTCTGCCGTGACCCGTGACCTTCACTACCCCGTCACACGCAATCTAATCGCTAGACGGCCGACTGATCAAACTGGCTCACAGCCGCTTACTAATTGAAAACCACCCTCTATTTCACCGACTTGGAATTATACTTTTATCTACGGCGAAAAATTATGGTTACAGACAGCGCAGTCCTGGTGTTGAAGTTCATTAGTTTTAAATAATTGAAATGGGGTGGTAAGATCGCCCTTGTGGTGCCCCGTCCAAACGATCCTACCTTTCATCCTTAGCCTTAATTGGGGAACAATGATTTTGTACCAAGTTTCGATGTTATATAAAAAAAAAAAAAGAATCAACGTACATAATCTGGGAACTGATTGCACTGAAGGAATAAAAGAGGAATTTGTACCATGACAGTACGATGGAGTAAAATGTGAATGTGTGTTTTCCAACATTTCAACTGTAATTGGTAAGAGTGGGCAACCATGGGCTAGTTATCTCAGGATAAGCAGTATGCCACATTGAGATCTTCACACAATTCAACGCAGAATGAGGGTCATTCAAAGTAAACCATTGGGTTGTGTATCGTGCATTTCATATTCCTGTATATTATTGGGCTTTCAATTAATTCAACATAAATCTGAGAAGCCAAAAGAGCCTTGGACGGCTATATGTAAAACGACACTCACATCTTTATGTTTGTACTGACAATTGAACTGTGAAGACGTTCCAAGTATTCAATGTTTCGTTGTTTAATCCTCGAAATATTCATTGAACACGGAAGAATTGATATTTTAATTAGGTCATGCTCTTGAATTAGGTCCATAGGTCTTTGGGGTAGGTCTATACTTTTATTGCATTCTCTCCGTTATTACTTATCCGACTGTTGTAAGAATCCTTGGAGATGAATGATAGTTCATTCATCAAATTATTGGTGAAAATTTGAGAGCTTTCAGAATGATTTTTGTTTTTCACGTATTTTTTCTCTGGGTTATTGTAATGAAGATTTTTCAAACTTTTCGAATTGTTTTCGAAAAAAAAGTCCGACCAATTCGAAAAAAAATCCAACTCCAATGTGGTGTTGTGCCAATGAGCAGAAAATGTTCCAAGTCGATTGGTTCTTCAATGATTTGTATGCCGAGGGAAAAATGAAAAACCATAAATATGGAAACGAAATTCAGATTTTTTCGGAATATGGAATGGAAGTCTTCCCTATACTCATTCTATGAGGCAGGTACATTATTCCTCATTATTTTATGGCTCATTTCTGGTGAGTCAATTGTGCCGAGATAGTTTCGATTATTGTTCATAATTACACCGGGAATTAAATTCACGTAATTTGTCCGGTAATTAATTATTGCCACCTTATTGCTTGCTTTATTGATGTCATTAACACACACAAAGCTGACGTTCTCTTCATCACAATGCACTTCAACTCCAGGACATGATCGACAGAGATCACAACACAAGATCGTTACATCCTGAGACTGTGGAGCACTTTTATTCAATCAGGTAAGATTCTATAAGTTGGATATAAATAATCAGAATCATATTTTGAAATGCATCCTCCAGACTCATCCGGTTGGGATCTAGTCTCTCAGAATTCTAGTCTCTCAGATCCAGTCTCTTAGTATTTCACCTCGTTCACTTAGAATCCACAACACGGATTGTGAACAAGGTCTTGGTGCAAACTTGACAACTACTTGGAATAACGGCCTAGGCCGCTGTTGCTATAAGACCCAGTACTCAGATTTGCTGATACTCACTAAAGGTACCAGTTACTATGACAATATGGCATAATGGCATTGCAGCGAGCTTTCAGACTGTAGTGGTGATCATATTTAATAAACCGACCGAATGAGGTGAGATTGGTTTGGAAATGAGAAGAGAAATGGAGAAAGACATCAGATCTAATTGTTTTTGCCAGAGTAACTATGGTTCTTCTGGTGAATTCCGTAACAACAATTCGTTATAATGTTAACAATGTGTTTCATGTTTCCAGAAAGCCATGGTTTTCAAGACAATGTCATTCATCACACTGGCCGTGTTAGCAGTGTTGCTTGTAGCACTACCAGATGATGGTGAGTGAACCTAACACAGTTATCTACGGTGGCGAAGAGGAAAAAATTATCTTCAATTTGAAGGATTTGTTATATATATATATATATATATATATATATATATATATATATATATATATATATATATATTCATCAATATGTATATATATATATATATATATATATATATATATATATATATATATATATATATATATATACATATATATATATATATATATATATATATATATTATATATATATATATATATATATATATATATATATATATATATATATATATATATATATATATATATATATATATATATATATATATATATACCTACTTAGTTGCCCCACCGCACATGCACTTATACATGGGTATGTTTCGACCTATGCGGTCGATGTTGTTATTGTTGTTATTCATGTCATGCGCTATTCAGACTCATTGGACCCAAATTAACAGATATTTACTCAACTATGCTTATCTGAGCTGCGACTGAAAATTATGACACTTGATCGGCGACATTTATTCGGTATTATGAAATTGGCTCCTCAGCCATCTTGACAGATATTGCCTACATCGAATGATTTATTCGTTATTCTTGTATCTTTCACCTTTCCATCCTCAGGGACATTCATATCTGAGAAAAAAGAGGGCGATAACTTTCTGCCATATGCAGACTTGGTTCGCCTTGATAGACACTACTGTGTTTTATACACAGTCTGTTCCTATCTTGCATCTGTACTGTGATTATATTGTTATAGTGAGTGGCGAGTGCTGTGGTGTCAATACTTACGTGCCTTATGCTGTATGTGATGACGGATATAGACCGGGGGGTTTCGGATGTTGCGCCTACGGCTCCTGCAACTTCTTCTGCTGTAATTGCGACGGAGGTTGTAGGAAACCGGGCCGTGGTAAACGGTCCGTTAGTAACGAGACAATTGCATCAGGCACGGCCACTGATATCGTCGATTAAACCGATGTCAACATTTACAAGCTGTTAAGTTTCGAAGAGGCCGACGATTGAAGACTCAAGAAGACTCAAGCTTTTCTCCCCGCTGTGAATGTTTGAATTGTACTTTGGGAATCATTGTTTGTTGAATTAGTTATCTTATTTTTAATTATTCTTTGTGGTGGCTAGATCGCTCTTGTGGTGCCCCGTCCAAACGATCCTAATTTTTTTTCATCTTTTGTCGCAATTTCAAGTTTCAATGTTATTGAAAAAAATGAGAATACAAATAAGTGGTGACAGTGGACTAAAATTGGCCAATTCATTCAGCATAATCAATATGCAATAATGGTATCTTGCAACAATATATTTAAAATGAGAGCCCTTCGAAGTATATCATCGGGTTGTATTTTGTATGTAGATTTCTAATTTGTGCACATTATAAGCCATAATATAATAAATGCGACATGAAATTAAGAAGACCAAAGAGCATAATTACAATGGTTCTAGCAAACACTACCTTTTAACTTTTGAATCTTTTTTTTTTAATCTTTCAACTTGTATTTTCAACTTTTTGCCCTATGGAGACTTGGTACGCCTTGATAGCTACTACTTGTTCTGTCCACATTCTGTTGTCATCTTTCATCTGCACTGTGAGGATAACTATATCCCACTTCAATTTTACTTTGATGTAATTTGTATGTAGGCTGATGCGTGTAATATTGTGTACTTGTGTTGACATGTATTCACTGGTTCTTAGTTGAGGATATTCAATATTGTATCCCACAACCTATTAGAAAATAAAAACATCATCATGATCATTCTATATTTCTGGATTATTCTGTTATTATCAACTTGAATTTGAACACACCACTTTTTGGCACTACACCTGTTCCCTTTATATTCATGTTCCCTTTATAACTTTATATTTGATATTTATTCTCTGATTTTTTTCACCCCACAGATGAGACTTCCCATATTTTGAAGACTTTTAATTTGAATTATTGTTAAAATTATTATCAATTTTTGAGGTATTATTATTATCATTATTTTAACTCTCACAATTCCACATAAATGTGTGGTGGAAAGTTCCCCAACTACCCCTATCCTATAATCTCCCTAACCCTCTGGCGGAATAACTTCAACCTAATTTCATCCCCTTCAAACACATTTCTACCAAGCCCATTCCAGTCCCTACCTGTCCTATTCAAGAAAGAGAATTCACCGACATCTAATCTTTTTCTTTTCTTCAATAACATCGAAACTTGATATTATTAAAAAAAATCCAATCTAACCCCTTTCATGACTACTTTATGTATTATGCTAATCTATCTGGTGACATCAAAAAACCTGTATGGATATATGAAAATAATCCAATCGAATATATCATCATTTTGTTATTGTAGAAATGGGAATAAAATTGATTATGTGTGAATAAGAAGAAACTATTGTTTCAGTGAGTGGTGAGTGCTGTACTGGGGATGTCGGTATAATTGTCATCTGCGCTGACGGCACTTTAACGCGCTTTGGCTGCTGCGCCTACGGCTCCTGCAACATCTTCTGCTGTAACTGCGACGGAGGTTGCAGGAAACCGGGCCGTGGTAAACGGTCCGTTAGTAACGAGACAATAGAACTTTTTCGAAAAGAATGAGCCATCTAGCGGCAATTGTTTGAACTAGAACGGGATGTTATTACCTGCGGTCGAAGTTCCCATGCTGCCAATGCTATTTGGCACGATTGATTTATATTATTGTGCGTTACAGTGAACGTATTAATTTATAATATGATAGCAGTTTCAACATTTATATGTTTACTATACACTGAGAGATTTACACAATGTCAGAGTGAGTAAGATGAGAGATAATGCATGTTTTATATCTTGGTGTTTTGCCTTTAACTCTGTGGATAAGCGAGCTGACTTTTTGAACTAAAACAGTACTAAAACTCCCAGAACGCAATACCAGCGATCTAATCTAGATGAGGTGGTGAGATCGCCCTTGTGGTGCCACATTCAAACGATCCCATCTTTCATCCATAACCTTAATTGAGGAACAATGATTTTGTATCAAGTTAAGATGTTATTAAAAAAAAAAAAAATCGAATTTAAGAGCCGCTAGGTAGTATCTATGAAGAATCGGAAATGTTCGTTGTCAATAGTCATACCAGCATTCAATTGTTCTCTCATGTATTCGCCAGTAACAACATAGAGATAATCGGAAACCCATAATTTAGACAATTGGGCCTAACAAAGTACGGTATGATTGTTTTATAGCATATTGAACTATAATCGAACGAAATGTATTAAAATTTGACAATTCATTCGGACAAACGATATGCATCAATTATTGTTGTAACATAATCTTTTTAAATAAAAGCCATTTGAAGTATATTATTGGGTTGTGTGTTGTACGTAGATTCCCTATATGCGTACAATATAGGACTTACGATGAATCAAACACCAAACTGAGAAGCCTGAAGAGCATTCTGACGATGGTTCTAAAAAAAAGTAAGTATTTTTGTCTTTAAAATCAATTTGATGTACATGACATGGTTAAACATGAAAATATACAAACAACCTTTGAAAATTCAGTATAAAATACAAACATTGTATAATACTCAAGTCATTACATTGATTTTGCTACATGAAATAAGATTACAAATGATAACATATATACAATACTGAAAATTAAGTGCACAATAAGTAAAAACAAGTTTAAAGTGTAAAGATCCATTTACACTGTCCAATTTCCCATCAAATTCCTCTGATTCAAGACTTGTATCACAGTTATTTGATAGTCTAATTGCAAAATTATACCAAAACTAGCGCTTCCAATTTTCGTTTAAAAGATGGGGATAGCATTTTTTTTGTTTAGAGTATGTCCTATTTCCATCAAAGGTTTCATGAGAATTGAGAAAACAGCTGTGATGCACGGCCTCTTAGATACCAAACAAACGTCATCATTTGGTAAAATGTAATTGGATAGTCTAAATGACCTTCCAATATCTTGTATATAATTTATTGTTTACAAGTCTTAAATCAGAAGAAATTTGACAGTGTAAATAGCAATCATTGAATCATAAATTACCATAATGTGATCAAATTCTTGAATACCATAAAATGTATTTTGAGTTAGAATATGTCGAAGTTTAATTTTAAAATGTACCAAATTCAACATCTTAACATCATCAGGTGAGCCATTATGAAGTCGCTGTCCGATATGTTGTGCCAGGTTCTGGCATTGAGTGGACGTTTGTTTCTTTGTATAAAGATCGTGCTTTTGTCGTGTTTCATGGAAGTGCACCTCACTGTTTTATGTTGTCACTGCCAGGTGAAATCTGAAAAATTCCCAAGTGCCTGATCTCCAGGAATATGATCCTTGAAGTCCTGATGAGACCTGAAATAATTGATTTCATAATTACCTCGTGCTCTTGTATCATGTCTGTGAATAAATTAATTACATTATTCTTTTTCCAAGTAACATTATTCCAAGAGAATGGTGTTATAGGAAGGAGTCAAGTTCGGGGTAGTCAACCGAGGGGTAAAATGGGAAGAAATGGAAGACGAGAGATGGTGGGAGAATAGAGAACGATGGAGGGAACTCGTAGGAAGAGAAGAAGAAATAGAGGATATGCCTAGCAGTAGTGAAGAAGAGGAGGAAGAAGTCGGAACTGGCAGGAACCGATTGATATGAGAAGTCTGCCCTACGAAAAGTGGTGGAAGCACCCCCTGGGTCAATTTAATTGGTTATCTGGGTTTGAGATATATATATATATATATATATATATATATATATATATATATATATATATATATATATATATATATATTTCTTATCACTGTTGCGCTTATTGACAGTTGATTCATTGCTTCAAGACACCGTCCATTAATGTTCATGATTACACCAGTAATTGACTACTGGTAATTGCTCCAGTAATTGATTATTGTCATCTTATTGCTTGCTTTGATGACGTCATCAAAGCCTTCAAAGCTGGCGTTTTCTTCATCACAATGCACTTCAACTCCAGGACTTCATCAGCAGAGATCACAACACAAGATCGTTACATTCCGAGACTTTGGAGCACTTTCCTCCAATCAGGTAAGATTTCACAAGTTGAATAATAAATTAGTAGAACTGAAATTATAAATACCTGTCAATCCTTCAAGCTCGTACGAAAATGGCTTCTCGGTTTTACACTTTGTTCTCTCAGAGTCCGAGAGTTGAGCTGCAAAGAGATCAGGTAAAATACCAAGTTGATAATGTTTCGACGTGTCATTGGAATCCTATTGATACCACCTTGATGAATTGATATTATAATCAACATATTCTCTCGAATTGGTTCTATATATATAAATTCTTTATTAATACAAAATAAAGACTCTGCCTTGTAATGAAGGTTGCCTACAGACACAGAATAAAAAATAATAACAACGAATATAACAAATTAGTGATGGTACAAAAAATAATAACAATATTTAGCTAATTATAGAGAGAAAAAACAATTCAAATTATATAAATGGTTTCTGAAAATTGAAATGGATCCTTTCAAGGCTAAAAGAGTTATTGAATAAATGAAACTATTACTAATATTGAATCTTCTACAAAATTCCACGAAGAAGTGAGGAATTGTGCCTCTGGCACCAACCAGGAGTCCAATCACTTCCACGTCCAGCAGATTGTATAAGGCTAAAAAATATGGTATGGTGGGCTATATATATATATACTGAGGGTAACTTATTTCTCGTCATTATTTCGGTCATTGTTACGTATCACTTCCAACTATCCATGATTACATCAGCAATTAATCAAGGTATTTTGTACTCAAATTGATTCTTGGGATCCTACTTTCTGCCTTATTCATGTCATGAGAATTCACATAAGTGATATTTGTTTCAATACGATGCTATTCAACTCTGTTGGACAGCATTTGAAGATATTTCAACACAAGATAGTTACAACGTGGATCTCTGAGTGCTCTTATCCAATCAGGTGAGATATTGAAAGTTTAATAATAACGGAGAAAATTCCAATAACAGAATTTATTGGTGAAATCCTCAAGCTGGAATGGAGATAGCCTCTCAGTATTTAATTTCGTTCACTTTGAATCTATGAGCTGGGCTATACTGAACGAGCCACATACTATGACAACACCAGATAATAATGATACATCATGGCTTTTAGATTGTAATGGGGATCACATTCAGTGGAGCTACTGCATAAGATAGGGTGGGTTTTTACATACAGATAGAGGAAGACAATACTTTCTTGTGTTTTTGCTATAGTAACTATAGTTCTTTCGATGAATTCCAGTTGGTGGAAGTTTCAGTCCCTTAGAGATATAGCTAGGTCCAGGGCATTGAGATTCGTTCAAGGACGTTGGACGAGTGGAGATCCTGGTTCTTAGAAATCTTTCCAGTCAGGAACACGCCATCTTGTTTCGGTGAAATTCTTGAATGTGATTGGACGGAAGGGAATTTCGGCAGTAATTTCTTCGGACCGGGAAAAAAAATCGGAGTGAGAACCAATGCCTTGTATTACGATAATGAGTTCCGTCAGTTTGCCCTGATGTCAACAATGTGTTTCATGTTTCCAGGAAGCCATGAATTCTAAGACAATGTCATTCATCACACTGGCCGTGCTAGCAGTGTTGCTTGTAGCAAAACCAGGTGATGGTAAGTGTATACGTCAGTGACCTTCATAAACACACCTCATTCATTGTGAATAGGCATCATTCAGATAAGCGATAATATGAATATCACGTGACTTCTGTCAAAATGATCTGAGCATCTTCGACAAACATTGCCTGCATTGTTTGATGTATTCGGTAATTTCGTATCTCGCACGAATCAAGTTTTATGATCATTCCTATCTGTATTCTGTAGAATCACCCTGGCGGAAACTTCTTGCCCTATAAAGACTTGGTACGCCTTGATGGCTACTACTTGTTTTGTTCACATTCGGTTGCCATCTTGTATCTGCACTGTGATCGAACTATAAGGCAAACTATAACGTATCACACTTCAATCTTACTTTTATGTAAATCATGTGATTTTCATGTAGGCTCATGTGTGTAGGCCTATAACTGAGTATTTGTGTTTATATGTATCAACTAATTCATATTTTAACGATGGTCAATATTGTATATAACAATGTCCTGGGAATATGAAAATATTATTAATATGATTATAATGATTATCTGTGAATGAAAAAAAACAATATATATTATATAATATATATATATATATATATATATATATATATTAATATATATATATATATATATATAAATATATATATATATATATATATATATATTTATATATATAGATATTTATATATATATATATTTATATATATACATATATATATATATATACATATATATATATATATATATATATATATATATATATATATATATATATATATATATATATATATATATATATGAATATATATATATATATATATATATATATATATATATATATATATATATATATATATATATATATATATATATATATATATATACACACACACACACATATATATATATATATATATATATATATATATATATATATATATATATATTCATATGGGCATACTTGGCTAATATTTGCAGATAGATAATTAGCAAAATACTACTTATATATACATCACTATTCTCTGTACACTGTACGACACACAATTTTTTATTATCAATTTTTATTGAATAATCTCACAGTCAAGTCTCAATTTCATTGTTGACTTCGTGGAAATTGAAGATTTGAAATATGTGAATTAATAATGAGAAAAAAATATCATTATCATTATTGTATTGTTGTAGTGAAAGGTGAGTGCTGCCAGTCGACTGTAGATTATATTGTCGTCTGCGCTGACGGCTACATGCCGGGTCTTGGTTGCTGCGCCTACGGCTCCTGCAACATCTTCTGCTGTAACTGCGCCGGAGGTTGCAGGAAACCACGGCTTGGTAAACGGTCCGCTGTTAACGAGACAATTGCATCAGGCACGGCCACTGATATCGTCAGTCAAGCAGATGTCAACAATAAGAACTGATCAACGAACTATTGTCACCATTTGAACACTATGAAATTATCAATATCTACTGTTTTGGTGGAATGTCATATCATGGAATTGTATTGTTATATGGAGTTATAACTCCGTGTTGAAAGCTCAGCCCACTTGATCACTTTAAATAGTGGGTAACGGCGGCCATGTTCACTGCTCAAACTGATTGTTGTCAGGTGTGGGCCTGCAGGCATTAGTTTCATATTCAGTGACTGAAATCAAGGCCTTCTATATCATTACTCAAGGCCTTCTATATCATTACTCAAGGCCTTCTATATCATTACTCAAGGCCTTCTATATCATTACTCAAGGCCTTCTATATCATTACTCAAGGCCTTCTATATCATCACCTGATATGTAATGATATAGAAGGCCTTGCTGAAGTACCAACGTGGGAGTAGCTCCAACTAGCAGTTGAATTAAGAACATGGCCGCCGTCTGGAAGAAACCGGAAGTACACGGCTCGTTGCTGAGTTGGACCTCCATAACAATACAACTCCATGGTCGTATATAGTTGTAGAAAATATGAAGCTCAAATTTCACCATCTCGAACAGAAAAGTACCAGGTATCATCTGTGAAAAATCGGAACTGTTCTTCTCAATATTTATATCACTACTTCATTGTTCTCTCATGTATGTGCCAATAACGAAATAAAGTTAATCGACAATCTATAATTTAGAAAATGAAGCGAAACAATCCCCGGTATGTGTTTGTTTTAGCATATTGACCTATAATTGGTCACAGTGGACTTATATATTACAATTTATTCAGAATGAATAATATGCATCAATGAATTATTGTAACAGAATCTGTCTAAATAGAGGTAATTCAAAGTATATAATTCTGTGCTGTATTGAAAATTCCATATTTGCGTACATTATAGTATTTTTAATCAATTAAACTCCAAACTGAGATTCCTGAAGAGCATATTGACAATGATTCCAAAGAGCACTCACTTTTTCATTTCGTCAATGCTAGGTGAACTTTGAAACATTCCCGAGTGTCTGATCTTAAGGATTATGATTCCAAGTCTTCAGATGGGACCTGAAAGAATTGATATCATGATTAACTCATGCCCTTGAATTATATCTGTGAGTGAACCAATAATATTATTCCCTATCATTGTTGCGCTCTTTGTTAGTAACTGCATTGTTCTGATTCACTTGGAATCATTCATGATCAAACCAGTAATTAACTTCAGGTAACTTGTCCAGTAATTGATTATTGTCATCCTATTGTTTGCTTTATTGATGTCATTAACACACACAAAGCTGATATATATATATATATATATATATATACATATATATATATATATATATATATATATATATATATATATATATATATATTTATATATATATATATATATATATATATATATATATATATATATATATATGTATATATATATATATATATATATATATATATATATATATATATATATATATATATATATTATATACATTTTTCATGATTGTACTCATTGTTTTGAGGTACATTATTACGAAATACTCTCAAATTTATTCATGATAACATGAGCAATAAACTACAGGTAGTTTGAACGGTAATTGATTATTGCCATCGTATTGCTTGCTTTATTGATGTCATTAACACACACAAAGCTGACGTTTTCTTCATCACAATGCACTTCAACTCCAGGACATGATCAACAGAGATCACAACACAAGATCGTTACATCCTGAGACTGTGGAGCACTCTCATCCAATCAGGTAAGATTTCACAATTCAGATATTATAGAAGCAAAATCAAAATCAAAATTCGAAATTCATTTGTAGACTTATCCAGTTAGAATGAAGTGATAGACTCTTGGTATTTCACGGATAATTTATGAGTTGGATTGTAACTAGATCTAGATACCACACTCTGCAGCTTCTTGTACTATGAAGAAAATAACTGGAATTGTGATTTTCTATCGACTATTAAACGAGCCACGTGCTATGACAACAATGCATCGGGCTTCCAGACTGTCATGGGGATCATATTCAGTCAACTCACCTCATATGAAGGAATGGCTCTGGAAATGAGAATATATATATATATATATATATATATATATATATATACCGTATATATATATATATATATATATATATATATATATATATATATATATATATATATATATATATATATATATATATATACCGTATATATATATATATATATATATATATATATATATATATATATATATACATATATATATATATATATATATATATATATATATATATATATATATATATATATATATATATATATATATATATATATATATATGTATACAATATACGTTACGGTGCTATTGCCATAGTAACTATATGTAAAGTTATTATAGAAAATTCTAGCCGGTGATTGTTCCAGTATGTTTTAGATATGGCCAGACCCAAGACGATAATTTGGATAAAAGTTGCGGTGAGGATACTCAAAGCCTTGTATTACAAGTCTGTTACATCAGTCCGCCATGATGTTAACAATGTGTTTCATGTTTCTAGGAAGCCATGGTTTCCAAGACAATGTCATTCATCACACTGGCCGTGCTGGCAGTGTTGCTTGTAGCAATACCAGATGATGGTGAGTCCATCTAACACAGTTATCTACATCAACAAGTTTGACAAAGTGGAAAATGATGATCAATCAGAGAAAGCAAATGAGAACTTTGAATGACTTGAAAAAAGTGTCTTTTTGCTTGAGCGATTTTTAATACATATTTTCAGATGCCCTAGCTAGACTTGGATATATATAATTCAATATTCAAACCAAAATGGACCCAACTTGACTAACCTATTCACAACTATTTTTATCAGAGATGCAGCAAAACTTGGGCATCTTTGGTAGTGACTTTGAATTACAATATTCGACTGATTAGCATGTTCGACAAATATTGTCTGCATTGGATGATGTATTTGATACTTTTATTCCTTGTACGATTCTTTTTCAACACTCATTCATAACTGTGGAATCACCCTGGTGGGATCTTTTTGCCCTGTGAAGACTGAGGACACATTAAATAGCTACCAATGAGGATTGTTCGTCTGTTTCTGTCTTGGATCTGTAAGCTGATTGTGTTGTTCCAGTGAGTGGCGAGTGCTGCAATAACACATTTCTGGGTACATGTCCTGACGGTTCTGTCACGTGGAAATGCTGCGGTGTCGGACAATGCAACATCTTCTGCTGTAACTGCGACGGAGGTTGCATTAAGAAAAGCCGTGGTGAACGATCTGTCTCTAACGGGACAATTGCATGAGGCACGGCCATTGATATCGTCAGTTAATAGGCCGCAGGCGCTCTACACGGTCTCGTTGATCGCTCGCTTCAGACTCGAGTTAAACATGCATCGTGTGTTAGACGCAACCCGTAGACTAGCCCGCCGAACAAAGATTCACATGTACGCCGTTAATTCCCCAGCTCACACTTTTGATATATTTCACATTTTATATTTTTTTTTGGTATTCAAAAATACGTATCTAGGTTTTCGCAAAGACAGATGTTTTTCATTTTCCATTTGAAGAATTTAAAAAAATTAAACATTTTTTGTTCAAAATTCTGTAAATTCGGTAACCTATGTTTTTCAATTATCAACAGAATGCAGAAACAATTAAAATGATATCTCAAAAATTACGGCCGTGAGAGTTTGCGGCTTGAAATACGAGCTGGCCTCTTAAGCCGATGTCAACAATCACAAGTTGTCGACTTTCCACGAGGCCGAGGAGACATGAGTTGTGCTTCGTTCAAAGAGTTGGATGTGAATAACGACGTTATGTTGGCGGCTGGTGAGATTGACAGTGTTGCCAATGATGAGAACTAATATTGTACATATTCATAAAAATAAAATGATATCTCTTTTGATAAAATTGATCGATGGAATAGATTTACAATTCGGAATCCCATGAAAACATATTCATCCCTACTTGAAATATTGATGATACTAAAATCTATCAAGACTAATATATCACCGAATACCAGGAACATTCTGACGAATTTATTCAATTATATCGGGTTGAAGAGCCCGCATCTTGGACAGATTTACAGGGTGTACTTCCACCACATATATCTCAAGAACTACAAACACTACGGACTTGCGGTGAAATGCAATTAATAGATAATACCATCACAATTGGATATGCCTAGTCAAAAATTGAAGAATAATTTCATTATGGAGTGAAAATTTGAATCAAAATATTCCTAATTTGATGGTTTTCATTGCTTAATTCCCGGTTACCAAATGAAAGTAGAGATAAATTACAAACGCACATCCTTAAGTTCAAGTTTGCTTATCAATATTTGGAATTCTGATTCGCCTTTATTCTACAGTTTTCCCAATTTCCTTGGCCAACATATGTAATGTAACTAGATTTTGTCCAAATTATGAAATGAAAAACTCCCCCATGTAGCGGTGGTTACTGGAACTCTTCCAATATTATCCCTTTTCTCACTTTTCAACCCACAACCAAACTTTTGAACGCACATCAAACTTGGGTCAAGCATTTCGAAGAGAAACATTCTCAGATAAGATGCGGGCTCTTAACGGCGCACTGAACTGATGACCACTCTATTGGCGTCGGTGAATGATATATGAGATGATGGGATGAAGATTCATTTTTAATCAGGTGTTCATGATAGTGGTAAGGAGTCGGTCGTGACTTCTTCTTGAGGAACCATCCCAGTATTGACCTGAACGACAGAGGAAAACCATGATGCATCTCCGCCAGTATGGTCGATCATGGCGTTTATCGAACCTTGGTCTTCTGAATGATGGATCAGCGTATTAACCACTCGGCCACTGGTGTCAGTATTTTAATGGATACTTTTTGGAGAGTGTAATCCTACACTCAGTATCATCCACTTTTCATTTCATCATCACTGCATTAGCTTGTACTATTCAGTTTTCGTTGCGAAATCTATTTTTTTTTCAAGACCAAATACAAATGGATGAAGAGATTTCTCGCAGAATGCAATTTGGTTCCTTGGGGACATGATTGATCATTGTTATGCATTCATCTTCAGGAAATAATACAAATACTCGAATCCCTTTTCATGTTACACTTCTTTCTCCAATGTGCGCTCCACAATTGGGTATTTACTATACGTTTCATTCTTTACGAAGATCGAAAACTTGGAATAGGGTCATTGTTTCCCAATTAGGGTAGATGTTACAAGTTGGGATAGTTTGAATAGAGTAACACAAGGGTTATCATAACACCACTAAGAAATAATTAGATTCAATTAAATTCATTTAACGATAACAGTTGATTGTTCACTGTTCGGTTTCACATAATTCTCGATCAGAATGTTGTGAAATGAATGTAATTATCTTCACGCTCACTTTATCGATGTAATAAATCGTTGTACTCGTTGTGATCGTTGTACTCGTTGTGATCGTTGTACTCGGAACGAAATGGAAGGCATGCTGTGAGATCACAACGGAAGATTGTTGAAATACTATCTTCAAATCAACTTATGTGAATACTGAAGACACACTGCGACCATTCTATTATTAGGTGAGATTTTACTGGTTGAAAAATTCAAAAAACAATATCAGGATTGGAAAATCATTCGTACACTCCTCCCAGTAGGAGAGAATATGTTGCCTCAATTTTTCTGTCAAATGTATTTGCCAATGATTCATAATTTAGATTGTGTACCAAGATCTAGATGCTTACTTCGGCAAGCACTTGGAATATCTGCCCAGGTTGCTGTAGCTCCAAGGAACTAGTAGTTTGATTGGATGAAGTTCACTCACCGATCAAGTCACTATGGCAACATGAGGCAATAACAATGCTCCAGCCTAATGCTCACCTCAACAAGCACTCGGAATACCTGCCCAGGCCGCTGTAGCTTCAAGGAACTAGTAGTTTGATTGGATGAAGTTCACTCACCGATCAAGTCACTATGGCAACATGAGGCTCCAGCCTATTCGACTCTGATGAATCATCATAATGTGTGCCTCACTCCATGCGTAAGGCTTGGTTTCTATATTGCAACAATATGAAAAAGGAAAGACAAATTATGTTGCCATAGAAACCAGATCTTCAAGTCAGCTTCAGCCAATGATAACCTCTAATCACTTCAAGCTGGTGTCAGGCGCGGAAAGTTATCCAGAAACATTGTCGTGGTAATTAAGTATTGTCATTTTCGTATTACAATCAACGACTCGAAATAGGCGTGGCTTCACCAGTCAGCCAGGTGGATCATATCATTTGTGGTAATTTCAAGATAAACCCGATTAGATATTCAAATTTGACTACAGTTCCAACAGCCCTGTTGGTTGGACGGTATGATTTCTGACGTCAAAGGGGGCGGAAATTGCGAGTTGTCAATCACTTTGTAACATTGGAATAGCATGTCATTAACAATGTGTTTTATGTTTCTAGGAAGCCATGGTTTCCAAGACAATGTCATTCATCACACTGGCCGTGTTAGCAGTGTTGCTTGTAGCAATACCAGATGATGGTAAGTGTATCTAACACAGTTATCTACATAAACAAGCTTCAACGATGAAAAATAATACCCAATTCTAGGTTTAAGCTTGGATAATAGTCATCGTACCGCGCAACACGCAGTTCATGCTTATTTCTAGGCTGGACTTTTGAGCGAGATTAAATTTACGACTAGTGATTGACCCGCCCACAAACGTCACAAAGCAAAACATCCAATCAAATGGGCTTTGTTATGTGGGAAATTTGACATTCACCTATCAGAGTATCTCTAAATGCCCACATGAAGTATAGATCAAGGTGGCCTGGCGATTAGCCACGCCTATCACCAGTGGTCAATTCCCATTATCTGGGAGAATAATGGCTAGACCCTTATTGTAGGACTACTAATGACTCTTATTATAACTCACTCAGATATCTCGCTCATCCTACAACGCATATGTTGTGATTGCCTAGTGTTATGAAATTGTTTTCAGTGATCGGTGAGTGCTGCCCAGATGACAGATTGCACATGTGTCCAGACGGCCTACAGACTTACTGCTGCGCCTACGGCTCCTGCAACATCTTCTGCTGCAACTGCGACGGAGGTTGCAGGCACCGCCGCGGTGGACGATCCGTTAGTAATGAAACAATTGCATCAGGCACGGCCACTGATATCGTCTACCAACGAGACAGTTGCATCAGGCACGGCCACTGATATCGTCTACTAACGAGACAGTTGCATCAGGCACGGCCACTGATATCGTCTACTAACGAGACAGTTGCATCAGGCACGGCCACTGATATCGTCTACTAACGAGACAATTGCATCAGGCACGGCCACTGATATCGTCTACTAACGAGACAGTTGCATCAGGCACGGCCACTGATATCGTCTACTAACGAGACAATTGCATCAGGCACGGCCACTGATATCGTCTACTAACGAGACAATTGCATCAGGCACGGCCACTGATATCGTCTACTAACGAGACAATTGCATCAGGCACGGCCACTGATATCGTCTACTAACGAGACAATTGCGTCAGGCACGGCCACTGATATCGTCTACTACCGAGACAATTGCATCAGGCACGGCCACTGATATCGTCTACTAACGAGACAATTGCATCAGGCACGGCCACTGATATCGTCCACTAACGAGACAATTGCATCAGGCACGGCCACTGATATCGTCTACTAACGAGAGAATTGCATCAGGCACGGCCACTGATATCGTCCACTAACGAGACAATTGCATCAGGCACGGCCACTGATATCGTCTACTAACGAGACAATTGCGTCAGGCACGGATATTTTCAGTTCCCAGACTTGAGATTCGGACAGTTTTATACATTTTTCATATTTTTAATCATCTTTTTTTTTGACGTGTGCTCAAAACGTCAATATAATATCGTCAGTTGACCCAGACTTGAGATTTGGATGTTTCAAATGTTTCAATAATGTTTCTGTTTTTTTTTTCGGTAACAGAGATCTTGCATTTATCTTGATTAATTTTATTATTTTCTTCATTGCCAACTTTGTCATATAATCTCGAGTTTGTTGCCCGCACACAAGAATGCGTTCTTATGCGGGCTTCTTATTGTTCAATCAACTTATTTCGCAGGCATGGCAGTTTTCTTCATTTTTCTCATATTACCGGTTTATCGTATGTATATTTATTCTGTTTTTATCTCCATGTGTGTCATTCCATTTTTATTTGTCATGTAATATCATCAAAATGAGAATAAAAAACATGTTAAAATTGAAAATTGAATTGAAATTGAGATTTGGACAGATTTATACATTTTCATATTTTAGATACGGTAATTTTTTTTTTGTAGTGTGCTTAAAACGGTAATATCATTGGTAATCACGTGTGTCAAATATTATTTATATAGAAATGATTTCAGACTTCTTGCGTTCTTGGTTTTGGTAATGAATTGAAGCCATTATACATACAGAGTACATTTATTATGCATTATACTTTCGAGTGAAAAGGTGCGTTTTTGGGACAATATGAATCAAATGTGTTCATTATTTTTTTTAGATAGGTCCATGCTATCATTGTTGTTATATTGTTATAATTGTTGTATTAAAAATTGTATTGCCATATGTTGAGTATGTTTCATATTGCATGTAGTATAAAATATAGCAGAATTGCTAAATAAACATAATTTATTGATAATTCATACTTATCTCAACTTTGAACCTTCGATATCTTGATACTGGTTTATTTTGTACTCATGTTCTTTTTTCTCTAGAACTACTGGACAAAAGCAGTTTTTGATCTGATGAATTTCTGTAACTCTAATGAACATTACATTACCGTGGATTTTTCATAAATAGATTTTTTTTAATATCAATTATATAAAAGTGTATCAAAATTTGAATAAAGTGTAGAATAATGAAATAGAACATATTGAAATATTGTAAGAATATTTTTGTGACACAAGTTAAGTCGAGGTCCAAGTGGCATATATACCAATATGAAAAAAAATGAAGTTCATCCACTTTCAAGAAAAAACCTAGCAGCACCCAGATGTGTGCAATCCCGGCATACATATATGCTACACAAGTTGCCTACCCAGACAATCAATGCAAGAGATTATATTAGTCGATCTTGCCACCAGATAGAGCTAGTGTCACTTGAATTGCAACGAAATGTATTGATAGTTGGATTTCAGAAGCTCGTCGACAAACAGGAATGGGAAAAGAAGATATGAGAGACTATAAAAAGAATGATGTGAAAGATATGAGGGTTTGAGAGATCTTCATAAGAATAACACAAATGGAAAATACTTGGAATGTGGAAAATTTCCACTGAATATGGAAAACATAATTACTGACATTTTCAGTGAGTTTCACAACAATCGGATGGAAAATGACAAAGAAAACGCGATAAAAGTGTCCATTTTATTGAATATTTGGATCAATTGGATTTGCAAAGTGTGTATGCAACAGGTTGCAGGTAAGGTTTTTGAACGTTTGAAGTAATGCAAGGTCCGTTGATGTAAATTGAGCTGACAAATTATTTTCAATTCTAGATTTCCATACTTCTAAGCTTATCTCACAACGCAAATCCCGCGTTTTCCTAGTTCGTAAGAATAATAAATGCATGTTTGAAATAAAAATGCATTTTGCAAAAATGGACGTGTTAAATTAACCCAACATGTCAAAGTTCAACCAGGTTAAGCCTTATGTTATAAGCAAAACAACACACCTATTAGACAATGACAGCCTTGTTTCCCCTAGCGTTAACGCACTGAACTAACTGATCCGGTTTCCTCCTAGCGTCAACGCACTGAACCAACTGATCCGGTTTCCTCCTAGCGTCAACACACTGAACCAACTGATCCGGTTTCCTCCTAGCGTCAACGCACTGAACCAACTGATCCGGTTTCCTCCTAGCGTCAACGCACTGAACCAACTGATCCGGTTTCCTCCTAGCGTCAACGCACTGAACCAACTGATCCGGTTTCCTCCTAGCGTCAACGCACTGAACCAACTGATCCGGTTTCCTTGGCGTCAACGCACTGAACCAACTGATCCGGTTTCCTTGGCGTCAACGCACTGAACCAACTGATCCGGTTTCCTTAGCGTCAACGCACTGAACCAACTGATCCGGTTTCCTCCTAGCGTCAACGCACTGAACCAACTGATCCGGTTTCCTCCTAGCGTCAACGCACTGAACCAACTGATCCGGTTTCCTTGGCGTCAACGCACTGAACCAACTGATCCGGTTTCCTCCTAGCGTCAACGCACTGAACCAACTGATCCGGTTTCCTTAGCGTCAACGCACTGAACCAACTGATCCGGTTTCCTTAGCGTCAACGCACTGAACCAACTGATCCTGTTTCCTCCTAGCGTCAACGCACTGAACCAACTGATCCGGTTTCCTCCTAGCGTCAACGCACTGAACCAACTGATCCGGTTTCCTTAGCGTCAACGCACTGAACCAACTGATCCGGTTTCCTCCTAGCGTCAACGCACTGAACCAACTGATCCGGTTTCCTTAGCGTCAAC
This sequence comes from Brachyptera risi, assembly GCA_964007535.1. Classification (NCBI taxonomy): domain Eukaryota; kingdom Metazoa; phylum Arthropoda; class Insecta; order Plecoptera; family Taeniopterygidae; genus Brachyptera; species Brachyptera risi. The sequence continues at coordinate 1,205,218 of OZ023338.1, forward strand.
ACACTGAACCAACTGATCCGGTTTCCCCCTAGCGTCAACGCACTGAACCAACTGATCGTGTTTCCTTAGCGTCAACGCACTGAACCAACTGATCCGGTTTCCTTAGCGTCAACGCACTGAACCAACTGATCCGGTTTCCTCCTAGCGTCAACGCACTGAACCAACTGATCCGGTTTCCTCCTAGCGTCAACGCACTGAACCAACTGATCCGGTTTCCTTAGCGTCAACGCACTGAACCAACTGATCCGGTTTCCTCCTAGCGTCAACGCACTGAACCAACTGATCCGGTTTCCTTAGCGTCAACACACTGAACCAACTGATCCGGTTTCCTCCTAGCGTCAACGCACAGAACCAACTGATCCGGTTTCCTTAGCGTCAACGCACTGAACCAACTAATCCGGTTTCCTTAGCGTCAACGCACAGAACCAACTGATCCGGTTTCCTTAGCGTCAACGCACTGAACCAACTGATCCGGTTTCCTTAGCGTCAACGCACTGAACCAACTGATCAGGTTTCCTCCCAGCGTCAACGCACTGAACCAACTGATCCGGTTTCCTCCTAGCGTCAACGCACTGAACCAACTAATCCTGTTTCCTTAGCGTCAACGCACTGAACCAACTGATCCGGTTTCCTCTTACCGTCAACGCACTGAACCAACTGATCCGGTTTCCTTAGCGTCAACGCACTGAACCAACTAATCCTGTTTCCTTAGCGTCAACGCACTGAACCAACTAATCCGGTTACCTCCTAGCGTCAACGCACTGAACCAACTGATCGTGTTTCCTTAGCGTCAACGCACTGAACCAACTAATCCGGTTACCTCCTAGCGTCAACGCACTGAACCAACTGATCGTGTTTCCTTAGCGACAACGCACTGAACCAACTGATCCGGTTTCCTTAGCGTCAACGCACTGAACCAACTGATCTGGTTTCCTCCTAGCGTCAACGCACTGAACCAACTGATCAGGTTTCCTTAGCGTCAACGCACTGAACCAACTGATCAGGTTTCCTCCCAGCGTCAACGCACTGAACCAACTGATCCGGTTTCCTCCTAGCGTCAACGCACTGAACCAACTAATCCTGTTTCCTTAGCGTCAACGCACTGAACCAACTGATCCGGTTTCCTCTTACCGTCAACGCACTGAACCAACTGATCCGGTTTCCTTAGCGTCAACGCACTGAACCAACTAATCCTGTTTCCTTAGCGTCAACGCACTGAACCAACTAATCCGGTTACCTCCTAGCGTCAACGCACTGAACTAACTGATCCTGTTTCCTCCTAGCGTCAACGCACTGAACCAACTGATCGTGTTTCCTTAGCGACAACGCACTGAACCAACTGATCCGGTTTCCTTAGCGACAACGCACTGAACCAACTGATCCGGTTTCCTTAGCGTCAACGCACTGAACCAACTGATCTGGTTTCCTCCTAGCGTCAACGCACTGAACCAACTGATCCGGTTTCCTCCTAGCGTCAACGAACTGAACCAACTGATCCGGTTTCCTCCTAGCGTCAACGCACTGAACCAACTGATCCGGTTTCCTCCCAGCGTCAACGCACTGAACCAACTGATCAGGTTTCCTCCCAGCGTCAACGCACTGAACCAACTGATCCGGTTTCCTCCTAGCGTCAACGCACTGAACCAACTAATCCTGTTTCCTTAGCGTCAACGCACTGAACCAACTGATCCGGTTTCCTCTTACCGTCAACGCACTGAACCAACTGATCCGGTTTCCTTAGCGTCAACGCACTGAACCAACTAATCCTGTTTCCTTAGCGTCAACGCACTGAACCAACTAATCCGGTTACCTCCTAGCGTCAACGCACTGAACCAACTGATCGTGTTTCCTTAGCGTCAACGCACTGAACCAACTAATCCGGTTACCTCCTAGCGTCAACGCACTGAACCAACTGATCGTGTTTCCTTAGCGACAACGCACTGAACCAACTGATCCGGTTTCCTTAGCGTCAACGCACTGAACCAACTGATCTGGTTTCCTCCTAGCGTCAACGCACTGAACCAACTGATCCGGTTTCCTCCTAGCGTCAACGAACTGAACCAACTGATCCGGTTTCCTCCTAGCGTCAACGCACTGAACCAACTGATCCGGTTTCCTTAGCGTCAACGCACTGAACCAACTAATCCTGTTTCCTTAGCGTCAACGCACTGAACCAACTAATCCGGTTACCTCCTAGCGTCAACGCACTGAACTAACTGATCCTGTTTCCTCCTAGCGTCAACGCACTGAACCAACTGATCGTGTTTCCTTAGCGACAACGCACTGAACCAACTGATCCGGTTTCCTTAGCGACAACGCACTGAACCAACTGATCCGGTTTCCTTAGCGTCAACGCACTGAACCAACTGATCTGGTTTCCTCCTAGCGTCAACGCACTGAACCAACTGATCCGGTTTCCTCCTAGCGTCAACGAACTGAACCAACTGATCCGGTTTCCTCCTAGCGTCAACGCACTGAACCAACTGATCCGGTTTCCTCCCAGCGTCAACGCACTGAACCAACTGATCAGGTTTCCTCCCAGCGTCAACGCACTGAACCAACTGATCAGGTTTCCTCCCAGCGTCAACGCACTGAACCAACTGATCCGGTTTCCTCCTAGCGTCAACGCACTGAACCAACTAATCCTGTTTCCTTAGCGTCAACGCACTGAACCAACTGATCCGGTTTCCTCTTACCGTCAACGCACTGAACCAACTGATCCGGTTTCCTTAGCGTCAACGCACTGAACCAACTAATCCTGTTTCCTTAGCGTCAACGCACTGAACCAACTAATCCGGTTACCTCCTAGCGTCAACGCACTGAACCAACTGATCGTGTTTCCTTAGCGTCAACGCACTGAACCAACTAATCCGGTTACCTCCTAGCGTCAACGCACTGAACCAACTGATCGTGTTTCCTTAGCGTCAACGCACTGAACCAACTGATCCAGTTTCCTCCTAGCGTCAACGCACTGAACCAACTGATCGTGTTTCCTTAGCGACAACGCACTGAACCAACTGATCCGGTTTCCTTAGCGACAACGCACTGAACCAACTGATCCGGTTTCCTCCTAGCGTCAACGCACTGAACCAACTGATCCGGTTTCCTCCTAGCGTCAACGAACTGAACCAACTGATCCGGTTTCCTCCTAGCGTCAACGCACTGAACCAACTGATCCGGTTTCCTAAGCGTCAACGCACTGAACCCACTGATCCAGTTTCCTCCTAGCGTCAACGCACTGAACCAACTGATCGTGTTTCCTTAGCGACAACGCACTGAACCAACTGATCCGGTTTCCTCCTAGCGTCAACGCACTGAACCAACTGATCCGGTTTCCTCCTAGCGTCAACGAACTGAACCAACTGATCCGGTTTCCTCCTTAGCGTCAACGCACTGAACCAACTGATCCGGTTACCTCCTAGCGTCAACGCACTGAACCAACTAATCCGGTTACCTCCTAGCGTCAACGCACTGAACCAACTGATCGTGTTTCCTTAGCGTCAACGCACTGAACCAACTGATCCGGTTTCCTTAGCGTCAACGCACTGAACCAACTGATCCTGTTTCCTTAGCGTCAACGCACTGAACCAACTGATCCGGTTTCCTTAGCGTCAACGCACTGAACCAACTGATCCGGTTTCCTTAGCGTCAACGCACTGAACCAACTGATCCGGTTTCCTTAGCGTCAACGCACTGAACCAACTGATCCGGTTTCCTTAGCGTCAACGCACTGAACCAACTAATCCGGTTACCTCCTAGCGTCAACGCACTGAACCAACTGATCCGGTTTCCTTAGCGTCAACGCACTGAACCAACTAATCCGGTTACCTCCTAGCGTCAACGCACTGAACCAACTGATCGTGTTTCCTTAGCGACAACGCACTGAACCAACTGATCCGGTTTCCTTAGCGTCAACGCACTGAACCAACTAATCCGGTTACCTCCTAGCGTCAACGCACTGAACCAACTGATCGTGTTTCCTTAGCGTCAACGCACTGAACCAACTGATCCAGTTTCCTCCTAGCGTCAACGCACTGAACCAACTGATCGTGTTTCCTTAGCGACAACGCACTGAACCAACTGATCCGGTTTCCTTAGCGACAACGCACTGAACCAACTGATCCGGTTTCCTTAGCGTCAACGCACTGAACCAACTGATCCGGTTTCCTTAGCGACAACGCACTGAACCAACTGATCCGGTTTCCTCCTAGCGTCAACGCACTGAACCAACTGATCCGGTTTCCTCCTAGCGTCAACGAACTGAACCAACTGATCCGGTTTCCTCCTAGCGTCAACGCACTGAACCAACTGATCCGGTTTCCTAAGCGTCAACGCACTGAACCCACTGATCCGGTTTCCTTAGCGTCAACGCACTGAACTAACTGATCCGGTTTCCTCCTAGCGTCAACGCACTGAACTAACTGATCCGGTTTCCTCCTAGCGTCAACGCACTGAACTAACTGATCCGGTTTCCTCCTAGCGTCAATGCACTGAACCAACTGATCCAGTTTCCTTAGCGTCAACGCACTGAACCAACTGATCAGGTTTCCTTAGCGTCAACGCACTGAACCAACTGATCAGGTTTCCTCCCAGCGTCAACGCACTGAACCAACTGATCCAGTTTCCTTAGCGTCAACGCACTGAACCAACTGATCCGGTTTCCTCCTAGCGTCAACGCACTGAACCAACTGATCCAGTTTCCTTAGCGTCAACGCACTGAACCAACTGATCCAGTTTCCTTAGCGTCAACGCACTGAACCAACTGATCCAGTTTCCTTAGCGTCAACGCACTGAACCAACTGATCCGGTTTCCTCCTAGCGTCAACGCACTGAACCAACTGATCCAGTTTCCTTAGCGTCAACGCACTGAACCAACTGATCCGGTTTCCTCCTAGCGTCAACGCACTGAACCAACTGATCCAGTTTCCTTAGCGTCAACGCACTGAACCAACTGATCAGGTTTCCTTAGCGTCAACGCACTGAACCAACTGATCCGGTTTCCTCCTAGCGTCAACGCACTGAACCAACTGATCCGGTTTCCTCCTAGCGTCAACGCACTGAACCAACTGATCCAGTTTCCTTAGCGTCAACGCACTGAACCAACTGATCAGGTTTCCTTAGCGTCAACGCACTGAACCAACTGATCCGGTTTCCTCCTAGCGTCAACGCACTGAACCAACTGATCCGGTTTCCTCCTAGCGTCAACGCACTGAACCAACTGATCAGGTTTCCTCCCAGCGTCAACGCACTGAACCAACTGATCCGGTTTCCTCCTAGCGTCAACGCACTGAACCAACTGATCCGGTTTCCTTAGCGTCAACGCACTGAACCAACTGATCAGGTTTCCTCCCAGCGTCAACGCACTGAACCAACTGATCCGGTTTCCTCCTAGCGTCAACGCACTGAACCAACTGATCCGGTTTCCTCCTAGCGTCAACGCACTGAACCAACTGATCCGGTTTCCTTAGCGTCAACGCACTGAACCAACTAATCCGGTTTCCTAAGCGTCAACGCACTGAACCAACTAATCCTGTTTCCTTAGCGTCAACGCACTGAACCAACTGATCCGGTTTCCTCTTACCGTCAACGCACTGAACCAACTGATCCGGTTTCCTTAGCGTCAACGCACTGAACCAACTAATCCTGTTTCCTTAGCGTCAACGCACTGAACCAACTAATCCGGTTACCTCCTAGCGTCAACGCACTGAACCAACTGATCGTGTTTCCTTAGCGTCAACGCACTGAACCAACTAATCCGGTTACCTCCTAGCGTCAACGCACTGAACCAACTGATCGTGTTTCCTTAGCGTCAACGCACTGAACCAACTGATCCAGTTTCGTCCTAGCGTCAACGCACTGAACCAACTGATCGTGTTTCCTTAGCGACAACGCACTGAACCAACTGATCCGGTTTCCTTAGCGTCAACGCACTGAACCAACTGATCCGGTTTCCTTAGCGTCAACGCACTGAACCAACTGATCCGGTTTCCTCCTAGCGTCAACGCACTGAACCAACTGATCCGGTTTCCTCAGCGTCAACGCACTGAACCAACTGATCCGGTTTCCTCCTAGCGTCAACGCACTGAACTAACTGATCCGGTTTCCTCCTAGCGTCAACGCACTGAACTAACTGATCCGGTTTCCTCCTAGCGTCAACGCACTGAACCAACTGATCCTGTTTCCTTAGCGTCAACGCACTGAACCAACTGATCCGGTTTCCTTAGCGTCAACGCACTGAACCAACTGATCCGGTTTCCTTAGCGACAACGCACTGAACCAACTAATCCTGTTTCCTCCTAGCGTCAATGCACTGAACTAACTGATCCGGTTTCCTCCTAGCGTCAACGCACTGAACCAACTGATCCGGTTTCCTTAGCGACAACGCACTGAACCAACTAATCCTGTTTCCTCCTAGCGTCAACGCACTGAACCAACTAATCCGGTTACCTCCTAGCGTCAACGCACTGAACCAACTGATCGTGTTTCCTTAGCGTCAACGCACTGAACCAACTGATCCAGTTTCGTCCTAGCGTCAACGCACTGAACCAACTGATCGTGTTTCCTTAGCGACAACGCACTGAACCAACTGATCCGGTTTCCTTAGCGTCAACGCACTGAACCAACTGATCCGGTTTCCTTAGCGTCAACGCACTGAACCAACTGATCCGGTTTCCTCCTAGCGTCAACGCACTGAACCAACTGATCCGGTTTCCTCAGCGTCAACGCACTGAACCAACTGATCCGGTTTCCTCCTAGCGTCAACGCACTGAACTAACTGATCCGGTTTCCTCCTAGCGTCAACGCACTGAACCAACTGATCCTGTTTTCACCTGGCGTCAACGCACTGAACCAACTGATCCGGTTTCCTCCTAGCGTCAACGCACTGAACCAACTGATCCGGTTTCCTTAGCGTCAACGCACTGAACCAACTGATCCGGTTTCCTCCTAGCGTCAACGCACTGAACCAACTAATCCGGTTTCCTCCTAGCGTCAACGCACTGAACTAACTGATCCGGTTTCCTCCTAGCGTCAACGCACTGAACCAACTGATCCTGTTTCCTTAGCGTCAACGCACTGAACCAACTGATCCAGTTTCGTCCTAGCGTCAACGCACTGAACCAACTGATCGTGTTTCCTTAGCGACAACGCACTGAACCAACTGATCCGGTTTCCTTAGCGTCAACGCACTGAACCAACTAATCCGGTTTCCTCCTAGCGTCAACGCACTGAACCAACTGATCCGGTTTCCTCAGCGTCAACGCACTGAACCAACTGATCCGGTTTCCTCCTAGCGTCAACGCACTGAACTAACTGATCCGGTTTCCTCCTAGCGTCAACGCACTGAACTAACTGATCAGGTTTCCTCCTAGCGTCAACGCACTGAACCAACTGATCCGGTTTCCTCCTAGCGTCAACGCACTGAACCAACTGATCGTGTTTCCTTAGCGTCAACGCACTGAACCAACTGATCCTGTTTCCTCCTAGCGTCAACGCACTGAACCAACTGATCCTGTTTCCTCCTAGCGTCAACGCACTGAACCAACTGATCCTGTTTCCTTAGCGTCAACGCACTGAACCAACTGATCCGGTTTCCTTAGCGTTAACGCACTGAACCAACTGATCCGGTTTCCTGAGCGTCAACGCACTGAACCAACTGATCCGGTTTCCTCTTACCGTCAACGCACTGAACCAACTGATCCGGTTTCCTGAGCGACAACGCACTGAACCAACTGATCCGGTTTCCTTAGCGTCAACGCACTGAACCAACTGATCCGGTTTCCTTAGCGTCAACGCACTGAACCAACTGATCCGGTTTCCTTAGCGTCAACGCACTGAACCAACTGATCCGGTTTCCTCCTAGCGTCAACGCACTGAACCAACTGATCCGGTTTCCTGAGCGACAACGCACTGAACCAACTGATCCTGTTTCCTCCTAGCGTCAACGCACTGAACCAACTGATCCGGTTTCCTTAGCGTTAACGCACTGAACCAACTGATCCGGTTTCCTGAGCGTCAACGCACTGAACCAACTGATCCGGTTTCCTCCTAGCGTCAACGCACTGAACCAACTGATCCTGTTTCCTTAGCGACAACGCACTGAACCCACTGATCCTGTTTCCTTAGCGTCAACGCACTGAACCAACTGATCCGGTTTCCTCCTAGCGTCAACGCACTGAACCAACTGATCCGGTTTCCTGAGCGACAACGCACTGAACCAACTGATCCTGTTTCCTCCTAGCGTCAACGCACTGAACCAACTGATCCGGTTTCCTTAGCGTTAACGCACTGAACCAACTGATCCGGTTTCCTGAGCGTCAACGCACTGAACCAACTGATCCGGTTTCCTCCTAGCGTCAACGCACTGAACCAACTGATCCGGTTTCCTTAGCGACAACGCACTGAACCAACTAATCCTGTTTCCTTAGCGTCAACGCACTGAACCAACTGATCCGGTTTCCTGAGCGACAACGCACTGAACCCACTGATCCGGTTTCCTCCTTAGCGTCAACGCACTGAACCAACTGATCCGGTTTCCTCCTAGCGTCTACGCACTGAACCAACTGATCCGGTTTCCTTAGCGTCAACGCACTGAACCAACTGATCCGGTTTCCTTAGCGTCAACGCACTGAACCAACTGATCCGGTTTCCTTAGCGTTAACGCACTGAACCAACTGATCCGGTTTCCTGAGCGTCAACGCACTGAACCAACTGATCCGGTTTCCTCCTAGCGTCAACGCACTGAACCAACTGATCCGGTTTCCTGAGCGTCAACGCACTGAACCAACTGATCCGGTTTCCTCCTAGCGTCAACGCACTGAACCAACTGATCCGGTTTTCACCTGGCGTCAACGCACTGAACCAACTGATCCGGTTTCCTCCTAGCGTCAACGCACTGAACCAACTGATCCGGTTTCCTTAGCGTCAACGCACTGAACCAACTGATCCGGTTTCCTCCTAGCGTCAACGCACTGAACCAACTGATCCGGTTTCCTCCTAGCGTCAACGCACTGAACCAACTGATCCGGTTTCCTCCTTAGCGTCAACGCACTGAACCAACTGATCCGGTTTCCTCCTAGCGTCAACGCACTGAACCAACTGATCCGGTTTCCTCCTAGCGTCAACGCACTGAACCAACTGATCCGGTTTCCTCCTAGCGTCAACGCACTGAACCAACTGATCCGGTTTCCTCCTAGCGTCAACGCACTGAACCAACTGATCCGGTTTCCTCCTAGCGTCAACGCACTGAACCAACTGATCCGGTTTCCTCCTAGCGTCAACGCACTGAACCAACTGATCGTGTTTCCTTAGCGTCAACGCACTGAACCAACTGATCCTGTTTCCTCCTAGCGTCAACGCACTGAACCAACTGATCCTGTTTCCTCCTAGCGTCAACGCACTGAACCAACTGATCCGGTTTCCTGAGCGTCAACGCACTGAACCAACTGATCCTGTTTCCTTAGCGACAACGCACTGAACCAACTGATCCGGTTTCCTGAGCGTCAACGCACTGAACCAACTGATCCGGTTTCCTCCTAGCGTCAACGCACTGAACCAACTGATCCTGTTTTCACCTGGCGTCAACGCACTGAACCAACTGATCCGGTTTCCTCCTAGCGTCAACGCACTGAACCAACTGATCCGGTTTCCTTAGCGTCAACGCACTGAACCAACTGATCCGGTTTCCTCCTAGCGTCAACGCACTGAACCAACTAATCCGGTTTCCTCCTAGCGTCAACGCACTGAACTAACTGATCCGGTTTCCTCCTAGCGTCAACGCACTGAACCAACTGATCGTGTTTCCTTAGCGTCAACGCACTGAACCAACTGATCCTGTTTCCTCCTAGCGTCAACGCACTGAACCAACTGATCCTGTTTCCTCCTAGCGTCAACGCACTGAACCAACTGATCCGGTTTCCTGAGCGTCAACGCACTGAACCAACTGATCCTGTTTCCTTAGCGTCAACGCACTGAACCAACTGATCCGGTTTCCTTAGCGACAACGCACTGAACCAACTGATCCGGTTTCCTCCTAGCGTCAACGCACTGAACCAACTGATCCTGTTTTCACCTGGCGTCAACGCACTGAACCAACTGATCCGGTTTCCTCCTAGCGTCAACGCACTGAACCAACTGATCCGGTTTCCTTAGCGTCAACGCACTGAACCAACTGATCCGGTTTCCTCCTAGCGTCAACGCACTGAACCAACTAATCCGGTTTCCTCCTAGCGTCAACGCACTGAACTAACTGATCCGGTTTCCTCCTAGCGTCAACGCACTGAACCAACTGATCCTGTTTCCTTAGCGTCAACGCACTGAACCAACTGATCCTGTTTCCTTAGCGACAACGCACTGAACCAACTGATCCTGTTTCCTCCTAGCGTCAACGCACTGAACCAACTGATCCGGTTTCCTCCTAGCGTCAACGCACTGAACCAACTGATCCTGTTTTCACCTGGCGTCAACGCACTGAACCAACTGATCCGGTTTCCTCCTAGCGTCAACGCACTGAACCAACTGATCCGGTTTCCTTAGCGTCAACGCACTGAACCAACTGATCCGGTTTCCTCCTAGCGTCAACGCACTGAACCAACTGATCCGGTTTCCTCCTAGCGTCAACGCACTGAACCAACTGATCCGGTTTCCTCCTTAGCGTCAACGCACTGAACCAACTGATCCGGTTTCCTCCTAGCGTCAACGCACTGAACCAACTGATCCGGTTTCCTCCTAGCGTCAACGCACTGAACCAACTGATCCGGTTTCCTCCTAGCGTCAACGCACTGAACCAACTGATCCGGTTTCCTCCTAGCGTCAACGCACTGAACCAACTGATCCTGTTTCCTTAGCGACAACGCACTGAACCAACTGATCCGGTTTCCTCCTAGCGTCAACGCACTGAACCAACTGAACCGGTTACCTCCTGGCGTCAACGCACTGAACCAACTGATCCGGTTTCCTTAGCGTCAACGCACTGAACCAACTGAACCGGTTACCTCCTGGCGTCAACGCACTGAACCAACTGATCCGGTTTCCTTAGCGTCAACGCACTGAACCAACTGAACCGGTTACCTCCTAGCGTCAACGCACTGAACCAACTGATCAGGTTTCCTCCTAGCGTCAACGCACTGAACCAACTGATCCGGTTTCCTGAGCGTCAACGCACTGAACCAACTGATCCGGTTTCCTCCTAGCGTCAACGCACTGAACCAACTGATCCGGTTTCCTCCTAGCGTCAACGCACTGAACCAACTGATCCGGTTTCCTTAGCGTCAACGCACTGAACCAACTGATCCTGTTTCCTTAGCGACAACGCACTGAACCAACTGATCCGGTTTCCTTAGCGTCAACGCACTGAACCAACTGATCCGGTTTCCTCCTAGCGTCAACGCACTGAACCAACTGATCCGGTTTCCTTAGCGTCAACGCACTGAACCAACTGATCCGGTTTCCTTAGCGTCAACGCACTGAACCAACTGATCCGGTTTCCTCCTAGCGTCAACGCACTGAACCAACTGATCCGGTTTCCTTAGCGTCAACGCACTGAACCAACTGATCCGGTTTCCTTAGCGTCAACGCACTGAACCAACTGATCCGGTTTCCTCCTAGCGTCAACGCACTGAACCAACTGATCCTGTTTCCTTAGCGTCAACGCACTGAACCAACTGATCAGGTTTCCTTAGCGTCAACGCACTGAACCAACTGATCAGGTTTCCTTAGCGTCAACGCACTGAACCAACTGATCCGGTTTCCTTAGCGTCAACGCACTGAACCAACTGATCCGGTTTCCTCCTAGCGTCAACGCACTGAACCAACTGATCCTGTTTCCTTAGCGTCAACGCACTGAACCAACTGATCAGGTTTCCTTAGCGTCAACGCACTGAACCAACTGATCAGGTTTCCTTAGCGTCAACGCACTGAACCAACTGATCCTGTTTCCTTAGCGACAACGCACTGAACCAACTGATCCGGTTTCCTTAGCGTCAACGCACTGAACCAACTGATCCGGTTTCCTCCTAGCGTCAACGCACTGAACCAACTGATCCGGTTTCCTTAGCGTCAACGCACTGAACCAACTGATCCGGTTTCCTTAGCGTCAACGCACTGAACCAACTGATCCGGTTTCCTCCTAGCGTCAACGCACTGAACCAACTGATCAGGTTTCCTTAGCGTCAACGCACTGAACCAACTGATCCGGTTTCCTTAGCGTCAACGCACTGAACCAACTGATCCGGTTTCCTCCTAGCGTCAACGCACTGAACCAACTGATCCTGTTTCCTTAGCGTCAACGCACTGAACCAACTGATCAGGTTTCCTTAGCGTCAACGCACTGAACCAACTGATCAGGTTTCCTTAGCGTCAACGCACTGAACCAACTGATCCGGTTTCCTTAGCGTCAACGCACTGAACCAACTGATCCGGTTTCCTCCTAGCGTCAACGCACTGAACCAACTGATCCGGTTTCCTTAGCGTCAACGCACTGAACCAACTGATCAGGTTTCCTTAGCGTCAACGCACTGAACCAACTGATCAGGTTTCCTTAGCGTCAACGCACTGAACCAACTGATCCGGTTTCCTTAGCGTCAACGCACTGAACCAACTGATCCGGTTTCCTTAGCGACAACGCACTGAACCAACTGATCAGGTTTCCTTAGCGTCAACGCACTGAACCAACTGATCCGGTTTCCTTAGCGACAACGCACTGAACCAACTGATCAGGTTTCCTTAGCGTCAACGCACTGAACCAACTGATCAGGTTTCCTTAGCGTCAACGCACTGAACCAACTGATCCGGTTTCCTCCTAGCGTCAACGCACTGAACCAACTGATCCGGTTTCCTCCTAGCGTCAACGCACTGAACCAACTGATCCGGTTTCCTCCTAGCGTCAACGCACTGAACCAACTGATCCGGTTTCCTTAGCGTCAACGCACTGAACCAACTGATCCTGTTTCCTTAGCGACAACGCACTGAACCAACTGATCCGGTTTCCTTAGCGTCAACGCACTGAACCAACTGATCCGGTTTCCTCCTAGCGTCAACGCACTGAACCAACTGATCCGGTTTCCTCCTAGCGTCAACGCACTGAACCAACTGATCCGGTTTCCTTAGCGTCAACGCACTGAACCAACTGATCCGGTTACCTCCTAGCGTCAAGGCACTGAACCAACTGATCCGGTTTCCTTAGCGTCAACGCACTGAACCAACTGATCCGGTTACCTCCTAGCGTCAAGGCACTGAACCAACTGATCCGGTTTCCTTAGCGTCAACGCACTGAACCAACTGATCCGGTTTCCTTAGCGTCAACGCACTGAACCAACTGATCAGGTTTCCTTAGCGTCAACGCACTGAACCAACTGATCCGGTTTCCTTAGCGTCAACGCACTGAACCAACTGATCCGGTTTCCTCCTAGCGTCAACGCACTGAACCAACTGATCCGGTTTCCTCCTAGCGTCAACGCACTGAACCAACTGATCCGGTTTCCTCCTTAGCGTCAACGCACTGAACCAACTGATCCGGTTTCCTCCTAGCGTCAACGCACTGAACCAACTGATCCTGTTTCCTCCTAGCGTCAACGCACTGAACCAACTGATCCGGTTTCCTTAGCGACAACGCACTGAACCAACTGATCGTGTTTCCTTAGCGTCAACGCACTGAACCAACTGATCCGGTTTCCTTGGCGTCAACGCACTGAACCAACTGATCCGGTTTCCTCCTAGCGTCAACGCACTGAACCAACTGATCCGGTTTCCTCCTAGCGTCAACGCACTGAACCAACTGATCCGGTTTCCTCCTTAGCGTCAACGCACTGAACCAACTGATCCGGTTTCCTTAGCGTCAACGCACTGAACCAACTGATCCGGTTTCCTCCTAGCGTCAACGCACTGAACCAACTGATCCGGTTTCCTCCTAGCGTCAACGCACTGAACCAACTGATCCGGTTTCCTCCTTAGCGTCAACGCACTGAACCAACTGATCCGGTTTCCTTAGCGTCAACGCACTGAACCAACTGATCCGGTTTCCTCCTAGCGTCAACGCACTGAACCAACTGATCCGGTTTCCTCCTAGCGTCAACGCACTGAACCAACTGATCCGGTTTCCTCCTTAGCGTCAACGCACTGAACCAACTGATCCGGTTTCCTCCTAGCGTCAACGCACTGAACCAACTGATCCTGTTTCCTCCTAGCGTCAACGCACTGAACCAACTGATCCGGTTTCCTTAGCGACAACGCACTGAACCAACTGATCGTGTTTCCTTAGCGTCAACGCACTGAACCAACTGATCAGGTTTCCTTAGCGTCAACGCACTGAACCAACTGATCCGGTTTCCTTAGCGTCAACGCACTGAACCAACTGATCCGGTTTCCTCCTAGCGTCAACGCACTGAACCAACTGATCCGGTTTCCTCCTAGCGTCAACGCACTGAACCAACTGATCCGGTTTCCTCCTTAGCGTCAACGCACTGAACCAACTGATCCGGTTTCCTCCTAGCGTCAACGCACTGAACCAACTGATCCTGTTTCCTCCTAGCGTCAACGCACTGAACCAACTGATCCGGTTTCCTTAGCGACAACGCACTGAACCAACTGATCGTGTTTCCTTAGCGTCAACGCACTGAACCAACTGATCCGGTTTCCTTAGCGACAACGCACTGAACCAACTGATCGTGTTTCCTTAGCGTCAACGCACTGAACCAACTGATCCGGTTTCCTTAGCGTCAACGCACTGAACCAACTGATCCTGTTACCTCCTAGCATCAACGCACTGAACCAACTGATCCGGTTTCCTTAGCGTCAACGCACTGAACCAACTGATCCTGTTACCTCCTAGCGTCAACGCACAGAACCAACTGATCCGGTTTCCTTAGCGTCAACGCACTGAACCAACTGATCGTGTTTCCTTAGCGTCAACGCACTGAACCAACTGATCCTGTTTCCTTAGCGACAACGCACTGAACCAACTGATCCGGTTTCCTCCTAGCGTCAACGCACTGAACCAACTGATCCGGTTACCTTAGCGTCAACGCACTGAACCAACTGATCCGGTTTCCTTAGCGTCAACGCACTGAACCAACTGATCCGGTTACCTTAGCGTCAACGCACTGAACCAACTGATCCGGTTTCCTCCTAGCGTCAACGCACTGAACCAACTGATCCGGTTTCCTTAGCGTCAACGCACTGAACCAACTGATCCGGTTACCTCCTAGCGTCAACGCACTGAACCAACTGATCCGGTTTCCTCCTAGCGTCAACGCACTGAACCAACTGATCCGGTTTCCTTAGCGTCAACGCACTGAACCAACTGATCCGGTTTCCTCCTAGCGTCAACGCACTGAACCAACTGATCCGGTTTCCTTAGCGTCAACGCACTGAACCAACTGATCCGGTTTCCTGAGCGTCAACGCACTGAACCAACTGATCCGGTTTCCTTAGCGTCAACGCACTGAACCAACTGATCCGGTTTCCTGAGCGTCAACGCACTGAACCAACTGATCCGGTTTCCTTAGCGTCAACGCACTGAACCAACTGATCCGGTTACCTTAGCGTCAACGCACTGAACCAACTGATCCGGTTTCCTTAGCGTCAACGCACTGAACCAACTGATCCGGTTTCCTTAGCGTCAACGCACTGAACCAACTGATCCGGTTTCCTTAGCGTCAACGCACTGAACCAACTGATCCGGTTTCCTCCTAGCGTCAACGCACTGAACCAACTAATCCGGTTTCCTTAGCGACAACGCACTGAACCAACTGATCCAGTTTCCTTAGCGACAACGCATTGAACCAACTGATCCAGTTTCCTCCTAGCGTCAACGCACTGAACCAACTGATCCTGTTTCCTTAGCGTCAACGCACTGAACCAACTGATCCAGTTTCCTCCTAGCGTCAACGCACTGAACCAACTGATCCTGTTTCCTTAGCGTCAACGCACTGAACCAACTGATCCGGTTTCCTTAGCGTCAACGCACTGAACCAACTGATCCGGTTTCCTGAGCGTCAACGCACTGAACCAACTGATCCGGTTTCCTGAGCGTCAACGCACTGAACCAACTGATCCGGTTTCCTGAGCGTCAACGCACTGAACCAACTGATCCGGTTTCCTCCTAGCGTCAACGCACTGAACCAACTGATCCGGTTTCCTTAGCGTCAACGCACTGAACCAACTGATCCGGTTTCCTTAGCGTCAACGCACTGAACCAACTGATCCGGTTTCCTGAGCGTCAACGCACTGAACCAACTGATCCGGTTTCCTGAGCGTCAACGCACTGAACCAACTGATCCGGTTTCCTGAGCGTCAACGCACTGAACCAACTGATCCGGTTTCCTCCTAGCGTCAACGCACTGAACCAACTGATCCGGTTACCTCCTAGCGTCAACGCACTGAACCAACTGATCCGGTTTCCTCCTAGCGTCAACGCACTGAACCAACTGATCCGGTTTCCTTAGCGACAACGCACTGAACCAACTGATCCGGTTTCCTCCTAGCGTCAACGCACTGAACCAACTGATCCGGTTTCCTGAGCGTCAACGCACTGAACCAACTGATCCGGTTTCCTTAGCGACAACGCACTGAACCAACTGATCCGGTTACCTCCTGGCGTCAACGCACTGAACCAACTGATCCGGTTTCCTTAGCGTCAACGCACTGAACCAACTGATCCGGTTTCCTCCTAGCGTCAACGCACTGAACCAACTGATCCTGTTTCCTTAGCGACAACGCACTGAACCAACTGATCCGGTTACCTCCTGGCGTCAACGCACTGAACCAACTGATCCGGTTTCCTTAGCGTCAACGCACTGAACAAACTGATCCGGTTTCCTTAGCGTCAACGCACTGAACCAACTGATCCTGTTTCCTGAGCGTCAACGCACTGAACCAACTGATCCGGTTTCCTTAGCGTCAACGCACTGAACCAACTGATCCGGTTTCCTTAGCGTCAACGCACTGAACCAACTGATCCGGTTTCCTCCTAGCGTCAACGCACTGAACCAACTGATCCGGTTTCCTGAGCGTCAACGCACTGAACCAACTGATCCTGTTTCCTTAGCGACAACGCACTGAACCAACTGATCCGGTTTCCTCCTAGCGTCAACGCACTGAACCAACTGATCCGGTTTCCTTAGCGTCAACGCACTGAACCAACTGATCCTGTTTCCTTAGCGACAACGCACTGAACCAACTGATCCGGTTTCCTCCTAGCGACAACGCACTGAACCAACTGATCCGGTTTCCTTAGCGTCAACGCACTGAACCAACTGATCCGGTTTCCTCCTAGCGACAACGCACTGAACCAACTGATCCGGTTTCCTTAGCGACAACGCACTGAACCAACTGATCCGGTTTCCTTAGCGTCAACGCACTGAACCAACTGATCCGGTTTCCTTAGCGTCAACGCACTGAACCAACTGATCCGGTTTCCTTAGCGTCAACGCACTGAACCAACTGATCCGGTTTCCTTAGCGTCAACGCACTGAACCAACTGATCCGGTTTCCTTAGCGTCAACGCACTGAACCAACTGATCCGGTTTCCTTAGCGACAACGCACTGAACCAACTGATCCGGTTTCCTCCTAGCGACAACGCACTGAACCAACTGATCCGGTTTCCTTAGCGTCAACGCACTGAACCAACTGATCCGGTTTCCTCCTAGCGACAACGCACTGAACCAACTGATCCGGTTTCCTTAGCGACAACGCACTGAACCAACTGATCCGGTTTCCTTAGCGTCAACGCACTGAACCAACTGATCCGGTTTCCTTAGCGTCAACGCACTGAACCAACTGATCCGGTTTCCTTAGCGTCAACGCACTGAACCAACTGATCCGGTTTCCTTAGCGACAACGCACTGAACCAACTGATCCGGTTTCCTCCTAGCGACAACGCACTGAACCAACTGATCCGGTTTCCTTAGCGTCAACGCACTGAACCAACTGATCCGGTTTCCTCCTAGCGACAACGCACTGAACCAACTGATCCGGTTTCCTTAGCGACAACGCACTGAACCAACTGATCCGGTTTCCTTAGCGTCAACGCACTGAACCAACTGATCCGGTTTCCTTAGCGTCAACGCACTGAACCAACTGATCCTGTTTCCTGAGCGACAACGCACTGAACCAACTGATCGTGTTTCCTTAGCGTCAACGCACTGAACCAACTGATCCGGTTTCCTTAGCGTCAACGCACTGAACCAACTGATCCAGTTTCCTTAGCGTCAACGCACTGAACCAACTGATCCGGTTTCCTCCTAGCGACAACGCACTGAACCAACTGATCCTGTTTCCTCCTAGCGTCAACGAACTGAACCAACTGATCCGGTTTCCTTAGCGTCAACGCACTGAACCAACTGATCCTGTTTCCTTAGCGTCAACGCACTGAACCAACTGATCCTGTTTCCTTAGCGTCAACGCACTGAACCAACTGATCCGGTTTCCTCCTAGCGACAACGCACTGAACCAACTGATCCTGTTTCCTCCTAGCGTCAACGCACTGAACCAACTGATCCGGTTTCCTCCTAGCGTCAACGCACTGAACCAACTGATCCTGTTTCCTTAGCGACAACGCACTGAACCAACTGATCCTGTTTCCTTAGCGTCAACGCACTGAACCAACTGATCCTGTTTCCTTAGCGACAACGCACTGAACCAACTGATCCTGTTTCCTTAGCGTCAACGCACTGAACCAACTGATCCGGTTTCCTCCTAGCGACAACGCACTGAACCAACTGATCCTGTTTCCTCCTAGCGTCAACGCACTGAACCAACTGATCCTGTTTCCTTAGCGTCAACGCACTGAACCAACTGATCCTGTTTCCTTAGCGTCAACGCACTGAACCAACTGATCCTGTTTCCTTAGCGTCAACGCACTGAACCAACTGATCCTGTTTCCTTAGCGACAACGCACTGAACCAACTGATCCTGTTTCCTTAGCGTCAACGCACTGAACCAACTGATCCTGTTTCCTTAGCGTCAACGCACTGAACCAACTGATCCTGTTTCCTTAGCGTCAACGCACTGAACCAACTGATCCTGTTTCCTTAGCGTCAACGCACTGAACCAACTGATCCTGTTTCCTTAGCGACAACGCACTGAACCAACTGATCCTGTTTCCTTAGCGTCAACGCACTGAACCAACTGATCCTGTTTCCTTAGCGTCAACGCACTGAACCAACTGATCCTGTTTCCTTAGCGTCAACGCACTGAACCAACTGATCCTGTTTCCTTAGCGTCAACGCACTGAACCAACTGATCCTGTTTCCTTAGCGACAACGCACTGAACCAACTGATCCTGTTTCCTTAGCGTCAACGCACTGAACCAACTGATCCGGTTTCCTCCTAGCGACAACGCACTGAACCAACTGATCCTGTTTCCTTAGCGACAACGCACTGAACCAACTGATCCTGTTTCCTTAGCGTCAACGCACTGAACCAACTGATCCTGTTTCCTTAGCGACAACGCACTGAACCAACTGATCCTGTTTCCTTAGCGTCAACGCACTGAACCAACTGATCCTGTTTCCTTAGCGACAACGCACTGAACCAACTGATCCTGTTTCCTTAGCGTCAACGCACTGAACCAACTGATCCGGTTTCCTCCTAGCGACAACGCACTGAACCAACTGATCCTGTTTCCTCCTAGCGTCAACGCACTGAACCAACTGATCCTGTTTCCTTAGCGTCAACGCACTGAACCAACTGATCCGGTTTCCTCCTAGCGACAACGCACTGAACCAACTGATCCTGTTTCCTCCTAGCGTCAACGCACTGAACCAACTGATCAGGTTTCCTCCTAGCGTCAACGCACTGAACCAACTGATCCTGTTTCCTGAGCGACAACGCACTGAACCAACTGATCCTGTTTCCTTAGCGTCAACGCACTGAACCAACTGATCCGGTTTCCTCCTAGCGACAACGCACTGAACCAACTGATCCTGTTTCCTCCTAGCGTCAACGCACTGAACCAACTGATCCTGTTTCCTGAGCGACAACGCACTGAACCAACTGATCCAGTTTCCTTAGCGTCAACGCACTGAACCAACTGATCCGGTTTCCTCCTAGCGACAACGCACTGAACCAACTGATCCTGTTTCCTTAGCGTCAACGCACTGAACCAACTGATCCTGTTTCCTTAGCGTCAACGCACTGAACCAACTGATCCTGTTTCCTGAGCGACAACGCACTGAACCAACTGATCCTGTTTCCTTAGCGACAACGCACTGAACCAACTGATCCTGTTTCCTGAGCGTCAACGCACTGAACCAACTGATCCGGTTTCCTTAGCGACAACGCACTGAACCAACTGATCCTGTTTCCTTAGCGTCAACGCACTGAACCAACTGATCCTGTTTCCTGAGCGACAACGCACTGAACCAACTGATCCTGTTTCCTTAGCGACAACGCACTGAACCAACTGATCCTGTTTCCTGAGCGTCAACGCACTGAACCAACTGATCCGGTTTCCTTAGCGACAACGCACTGAACCAACTGATCCGGTTTCCTTAGCGACAACGCACTGAACCAACTGATCCGGTTTCCTTAGCGTCAACGCACTGAACCAACTGATCCTGTTTCCTGAGCGACAACGCACTGGACCAACTGATCCGGTTTCCTTAGCGTCAACGCACTGAACCAACTGATCCGGTTTCCTTAGCGACAACGCACTGAACCAACTGATCCGGTTTCCTCCTAGCGACAACGCACTGAACCAACTGATCCGGTTTCCTTAGCGTCAACGCACTGAACCAACTGATCCGGTTTCCTTAGCGTCAACGCACTGACCAACTGATCCGGTTTCCTCCTAGCGTCAACGCACTGAACCAACTGATCCGGTTTCCTTAGCGACAACGCACTGAACCAACTGATCCGGTTTCCTTAGCGTCAACGCACTGAACCAACTGATCCGGTTTCCTCCTAGCGTCAACGCACTGAACCAACTGATCCTGTTTCCTTAGCGTCAACGCACTGAACCAACTGATCCTGTTTCCTTAGCGTCAACGCACTGAACCAACTGATCAGGTTTCCTTAGCGTCAACGCACTGAACCAACTGATCCGGTTTCCTCCTAGCGTCAACGCACTGAACCAACTGATCCGGTTTCCTTAGCGTCAACGCACTGAACCAACTGATCCGGTTTCCTTAGCGACAACGCACTGAACCAACTGATCCGGTTTCCTTAGCGTCAACGCACTGAACCAACTGATCCGGTTTCCTCCTAGCGTCAACGCACTGAACCAACTGATCCTGTTTCCTTAGCGTCAACGTACTGAACCAACTGATCCGGTTTCCTTAGCGTCATCGCACTGAACCAACTGATCCGGTTTCCTTGGCGTCAACGCACTGAACCAACTGATCCGGTTTCCTCCTAGCGTCAACGCACTGAACCAACTGATCCTGTTTCCTTAGCGTCAACGCACTGAACCAACTGATCAGGTTTCCTTAGCGTCAACGCACTGAACCAACTGATCCGGTTTCCTCCTAGCGTCAACGCACTGAACCAACTGATCCGGTTTCCTTAGCGTCAACGCACTGACCAACTGATCCGGTTTCCTCCTAGCGTCAACGCACTGAACCAACTGATCCTGTTTCCTTAGCGACAACGCACTGAACCAACTGATCCTGTTTCCTTAGCGACAACGCACTGAACCAACTGATCCGGTTTCCTTAGCGTCAACACACTGAACCAACTAATCCGGTTTCCTCCTAGCGTCAACGCACTGAACCAACTGATCCGGTTTCCTTAGCGTCAACGCACTGAACCAACTGATCCTGTTTCCTTAGCGTCAACGCACTGAACCAACTGATCCTGTTTCCTTAGCGTCAACGCACTGAACCAACTGATCCTGTTTCCTTAGCGTCAACGCACTGAACCAACTGATCCTGTTTCCTTAGCGTCAACGCACTGAACCAACTGATCCGGTTTCCTTAGCGTCAACGCACTGAACCAACTAATCCGGTTACCTCCTAGCGTCAACGCACTGATCCAACTGATCCGGTTTCCTTAGCGTCAACGCACTGAACCAACTGATCCTGTTTCCTTAGCGTCAACGCACTGAACCAACTAATCCTGTTTCCTTAGCGACAACGCACTGAACCAACTGATCCGGTTTCCTCAGCGTCAACGCACTGAACCAACTGATCCTGTTTCCTTAGCGTCAACGCACTGAACCAACTGATCCGGTTTCCTTAGCGACAACGCACTGAACCAACTGATCCTGTTTCCTTAGCGTCAACGCACTGAACCAACTGATCCGGTTTCCTTAGCGTCAATGCACTGAACCAACTGATCCAGTTTCCTTAGCGTCAACGCACTGAACCAACTGATCCTGTTTCCTTAGCGTCAACGCACTGAACCAACTAATCCTGTTTCCTTAGCGTCAACGCACTGATCCAACTGATCCGGTTTCCTTAGCGTCAACGCACTGAACCAACTAATCCTGTTTCCTTAGCGTCAACGCACTGAACCAACTAATCCTGTTTCCTTAGCGTCAACGCACTGAACCAACTAATCCTGTTTCCTTAGCGACAACGCACTGAACCAACTAATCCTGTTTCCTTAGCGTCAACGCACTGATCCAACTGATCCGGTTTCCTCCTAGCGTCAACGCACTGAACCAACTGATCCGGTTTCCTTAGCGTCAACGCACTGAACCAACTAATCCGGTTACCTCCTAGCGTCAACGCACTGATCCAACTGATCCGGTTTCCTTAGCGTCAACGCACTGAACCAACTAATCCGGTTACCTCCTAGCGTCAACGCACTGATCCAACTGATCCGGTTTCCTTAGCGTCAACGCACTGAACCAACTAATCCGGTTACCTCCTAGCGTCAACGCACTGAACCAACTGATCCTGTTTCCTTAGCGTCAACGCACTGAACCAACTAATCCTGTTTCCTTAGCGACAACGCACTGAACCAACTGATCCGGTTTCCTTAGCGTCAACGCACTGAACCAACTGATCCGGTTTCCTCCTAGCGTCAACGCACTGAACCAACTGATCCGGTTTCCTTAGCGTCAACGCACTGATCCAACTGATCCGGTTTCCTCCTAGCGACAACGCACTGAACCAACTGATCCGGTTTCCTTAGCGTCAACGCACTGAACCAACTAATCCGGTTACCTCCTAGCGTCAACGCACTGATCCAACTGATCCGGTTTCCTTAGCGTCAACGCACTGAACCAACTAATCCGGTTACCTCCTAGCGTCAACGCACTGATCCAACTGATCCGGTTTCCTTAGCGTCAACGCACTGATCCAACTAATCCGGTTACCTCCTAGCGTCAACGCACTGAACCAACTGATCCGGTTTCCTCCTAGCGTCAACGCACTGAACCAACTAATCCTGTTTCCTTAGCGTCAACGCACTGATCCAACTGATCCGGTTTCCTCCTAGCGACAACGCACTGAACCAACTGATCCGGTTTCCTTAGCGTCAACGCACTGAACCAACTAATCCGGTTACCTCCTAGCGTCAACGCACTGATCCAACTGATCCGGTTTCCTTAGCGTCAACGCACTGAACCAACTAATCCGGTTACCTCCTAGCGTCAACGCACTGAACCAACTGATCCTGTTTCCTTAGCGTCAACGCACTGAACCAACTAATCCTGTTTCCTTAGCGACAACGCACTGAACCAACTGATCCGGTTTCCTTAGCGTCAACGCACTGAACCAACTGATCCGGTTTCCTCCTAGCGTCAACGCACTGAACCAACTGATCCGGTTTCCTTAGCGTCAACGCACTGATCCAACTGATCCGGTTTCCTCCTAGCGACAACGCACTGAACCAACTGATCCGGTTTCCTTAGCGTCAACGCACTGAACCAACTAATCCGGTTACCTCCTAGCGTCAACGCACTGATCCAACTGATCCGGTTTCCTTAGCGTCAACGCACTGAACCAACTAATCCGGTTACCTCCTAGCGTCAACGCACTGATCCAACTGATCCGGTTTCCTTAGCGTCAACGCACTGATCCAACTAATCCGGTTACCTCCTAGCGTCAACGCACTGAACCAACTGATCCGGTTTCCTCCTAGCGTCAACGCACTGAACCAACTAATCCTGTTTCCTTAGCGTCAACGCACTGATCCAACTGATCCGGTTTCCTCCTAGCGACAACGCACTGAACCAACTGATCCGGTTTCCTTAGCGTCAACGCACTGAACCAACTAATCCGGTTACCTCCTAGCGTCAACGCACTGATCCAACTGATCCGGTTTCCTTAGCGTCAACGCACTGAACCAACTAATCCGGTTACCTCCTAGCGTCAACGCACTGATCCAACTGATCCGGTTTCCTTAGCGTCAACGCACTGAACCAACTAATCCGGTTACCTCCTAGCGTCAACGCACTGAACCAACTGATCCTGTTTCCTTAGCGTCAACGCACTGAACCAACTAATCCTGTTTCCTTAGCGACAACGCACTGAACCAACTGATCCGGTTTCCTTAGCGTCAACGCACTGAACCAACTGATCCGGTTTCCTCCTAGCGTCAACGCACTGAACCAACTGATCCTGTTTCCTTAGCGTCAACGCACTGAACCAACTGATCCGGTTTCCTTAGCGTCAATGCACTGAACCAACTGATCCAGTTTCCTTAGCGTCAACGCACTGAACCAACTGATCCTGTTTCCTTAGCGTCAACGCACTGAACCAACTAATCCTGTTTCCTTAGCGTCAACGCACTGAACCAACTGATCCGGTTTCCTTAGCGTCAACGCACTGAACCAACTAATCCTGTTTCCTTAGCGACAACGCACTGAACCAACTGATCCGGTTTCCTTAGCGACAACGCACTGAACCAACTGATCCTGTTTCCTCCTAGCGTCAACGCACTGAACCAACTGATCCTGTTTCCTTAGCGTCAACGCACTGAACCAACTGATCCGGTTTCCTTAGCGTCAATGCACTGAACCAACTGATCCAGTTTCCTTAGCGTCAACGCACTGAACCAACTGATCCTGTTTCCTTAGCGTCAACGCACTGAACCAACTAATCCTGTTTCCTTAGCGACAACGCACTGAACCAACTGATCCGGTTTCCTTAGCGTCAACGCACTGAACCAACTAATCCGGTTACCTCCTAGCGTCAACGCACTGATCCAACTGATCCGGTTTCCTTAGCGTCAACGCACTGAACCAACTAATCCGGTTACCTCCTAGCGTCAACGCACTGATCCAACTGATCCGGTTTCCTTAGCGTCAACGCACTGAACCAACTAATCCGGTTACCTCCTAGCGTCAACGCACTGATCCAACTGATCCGGTTTCCTTAGCGTCAACGCACTGAACCAACTAATCCGGTTACCTCCTAGCGTCAACGCACTGATCCAACTGATCCGGTTTCCTTAGCGTCAACGCACTGAACCAACTAATCCGGTTACCTCCTAGCGTCAACGCACTGAACCAACTGATCCGGTTTCCTTAGCGTCAACGCACTGAACCAACTAATCCGGTTACCTCCTAGCGTCAACGCACTGATCCAACTGATCCGGTTTCCTTAGCGTCAACGCACTGAACCAACTAATCCGGTTACCTCCTAGCGTCAACGCACTGATCCAACTGATCCGGTTTCCTTAGCGTCAACGCACTGAACCAACTAATCCGGTTACCTCCTAGCGTCAACGCACTGAACCAACTGATCCTGTTTCCTTAGCGTCAACGCACTGAACCAACTGATCCGGTTTCCTTAGCGTCAACGCACTGAACCAACTGATCCTGTTTCCTTAGCGTCAACGCACTGAACCAACTGATCCGGTTTCCTCCTAGCGTCAACGCACTGAACCAACTGATCCGGTTTCCTCCTAGCGTCAACGCACTGAACCAACTGATCCGGTTTCCTTAGCGACAACGCACTGAACCAACTGATCCGGTTACCTCCTAGCGTCAACGCACTGAACCAACTAATCCTGTTTCCTTAGCGTCAACGCACTGAACCAACTGATCCGGTTTCCTCCTACCGTCAACGCACTGAACCAACTGATCCGGTTTCCTTAGCGTCAACGCACTGAACCAACTGATCCGGTTTCCTTAGCGTCAACGCACTGAACCAACTAATCCTGTTTCCTTAGCGTCAACGCACTGAACCAACTAATCCTGTTTCCTTAGCGTCAACGCACTGAACCAACTAATCCGGTTTCCTCCTAGCGTCAACGCACTGAACCAACTAATCCGGTTTCCTCCTAGCGTCAACGCACTGAACCAACTAATCCTGTTTCCTTAGCGTCAACGCACTGAACCAACTAATCCTGTTTCCTTAGCGTCAACGCACTGAACCAACTAATCCGGTTTCCTCCTAGCGTCAACGCACTGAACCAACTGATCGTGTTTCCTTAGCGTCAACGCACTGAACCAACTGATCCGGTTTCCTTAGCGTCAACGCACTGAACCAACTGATCGTGTTTCCTTAGCGTCAACGCACTGAACCAACTAATCCTGTTTCCTTAGCGTCAACGCACTGAACCAACTAATCCGGTTTCCTCCTAGCGTCAACGCACTGAACCAACTGATCCGGTTTCCTTAGCGTCAACGCACTGAACCAACTAATCCGGTTTCCTCCTAGCGTCAACGCACTGAACCAACTGATCCTGTTTCCTTAGCGTCAACGCACTGAACCAACTGATCCGGTTTCCTTAGCGTCAACGCACTGAACCAACTGATCCGGTTTCCTTAGCGTCAACGCACTGAACCAACTAATCCGGTTTCCTCCTAGCGTCAACGCACTGAACCAACTGATCCGGTTTCCTCCTAGCGTCAACGCACTGAACCAACTAATCCGGTTTTCACCTGGCGTCAACGCACTGAACCAACTGATCCGGTTTCCTTAGCGTCAACGCACTGAACCAACTAATCCGGTTTCCTCCTAGCGTCAACGCACTGAACCAACTAATCCTGTTTCCTTAGCGTCAACGCACTGAACCAACTAATCCTGTTTCCTTAGCGTCAACGCACTGAACCAACTAATCCGGTTTCCTCCTAGCGACAACGCACTGAACCAACTGATCCGGTTTCCTTAGCGTCAACGCACTGAACCAACTGATCCGGTTTCCTTAGCGTCAACGCACTGAACCAACTGATCCGGTTTCCTTAGCGACAACGCACTGAACCAACTGATCCGGTTACCTCCTGGCGTCAACGCACTGAACCAACTGATCCGGTTTCCTTAGCGTCAACGCACTGAACCAACTGATCCGGTTTCCTTAGCGACAACGCACTGAACCAACTGATCCGGTTACCTCCTAGCGTCAACGCACTGAACCAACTGATCCGGTTTCCTTAGCGTCAACGCACTGAACCAACTGATCCGGTTTCCTTAGCGACAACGCACTGAACCAACTGATCCGGTTACCTCCTGGCGTCAACGCACTGAACCAACTGATCCGGTTTCCTTAGCGTCAACGCACTGAACCAACTGATCCGGTTTCCTTAGCGACAACGCACTGAACCAACTGATCCGGTTACCTCCTAGCGTCAACGCACTGAACCAACTGATCCGGTTTCCTTAGCGTCAACGCACTGAACCAACTGATCCGGTTTCCTTAGCGACAACGAACTGAACCAACTGATCCGGTTTCCTCCTAGCGTCAACGCACTGAACCAACTGATCCGGTTTCCTTAGCGTCAACGCACTGAACCAACTGATCCGGTTTCCTTAGCGTCAACGAACTGAACCAACTGATCCGGTTTCCTTAGCGTCAACGCACTGAACCAACTGATCCGGTTTCCTTAGCGACAACGCACTGAACCAACTGATCCGGTTTCCTTAGCGACAACGCACTGAACCAACTGATCCGGTTACCTCCTAGCGTCAACGCACTGAACCAACTGATCCGGTTTCCTTAGCGTCAACGCACTGAACCAACTGATCCGGTTTCCTTAGCGACAACGCACTGAACCAACTGATCCGGTTACCTCCTAGCGTCAACGCACTGAACCAACTGATCCGGTTTCCTTAGCGTCAACGCACTGAACCAACTGATCCGGTTTCCTTAGCGACAACGCACTGAACCAACTGATCCGGTTACCTCCTGGCGTCAACGCACTGAACCAACTGATCCGGTTTCCTTAGCGTCAACGCACTGAACCAACTGATCCGGTTACCTCCTAGCGTCAACGCACTGAACCAACTGATCCGGTTTCCTTAGCGTCAACGAACTGAACCAACTGATCCGGTTTCCTTAGCGTCAACGCACTGAACCAACTGATCCGGTTTCCTTAGCGTCAACGCACTGAACCAACTGATCCGGTTTCCTTAGCGACAACGCACTGAACCAACTGATCCGGTTACCTCCTAGCGTCAACGCACTGAACCAACTGATCCGGTTTCCTTAGCGTCAACGCACTGAACCAACTGATCCGGTTTCCTTAGCGACAACGCACTGAACCAACTGATCCGGTTACCTCCTGGCGTCAACGCACTGAACCAACTGATCCGGTTTCCTTAGCGACAACGCACTGAACCAACTGATCCGGTTACCTCCTAGCGTCAACGCACTGAACCAACTGATCCGGTTTCCTTAGCGTCAACGAACTGAACCAACTGATCCGGTTTCCTTAGCGACAACGCACTGAACCAACTGATCCGGTTTCCTTAGCGTCAACGCACTGAACCAACTGATCCGGTTTCCTTAGCGTCAACGCACTGAACCAACTGATCCGGTTTCCTTAGCGTCAACGCACTGAACCAACTGATCCGGTTTCCTTAGCGACAACGCACTGAACCAACTGATCCGGTTTCCTTAGCGACAACGCACTGAACCAACTGATCCGGTTTCCTCCTAGCGTCAACGCACTGAACCAACTGATCCGGTTTCCTTAGCGTCAACGAACTGAACCAACTGATCCGGTTTCCTTAGCGACAACGCACTGAACCAACTGATCCGGTTTCCTTAGCGACAACGCACTGAACCAACTGATCCGGTTTCCTTAGCGACAACGCACTGAACCAACTGATCCGGTTACCTCCTAGCGTCAACGCACTGAACCAACTGATCCGGTTTCCTTAGCGTCAACGAACTGAACCAACTGATCCGGTTTCCTTAGCGACAACGCACTGAACCAACTGATCCGGTTTCCTTAGCGTCAACGCACTGAACCAACTGATCCGGTTTCCTTAGCGTCAACGCACTGAACCAACTGATCCGGTTTCCTTAGCGTCAACGCACTGAACCAACTGATCCGGTTTCCTTAGCGACAACGCACTGAACCAACTGATCCGGTTTCCTTAGCGACAACGCACTGAACCAACTGATCCGGTTTCCTCCTAGCGTCAACGCACTGAACCAACTGATCCGGTTTCCTTAGCGTCAACGCACTGAACCAACTGATCCGGTTTCCTTAGCGTCAACGCACTGAACCAACTGATCCGGTTTCCTTAGCGACAACGCACTGAACCAACTGATCCGGTTTCCTTAGCGTCAACGCACTGAACCAACTGATCCGGTTTCCTTAGCGTCAACGCACTGAACCAACTGATCCGGTTTCCTCCTAGCGTCAACGCACTGAACCAACTGATCCGGTTTCCTTAGCGTCAACGCACTGAACCAACTGATCCGGTTACCTCCTAGCGTCAACGCACTGAACCAACTGATCCGGTTTCCTTAGCGTCAACGAACTGAACCAACTGATCCGGTTTCCTTAGCGACAACGCACTGAACCAACTGATCCGGTTTCCTCCTAGCGTCAACGCACTGAACCAACTGATCCGGTTTCCTTAGCGTCAACGCACTGAACCAACTGATCCGGTTTCCTTAGCGACAACGCACTGAACCAACTGATCCGGTTTCCTTAGCGTCAACGCACTGAACCAACTGATCCGGTTTCCTTAGCGTCAACGAACTGAACCAACTGATCCGGTTTCCTTAGCGACAACGCACTGAACCAACTGATCCGGTTTCCTCCTAGCGTCAACGCACTGAACCAACTGATCCGGTTTCCTTAGCGTCAACGAACTGAACCAACTGATCCGGTTTCCTTAGCGACAACGCACTGAACCAACTGATCCGGTTTCCTTAGCGACAACGCACTGAACCAACTGATCCGGTTTCCTTAGCGACAACGCACTGAACCAACTGATCCGGTTACCTCCTAGCGTCAACGCACTGAACCAACTGATCCGGTTTCCTTAGCGTCAACGAACTGAACCAACTGATCCGGTTTCCTTAGCGACAACGCACTGAACCAACTGATCCGGTTTCCTTAGCGTCAACGCACTGAACCAACTGATCCGGTTTCCTTAGCGTCAACGCACTGAACCAACTGATCCGGTTTCCTTAGCGTCAACGCACTGAACCAACTGATCCGGTTTCCTTAGCGACAACGCACTGAACCAACTGATCCGGTTTCCTTAGCGACAACGCACTGAACCAACTGATCCGGTTTCCTCCTAGCGTCAACGCACTGAACCAACTGATCCGGTTTCCTTAGCGTCAACGCACTGAACCAACTGATCCGGTTTCCTTAGCGTCAACGCACTGAACCAACTGATCCGGTTTCCTTAGCGACAACGCACTGAACCAACTGATCCGGTTTCCTTAGCGTCAACGCACTGAACCAACTGATCCGGTTTCCTTAGCGTCAACGCACTGAACCAACTGATCCGGTTTCCTCCTAGCGTCAACGCACTGAACCAACTGATCCGGTTTCCTTAGCGTCAACGCACTGAACCAACTGATCCGGTTACCTCCTAGCGTCAACGCACTGAACCAACTGATCCGGTTTCCTTAGCGTCAACGAACTGAACCAACTGATCCGGTTTCCTTAGCGACAACGCACTGAACCAACTGATCCGGTTTCCTCCTAGCGTCAACGCACTGAACCAACTGATCCGGTTTCCTTAGCGTCAACGCACTGAACCAACTGATCCGGTTTCCTTAGCGACAACGCACTGAACCAACTGATCCGGTTACCTCCTAGCGTCAACGCACTGAACCAACTGATCCGGTTTCCTCCTAGCGTCAACGCACAGAACCAACTGATCCGGTTTCCTCCTAGCGTCAACGCACAGAACCAACTGATCCGGTTTCCTCCTAGCGTCAACGCACTGAACCAACTGATCAGGTTTCCTCCTAGCGTCAACGCACTGAACCAACTGATCAGGTTTCCTCCTAGCGTCAACGCACTGAACCAACTGATCCGGTTTCCTTAGCGTCAACGCACTGAACCAACTGATCCGGTTTCCTTAGCGACAACGCACTGAACCAACTGATCCGGTTACCTCCTGGCGTCAACGCACTGAACCAACTGATCCGGTTTCCTCCTAGCGTCAACGCACAGAACCAACTGATCCGGTTTCCTCCTAGCGTCAACGCACTGAACCAACTGATCCGGTTTCCTCCTAGCGTCAACGCACTGAACCAACTGATCCGGTTTCCTTAGCGTCAACGCACTGAACCAACTGATCCGGTTTCCTTAGCGTCAACGCACTGAACCAACTGATCCGGTTTCCTTAGCGACAACGCACTGAACCAACTGATCCGGTTACCTCCTAGCGTCAACGCACTGAACCAACTGATCCGGTTTCCTTAGCGTCAACGCACTGAACCAACTGATCAGGTTTCCTCCTAGCGTCAACGCACTGAACCAACTGATCAGGTTTCCTCCTAGCGTCAACGCACTGAACCAACTGATCCGGTTTCCTTAGCGTCAACGAACTGAACCAACTGATCCGGTTACCTCCTAGCGTCAACGCACTGAACCAACTGATCCGGTTTCCTTAGCGTCAACGCACTGAACCAACTGATCAGGTTTCCTCCTAGCGTCAACGCACTGAACCAACTGATCCGGTTTCCTCCTAGCGTCAACGCACTGAACCAACTGATCCGGTTACCTCCTAGCGTCAACGCACTGAACCAACTGATCCGGTTTCCTCCTAGCGTCAACGCACTGAACCAACTGATCCGGTTACCTCCTAGCGTCAACGAACTGAACCAACTGATCCGGTTTCCTTAGCGACAACGCACTGAACCAACTGATCCGGTTTCCTTAGCGTCAACGCACTGAACCAACTGATCCGGTTTCCTTAGCGACAACGCACTGAACCAACTGATCCGGTTTCCTTAGCGTCAACGCACTGAACCAACTGATCCGGTTTCCTTAGCGACAACGCACTGAACCAACTGATCCGGTTTCCTTAGCGTCAACGCACTGAACCAACTGATCCGGTTTCCTTAGCGTCAACGCACTGAACCAACTGATCCGGTTTCCTTAGCGTCAACGCACTGACCCAACTGATCCGGTTTCCTTAGCGTCATCGCACTGAACCAACTGATCCGGTTTCCTCCTAGCGTCAACGCACTGAACCAACTGATCCGGTTTCCTTAGCGTCAACGCACTGAACCAACTGATCCGGTTTCCTCCTAGCGTCAACGCACTGAACCAACTGATCCGGTTTCCTTAGCGTCAACGCACTGAACCAACTGATCCGGTTTCCTCCTAGCGTCAACGCACTGAACCAACTGATCAGGTTTCCTTAGCGTCAACGCACTGAACCAACTGATCCGGTTTCCTTAGCGTCAACGCACTGAACCAACTGATCCGGTTTCCTCCTAGCGTCAACGCACTGAACCAACTGATCAGGTTTCCTCCTAGCGTCAACGCACTGAACCAACTGATCCGGTTTCCTCAGGGTCAACGCACTGAACCAACTGATCCGGTTTCCTTAGCGTTTACGCACTGAACCAACTGATCCGGTTCCCTCCTAGCGTCAACGCACTGAACCAACTGATCCGGTTTCCTCCTAGCGTCAACGCACTGAACCAACTGATCTGGTGTCCTCCTAGCGTCAACGCACTGAACCAACTGATCCTGTTTCCTTAGCGTCAACGCACTGAACCAACTGATCCGGTTTCCTCCTAGCGTCAACGCACTGAACCAACTGATCCGGTTTCCTCCTGAGCGTCAACGCACTGAACCAACTGATCCTGTTTCCTCCTAGCGTCAACGCACTGAACCAACTGATCCGGTTTCCTTAGCGTCAACGCACTGAACCAACTGATCCGGTTTCCTCCTAGCGTCAACGCACTGAACCAACTGATCCGGTTTCCTTAGCGTCAACGCACTGAACCAACTGATCCTGTTTCCTTAGCGTCAACGCACTGAACCAACTAATCCGGTTACCTCCTAGCGTCAACGCACTGAACCAACTAATCCTGTTTCCTTAGCGTCAACGCACTGAACCAACTGATCCGGTTTCCTCCTAGCGTCAACGCACTGAACCAACTGATCCGGTTTCCTTAGCGTCAACGCACTGAACCAACTAATCCTGTTTCCTTAGCGTCAACGCACTGAACCAACTAATCCGGTTACCTCCTAGCGTCAACGCACTGAACCAACTAATCCTGTTTCCTTGGCGTCAACGAACTGAACCAACTGATCCGGTTTCCTGAGCGTCAACGCACTGAACCAACTGATCCTGTTTCCTCCTAGCGTCAACGCACTGAACCAACTGATCCGGTTTCCTCCTAGCGTCAACGCACTGA
The DNA here is from genome assembly GCA_964007535.1 of Brachyptera risi. Taxonomy (NCBI): domain Eukaryota; kingdom Metazoa; phylum Arthropoda; class Insecta; order Plecoptera; family Taeniopterygidae; genus Brachyptera; species Brachyptera risi. The sequence goes on from OZ023338.1 coordinate 1,238,684, forward strand.
ACCAACTAATCCTGTTTCCTTAGCGTCAACGCACTGAACCAACTGATCGTGTTTCCTGAGCGTCAACGCACTGAACCAACTGATCCTGTTTCCTCCTAGCGTCAACGCACTGAACCAACTGATCCGGTTTCCTCCTAGCGTCAACGCACTGAACCAACTGATCCGGTTTCCTCCTGAGCGTCAACGCACTGAACCAACTGATCCTGTTTCCTCCTAGCGTCAACGCACTGAACCAACTGATCCGGTTTCCTTAGCGTCAACGCACTGAACCAACTGATCCTGTTTCCTTAGCGTCAACGAACTAAACCAACTGATCCGGTTTCCTTAGCGTCAACGCACTGAACCAACTAATCCTGTTTCCTTAGCGTCAACGCACTGAACCAACTGATCCTGTTTCCTTAGCGTCAACGAACTAAACCAACTGATCCGGTTTCCTTAGCGTCAACGCACTGAACCAACTGATCCGGTTTCCTTAGCGTCAACGCACTGAACCAACTGATCCGGTTTCCTTAGCGTCAACGCACTGAACCAACTAATCCTGTTTCCTTAGCGTCAACGCACTGAACCAACTGATCCTGTTTCCTCCTAGCGTCAACGCACTGAACCAACTGATCCGGTTTCCTTAGCGTCAACGCACTGAACCAACTGATCCGGTTTCCTTAGCGTCAACGCACTGAACCAACTGATCCGGTTTCCTTAGCGTCAACGCACTGAACCAACTGATCCGGTTTCCTTAGCGTCAACGCACTGAACCAACTGATCCGGTTTCCTTAGCGTCAACGCACTGAACCAACTAATCCTGTTTCCTCCTAGCGTCAACGCACTGAACCAACTGATCCGGTTTCCTTAGCGTCAACGCACTGAACCAACTGATCCGGTTTCCTCCTAGCGTCAACGCACTGAACCAACTGATCCGGTTTCCTGAGCGACAACGCACTGAACCAACTGATCCGGTTTCCTGAGCGACAACGCACTGAACCAACTGATCCGGTTTCCTTAGCGTCAACGCACTGAACCAACTGATCCGGTTTCCTCCTAGCGTCAACGCACTGAACCAACTGATCAGGTTTCCTTAGCGTCAACGCACTGAACCAACTGATCCGGTTTCCTGAGCGACAACGCACTGAACCAACTGATCCGGTTTCCTTAGCGTCAACGCACTGAACCAACTGATCCTGTTTCCTTAGCGTCAACGCACTGAACCAACTAATCCTGTTTCCTTAGCGTCAACGCACTGAACCAACTGATCCTGTTTCCTCCTAGCGTCAACGCACTGAACCAACTGATCCGGTTACCTCCTAGCGTCAACGCACTGAACCAACTGATCCGGTTTCCTTGGCGTCAACGCACTGAACCAACTGATCCGGTTTCCTCCTAGCGTCAACGCACTGAACCAACTGATCCGGTTTCCTCCTAGCGACAACGCACTGAACCAACTGATCCGGTTTCCTTAGCGTCAACGCACTGAACCAACTGATCCTGTTTCCTTAGCGTCAACGCACTGAACCAACTGATCCTGTTTCCTTAGCGTCAACGCACTGAACCAACTGATCGTGTTTCCTGAGCGTCAACGCACTGAACCAACTGATCCTGTTTCCTGAGCGTCAACGCACTGAACCAACTGATCGTGTTTCCTGAGCGTCAACGCACTGAACCAACTGATCGTGTTTCCTGAGCGTCAACGCACTGAACCAACTGATCCTGTTTCCTCCTAGCGTCAACGCACTGAACCAACTGATCCGGTTACCTCCTAGCGTCAACGCACTGAACCAACTGATCCGGTTACCTCCTAGCGTCAACGCACTGAACCAACTGATCCGGTTTCCTGAGCGTCAACGCACTGAACCAACTGATCCTGTTTCCTCCTAGCGTCAACGCACTGAACCAACTGATCCGGTTACCTCCTAGCGTCAACGCACTGAACCAACTGATCCGGTTTCCTGAGCGTCAACGCACTGAACCAACTGATCCTGTTTCCTCCTAGCGTCAACGCACTGAACCAACTGATCCGGTTACCTCCTAGCGTCAACGCACTGAACCAACTGATCCTGTTTCCTCCTAGCGTCAACGCACTGAACCAACTGATCGTGTTTCCTGAGCGTCAACGCACTGAACCAACTGATCATGTTTCCTCCTAGCGTCAACGCACTGAACCAACTGATCCGGTTACCTCCTAGCGTCAACGCACTGAACCAACTGATCCGGTTACCTCCTAGCGTCAACGCACTGAACCAACTGATCCGGTTTCCTGAGCGTCAACGCACTGAACCAACTGATCCTGTTTCCTTAGCGTCAACACACTGAACCAACTGATCCTGTTTCCTTAGCGACGACGCACTGAACCAACTGATCCGGTTTCCTCCTAGCGTCAACGCACTGAACCAACTGATCCTGTTTCCTTAGCGACGACGCACTGAACCAACTGATCCGGTTACCTCCTAGCGTCAACGCACTGAACCAACTGATCCTGTTTCCTTAGCGACGACGCACTGAACCAACTGATCCGGTTACCTCCTAGCGTCAACGCACTGAACCAACTGATCCGGTTTCCTCCTAGCGTCAACGCACTGAACCAACTGATCCTGTTTCCTTAGCGACGACGCACTGAACCAACTGATCCGGTTACCTCCTAGCGTCAACGCACTGAACCAACTGATCCGGTTTCCTTAGCGTCAACGCACTGAACCAACTGATCCTGTTTCCTTAGCGTCAACGCACTGAACCAACTGATCCGGTTACCTCCTAGCGTCAACGCACTGAACCAACTGATCCGGTTTCCTTAGCGTCAACGCACTGAACCAACTGATCCTGTTTCCTTAGCGTCAACGCACTGAACCAACTGATCCGGTTTCCTCCTAGCGTCAACGCACTGAACCAACTGATCCTGTTTCCTTAGCGACGACGCACTGAACCAACTGATCCGGTTACCTCCTAGCGACAACGCACTGAACCAACTGATCCGGTTTCCTGAGCGTCAACGCACTGAACCAACTGATCCTGTTTCCTTAGCGTCAACGCACTGAACCAACTGATCCGGTTACCTCCTAGCGTCAACGCACTGAACCAACTGATCCGGTTACCTCCTAGCGTCAACGCACTGAACCAACTGATCCGGTTTCCTTAGCGTCAACGCACTGAACCAACTGATCCTGTTTCCTTAGCGTCAACGCACTGAACCAACTGATCCGGTTACCTCCTAGCGTCAACGCACTGAACCAACTGATCCGGTTTCCTTAGCGACAACGCACTGAACCAACTGATCCGGTTACCTCCTAGCGTCAACGCACTGAACCAACTGATCCTGTTTCCTTAGCGACAACGCACTGAACCAACTGATCCGGTTTCCTGAGCGTCAACGCACTGAACCAACTGATCCGGTTTCCTGAGCGTCAACGCACTGAACCAACTGATCCTGTTTCCTTAGCGTCAACGCACTGAACCAACTGATCCTGTTTCCTTAGCGTCAACGCACTGAACCAACTGATCCGGTTTCCTTAGCGTCAACGCACTGAACCAACTGATCCGGTTTCCTTAGCGACGACGCACTGAACCAACTGATCCGGTTTCCTTAGCGTCAACGCACTGAACCAACTGATCCGGTTTCCTTAGCGACAACGCACTGAACCAACTGATCCGGTTACCTCCTGGCGTCAACGCACTGAACCAACTGATCGTGTTTCCTGAGCGTCAACGCACTGAACCAACTGATCCGGTTTCCTCCTAGCGTCAACGCACTGAACCAACTGATCAGGTTTCCTCCTAGCGTCAACGCACTGAACCAACTGATCCGGTTTCCTGAGCGTCAACGCACTGAACCAACTGATCCTGTTTCCTAGCGTCAACGCACTGAACCAACTGATCGTGTTTCCTGAGCGTCAACGCACTGAACCAACTGATCCGGTTTCCTCCTAGCGTCAACGCACTGAACCAACTGATCAGGTTTCCTCCTAGCGTCAACGCACTGAACCAACTGATCCGGTTTCCTTAGCGTCAACGCACTGAACCAACTGATCGTGTTTCCTTAGCGTCAACGCACTGAACCAACTGATCGTGTTTCCTTAGCGTCAACGCACTGAACCAACTGATCTGGTTTCCTCCTAGCGTCAACGCACTGAACCAACTGATCCGGTTTCCTTAGCGTCAACGCACTGAACCAACTGATCGTGTTTCCTGAGCGTCAACGCACTGAACCAACTGATCCTGTTTCCTCCTAGCGTCAACGCACTGAACCAACTGATCCGGTTTCCTTAGCGTCAACGCACTGAACCAACTGATCCGGTTTCCTTAGCGTCAACGCACTGAACCAACTGATCCGGTTTCCTTAGCGTCAACGCACTGAACCAACTGATCCGGTTTCCTTAGCGTCAACGCACTGAACCAACTGATCCGGTTTCCTTAGCGTCAACGCACTGAACCAACTGATCGTGTTTCCTGAGCGTCAACGCACTGAACCAACTGATCCTGTTTCCTCCTAGCGTCAACGCACTGAACCAACTGATCCGGTTTCCTTAGCGTCAACGCACTGAACCAACTGATCCGGTTTCCTTAGCGTCAACGCACTGAACCAACTGATCCGGTTTCCTTAGCGTCAACGCACTGAACCAACTGATCCGGTTTCCTTAGCGACAACGCACTGAACCAACTGATCCGGTTACCTCCTAGCGTCAACGCACTGAACCAACTGATCAGGTTTCCTTAGCGTCAACGCACTGAACCAACTGATCGTGTTTCCTGAGCGTCAACGCACTGAACCAACTGATCGTGTTTCCTTAGCGTCAACGCACTGAACCAACTGATCCGGTTTCCTTAGCGTCAACGCACTGAACCAACTGATCCTGTTTCCTTAGCGTCAACGCACTGAACCAACTGATCCGGTTTCCTTAGCGTCAACGCACTGAACCAACTGATCCTGTTTCCTTAGCGTCAACGCACTGAACCAACTGATCCTGTTTCCTTAGCGTCAACGCACTGAACCAACTGATCCGGTTTCCTTAGCGACAACGCACTGAACCAACTGATCCTGTTTCCTTAGCGTCAACGCACTGAACCAACTGATCCGGTTTCCTTAGCGTCAACGCACTGAACCAACTGATCCGGTTTCCTTAGCGACAACGCACTGAACCAACTGATCCTGTTTCCTTAGCGTCAACGCACTGAACCAACTGATCCGGTTTCCTTAGCGTCAACGCACTGAACCAACTGATCCTGTTTCCTTAGCGTCAACGCACTGAACCAACTGATCCTGTTTCCTTAGCGTCAACGCACTGAACCAACTGATCCGGTTTCCTTAGCGTCAACGCACTGAACCAACTGATCCGGTTTCCTTAGCGTCAACGCACTGAACCAACTGATCCGGTTTCCTTAGCGTCAACGCACTGAACCAACTGATCCGGTTTCCTTAGCGACAACGCACTGAACCAACTGATCCGGTTTCCTTAGCGTCAACGCACTGAACCAACTGATCCTGTTTCCTTAGCGTCAACGCACTGAACCAACTGATCCGGTTTCCTTAGCGACAACGCACTGAACCAACTGATCCGGTTTCCTTAGCGACAACGCACTGAACCAACTGATCCTGTTTCCTTAGCGTCAACGCACTGAACCAACTGATCCGGTTTCCTTAGCGTCAACGCACTGAACCAACTGATCCTGTTTCCTTAGCGTCAACGCACTGAACCAACTGATCCGGTTTCCTTAGCGACAACGCACTGAACCAACTGATCCTGTTTCCTTAGCGACAACGCACTGAACCAACTGATCCGGTTTCCTTAGCGACAACGCACTGAACCAACTGATCCTGTTTCCTTAGCGTCAACGCACTGAACCAACTGATCCGGTTTCCTTAGCGACAACGCACTGAACCAACTGATCCGGTTTCCTCCTAGCGTCAACGAACTGAACCAACTGATCCGGTTTCCTCCTGGCGTCAACGCACTGAACCAACTGATCCGGTTTCCTTAGCGTCAACGCACTGAACCAACTGATCAGGTTTCCTCCTAGCGTCAACGCACTGAACCAACTGATCCGGTTTCCTTAGCGTCAACGAACTGAACCAACTGATCCGGTTTCCTTAGCGTCAACGCACTGAACCAACTGATCCGGTTTCCTCCTAGCGTCAACGCACTGAACCAACTGATCCGGTTTCCTTAGCGTCAACGCACTGAACCAACTGATCTGGTTTCCTCCTAGCGTCAACGAACTGAACCAACTGATCCGGTTTCCTCCTGGCGTCAACGCACTGAACCAACTGATCCGGTTTCCTTAGCGACAACGCACTGAACCAACTGATCAGGTTTCCTCCTAGCGTCAACGCACTGAACCAACTGATCTGGTTTCCTCCTAGCGTCAACGCACTGAACCAACTGATCTGGTTTCCTCCTAGCGTCAACGCACTGAACCAACTGATCCGGTTTCCTTAGCGTCAACGCACTGAACCAACTGATCCGGTTTCCTTAGCGTCAACGCACTGAACCAACTGATCCGGTTTCCTTAGCGACAACGCACTGAACCAACTGATCCGGTTTCCTCCTAGCGTCAACGAACTGAACCAACTGATCCGGTTTCCTCCTGGCGTCAACGCACTGAACCAACTGATCCGGTTTCCTTAGCGACAACGCACTGAACCAACTGATCAGGTTTCCTCCTGGCGTCAACGCACTGAACCAACTGATCCGGTTTCCTTAGCGACAACGCACTGAACCAACTGATCAGGTTTCCTCCTAGCGTCAACGCACTGACCCAACTGATCCGGTTTCCTTAGCGTCAACGCACTGAACCAACTGATCCGGTTTCCTCCTAGCGTCAACGCACTGAACCAACTGATCCGGTTTCCTTAGCGTCAACGCACTGAACCAACTGATCCGGTTTCCTTAGCGACAACGCACTGAACCAACTGATCCGGTTTCCTCCTAGCGTCAACGAACTGAACCAACTGATCCGGTTTCCTCCTGGCGTCAACGCACTGAACCAACTGATCCGGTTTCATTAGCGTCAACGCACTGAACCAACTGATCCGGTTTCCTCCTAGCGTCAACGCACTGAACCAACTGATCCGGTTTCATTAGCGTCAACGCACTGAACCAACTGATCCGGTTTCATTAGCGTCAACGCACTGAACCAACTGATCCGGTTTCCTCCTAGCGTCAACGCACTGAACCAACTGATCCGGTTTCCTTAGCGTCAACGCACTGAACCAACTGATCCGGTTTCCTCCTAGCGTCAACGCACTGAACCAACTGATCCGGTTTCATTAGCGTCAACGCACTGAACCAACTGATCCGGTTACCTCCTAGCGTCAACGCACTGAACCAACTGATCCGGTTACCTCCTAGCGTCAACGCACTGAACCAACTGATCCGGTTTCCTTCCAGCGTCAACGCACTGAACCAACTGATCCGGTTACCTCCTAGCGTCAACGCACTGAACCAACTGATCCGGTTACCTCCTAGCGTCAACGCACTGAACCAACTGATCCGGTTACCTCCTAGCGTCAACGCACTGAACCAACTGATCCGGTTACCTCCTAGCGTCAACGCACTGAACCAACTGATCCGGTTACCTCCTAGCGTCAACGCACTGAACCAACTGATCCGGTTACCTCCTAGCGTCAACGCACTGAACCAACTGATCCGGTTACCTCCTAGCGTCAACGCACTGAACCAACTGATCCGGTTACCTCCTAGCGTCAACGCACTGAACCAACTGATCCGGTTTCCTTAGCGTCAACGCACTGAACCAACTGATCCGGTTTCATTAGCGTCAACGCACTGAACCAACTGATCCGGTTTCCTCCTAGCGTCAACGCACTGAACCAACTGATCCGGTTTCCTTAGCGTCAACGCACTGAACCAACTGATCCGGTTTCCTCCTAGCGTCAACGCACTGAACCAACTGATCCGGTTTCATTAGCGTCAACGCACTGAACCAACTGATCCGGTTTCATTAGCGTCAACGCACTGAACCAACTGATCCGGTTTCCTCCTAGCGTCAACGCACTGAACCAACTGATCCGGTTACCTCCTAGCGTCAACGCACTGAACCAACTGATCCGGTTACCTCCTAGCGTCAACGCACTGAACCAACTGATCCGGTTACCTCCTAGCGTCAACGCACTGAACCAACTGATCCGGTTACCTCCTAGCGTCAACGCACTGAACCAACTGATCCGGTTACCTCCTAGCGTCAACGCACTGAACCAACTGATCCGGTTACCTCCTAGCGTCAACGCACTGAACCAACTGATCCGGTTACCTCCTAGCGTCAACGCACTGAACCAACTGATCCGGTTTCCTTAGCGTCAACGCACTGAACCAATTGATCCGGTTTCCTCCTAGCGTCAACGCACTGAACCAACTGATCCGGTTACCTCCTAGCGTCAACGCACTGAACCAACTGATCCGGTTTCCTTAGCGTCAACGCACTGAACCAACTGATCCGGTTACCTCCTAGCGTCAACGCACTGAACCAACTGATCCGGTTTCCTTAGCGTCAACGCACTGAACCAACTGATCCGGTTTCATTAGCGTCAACGCACTGAACCAACTGATCCGGTTACCTCCTAGCGTCAACGCACTGAACCAACTGATCCGGTTTCCTTAGCGTCAACGCACTGAACCAACTGATCCGGTTTCATTAGCGTCAACGCACTGAACCAACTGATCCGGTTACCTCCTAGCGTCAACGCACTGAACCAACTGATCCGGTTACCTCCTAGCGTCAACGCACTGAACCAACTGATCCGGTTACCTCCTAGCGTCAACGCACTGAACCAACTGATCCGGTTACCTCCTAGCGTCAACGCACTGAACCAACTGATCCGGTTTCCTTCCAGCGTCAACGCACTGAACCAACTGATCCGGTTACCTCCTAGCGTCAACGCACTGAACCAACTGATCCGGTTTCCTTAGCGTCAACGCACTGAACCAACTGATCCGGTTTCCTTAGCGTCAACGCACTGAACCAACTGATCCGGTTTCCTTAGCGTCAACGCACTGAACCAACTGATCCGGTTTCCTTGGCGTCAACGCACTGAACCAACTGATCCGGTTTCCTCCTAGCGTCAACGCACTGAACCAACTGATCCGGTTTCCTTAGCGACAACGCACTGAACCAATTGATCCGGTTTCCTCCTAGCGTCAACGCACTGAACCAACTGATCCGGTTACCTCCTAGCGTCAACGCACTGAACCAACTGATCCGGTTTCCTTAGCGTCAACGCACTGAACCAACTGATCCGGTTACCTCCTAGCGTCAACGCACTGAACCAACTGATCCGGTTTCCTTAGCGTCAACGCACTGAACCAACTGATCCGGTTTCATTAGCGTCAACGCACTGAACCAACTGATCCGGTTACCTCCTAGCGTCAACGCACTGAACCAACTGATCCGGTTTCCTTGGCGTCAACGCACTGAACCAACTGATCCGGTTTCCTTAGCGTCAACGCACTGAACCAACTGATCCGGTTTCCTTAGCGACAACGCACTGAACCAATTGATCCGGTTTCCTCCTAGCGTCAACGCACTGAACCAACTGATCCGGTTACCTCCTAGCGTCAACGCACTGAACCAACTGATCCGGTTTCCTTAGCGTCAACGCACTGAACCAACTGATCCGGTTTCATTAGCGTCAACGCACTGAACCAACTAATCCTGTTTCCTCCTTAGCGTCAACGCACTGAACCAACTGATCCGGTTTCCTTAGCGACAACGCACTGAACCAACTGATCCGGTTTCCTTAGCGTCAACGCACTGAACCAACTGATCCGGTTTCCTTAGCGACGACGCACTGAACCAACTGATCCGGTTTCCTTAGCGTCAACGCACTGAACCAACTGATCCGGTTTCCTTAGCGACGACGCACTGAACCAACTGATCCGGTTTCCTTAGCGTCAACGCACTGAACCAACTGATCCGGTTTCATTAGCGTCAACGCACTGAACCAACTGATCCGGTTACCTCCTAGCGTCAACGCACTGAACCAACTGATCCGGTTTCCTTAGCGTCAACGCACTGAACCAACTGATCCGGTTTCCTTAGCGTCAACGCACTGAACCAACTGATCCGGTTTCCTTAGCGACGACGCACTGAACCAACTGATCCGGTTTCCTTAGCGTCAACGCACTGAACCAACTGATCCGGTTTCCTCCTAGCGTCAACGCACTGAACCAACTGATCCTGTTTCCTTAGCGTCAATGCACTGAACCAACTGATCCGGTTTCCTCCTAGCGTCAACGCACTGAACCAACTGATCCGGTTTCCTTAGCGTCAACGCACTGAACCAACTGATCCGGTTTCCTTAGCGTCAACGCACTGAACCAACTGATCCGGTTTCCTTAGCGACGACGCACTGAACCAACTGATCCGGTTTCCTTAGCGTCAACGCACTGAACCAACTGATCCGGTTTCCTCCTAGCGTCAACGCACTGAACCAACTGATCCTGTTTCCTTAGCGTCAATGCACTGAACCAACTGATCCGGTTTCCTCCTAGCGTCAACGCACTGAACCAACTGATCCGGTTTCCTTAGCGTCAACGCACTGAACCAACTGATCAGGTTTCCCTAGCGTCAACGCACTGAACCAACTGATCCGGTTTCCTCCTAGCGTCAACGCACTGAACCAACTGATCCTGTTTCCTTAGCGTCAACGCACTGAACCAACTGATCCGGTTTCCTCCTAGCGTCAACGCACTGAACCAACTGATCCGGTTTCCTCCTAGCGTCAACGCACTGAACCAACTGATCCTGTTTCCTTAGCGTCAACGCACTGAACCAACTGATCCTGTTTCCTCCTAGCGTCAACGCACTGAACCAACTGATCCGGTTACCTCCTAGCGTCAACGCACTGAACCAACTGATCCGGTTTCCTTAGCGTCAACGCACTGAACCAACTGATCCGGTTACCTCCTAGCGTCAACGCACTGAACCAACTGATCCGGTTTCCTTAGCGTCAACGCACTGAACCAACTGATCAGGTTTCCCTAGCGTCAACGCACTGAACCAACTGATCCGGTTTCCTCCTAGCGTCAACGCACTGAACCAACTGATCCTGTTTCCTTAGCGTCAACGCACTGAACCAACTGATCCGGTTTCCTCCTAGCGTCAACGCACTGAACCAACTGATCCGGTTTCCTCCTAGCGTCAACGCACTGAACCAACTGATCCGGTTTCCTTAGCGACAACGCACTGAACCAACTGATCGTGTTTCCTTAGCGTCAACGCACTGAACCAACTGATCCGGTTTCCTCCTAGCGTCAACGCACTGAACCAACTGATCCGGTTTCCTTAGCGTCAACGCACTGAACCAACTGATCCGGTTTCCTCCTAGCGTCAACGCACTGAACCAACTGATCCGGTTTCCTCCTAGCGACAACGCACTGAACCAACTGATCCGGTTTCCTCCTAGCGTCAACGCACTGAACCAACTGATCCGGTTTCCTTAGCGTCAACGCACTGAACCAACTGATCCGGTTTCCTTAGCGTCAACGCACTGAACCAACTGATCCGGTTACCTCCTAGCGTCAACGCACTGAACCAACTGATCCGGTTTCCTCCTAGCGTCAACGCACTGAACCAACTGATCCGGTTTCCTCCTAGCGACAACGCACTGAACCAACTGATCCGGTTTCCTCCTAGCGTCAACGCACTGAACCAACTGATCCGGTTTCCTTAGCGTCAACGCACTGAACCAACTGATCCGGTTTCCTTAGCGTCAACGCACTGAACCAACTGATCCGGTTACCTCCTAGCGTCAACGCACTGAACCAACTGATCCGGTTTCCTTAGCGTCAACGCACTGAACCAACTGATCCGGTTTCCTCCTAGCGTCAACGCACAGAACCAACTGATCCTGTTTCCTCCTAGCGTCAACGCACTGAACCAACTGATCCGGTTTCCTTAGCGTCAACGCACTGAACCAACTGATCCGGTTTCCTCCTAGCGTCAACGCACTGAACCAACTGATCCGGTTTCCTAAGCGTCAACGCACTGAACCAACTGATCCGGTTACCTCCTAGCGTCAACGCACTGAACCAACTGATCCTGTTTCCTCCTAGCGACAACGCACTGAACCAACTGATCCTGTTTCCTCCTAGCGTCAACGCACTGAACCAACTGATCCGGTTTCCTTAGCGTCAACGCACTGAACCAACTGATCCGGTTTCCTCCTAGCGACAACGCACTGAACCAACTGATCGTGTTTCCTCCTAGCGTCAACGCACTGAACCAACTGATCCGGTTTCCTCCTAGCGTCAACGCACTGAACCAACTGATCCTGTTTCCTTAGCGACAACGCACTGAACCAACTGATCCGGTTTCCTTAGCGTCAACGCACTGAACCAACTGATCCGGTTTCCTCCTAGCGTCAACGCACTGAACCAACTGATTCGGTTTCCTTAGCGTCAACGCACTGAACCAACTGATCAGGTTTCCTTAGCGTCAACGCACTGAACCAACTGATCCGGTTTCCTTAGCGTCAATGCACTGAACCAACTGATCCGGTTTCCTCCTAGCGTCAACGCACTGAACCAACTGATCCGGTTTCCTCCTAGCGTCAACGCACTGAACCAACTGATCCGGTTTCCTCCTAGCGTCAACGCACTGAACCAACTGATCCGGTTTCCTTAGCGTCAACGCACTGAACCAACTGATCCGGTTTCCTCCTAGCGTCAACGCACTGAACCAACTGATCCGGTTTCCTTAGCGTCAACACACTGAACCAACTGATCCGGTTGCCCCCTAGCGTCAACGCACTGAACCAACTGGTCGTGTTTCCTTAGCGTCAACGCACTGAACCAACTGATCCGGTTTCCTTAGCGTCAACGCACTGAACCAACTGATCAGGTTTCCTCCTAGCGTCAACGCACTGAACCAACTGATCCGGTTTCCTCCTAGCGTCAACGCACTGAACCAACTGATCCGGTTTCCTTAGCGTCAACGCACTGAACCAACTGATCCGGTTTCCTCCTAGCGTCAACGCACTGAACCAACTGATCCGGTTTCCTTAGCGTCAACACACTGAACCAACTGATCCGGTTTCCTCCTAGCGTCAACGCACAGAACCAACTGATCCGGTTTCCTTAGCGTCAACGCACTGAACCAACTGATCCGGTTTCCTTAGCGTCAATGCACTGAACCAACTGATCAGGTTTCCTCCCAGCGTCAACGCACTGAACCAACTGATCCGGTTTCCTCCTAGCGTCAACGCACTGAACCAACTGATCCGGTTTCCTTAGCGTCAACGCACTGAACCAACTGATCCGGTTTCCTTAGCGTTTACGCACTGAACCAACTGATCCGGTTTCCTTAGCGTCAACGCACTGAACCAACTGATCCGGTTTCCTTAGCGTCAACGCACTGAACCAACTGATCCGGTTTCCTCCTAGCGTCAACGCACTGAACCAACTGATCCGGTTTCCTTAGCGTCAACGCACTGAACCAACTGATCCGGTTTCCTTAGCGTCAACGCACTGAACCAACTGATCCGGTTTCCTTAGCGTCAACGCACTGAACCAACTGATCTGGTTTCCTCCTAGCGTCAACGCACTGAACCAACTGATCCGGTTTCCTCCTAGCGTCAACGCACTGAACCAACTGATCCTGTTTCCTTAGCGTCAACGCACTGAACCAACTGATCCGGTTTCCTTAGCGTCAACGCACTGAACCAACTGATCCGGTTTCCTCCTAGCGTCAACGCACTGAACCAACTGATCCGGTTTCCTTAGCGTCAACGCACTGAACCAACTGATCCGGTTTCCTCCTAGCGTCAACGCACTGAACCAACTGATCCGGTTTCCTTAGCGTCAACGCACTGAACCAACTGATCCGGTTTCCTTAGCGACAACGCACTGAACCAACTGATCCGGTTTCCTTAGCGTCAACGCACTGGACCAACTGATCCGGTTTCCTTAGCGTCAACGCACTGAACCAACTGATCCGGTTTCCTCCTAGCGTCAACGCACTGAACCAACTGATCCGGTTTCCTTAGCGTCAACGCACTGGACCAACTGATCCGGTTTCCTTAGCGTCAACGCACTGAACCAACTGATCCGGTTTCCTCCTAGCGTCAACGCACTGAACCAACTGATCCGGTTTCCTCCTAGCGTCAACGCACTGAACCAACTGATCCGGTTTCCTTAGCGACAACGCACTGAACCAACTGATCCGGTTTCCTTAGCGTTTACGCACTGAACGAACTGATCCGGTTTCCTTAGCGTCAACGCACTGAACCAACTAATCCGGTTTCCTTAGCGTCAACGCACTGAACCAACTGATCCGGTTTCCTCCTAGCGTCAACGCACTGAACCAACTGATCCGGTTTCCTTAGCGTCAACGCACTGAACCAACTGATCCGGTTTCCTTAGCGTTTACGCACTGAACCAACTGATCCGGTTTCCTTAGCGTCAACGCACTGAACCAACTGATCCGGTTTCCTTAGCGTCAACGCACTGAACCAACTGATCCGGTTTCCTTAGCGTCAACTCACTGAACCAACTGATCCGGTTTCCTCCTAGCGTCAACGCACTGAACCAACTGATCCGGTTTCCTTAGCGTCAACGCACTGAACCAACTGATCCGGTTTCCTTAGCGTCAACGCACTGAACCAACTGATCCGGTTTCCTTAGCGTCAACTCACTGAACCAACTGATCCGGTTTCCTCCTAGCGTCAACGCACTGAACCAACTGATCCGGTTTCCTTAGCGTCAACGCACTGAACCAACTGATCCGGTTTCCTCCTAGCGTCAACGCACTGAACCAACTGATCCGGTTTTCACCTGGCGTCAACGCACTGAACCAACTGATCTGGTTTCCTCCTAGCGTC